>OY856186.1:72504119-72766548 GCA_963693315.1 Diogma glabrata | reverse complement strand
GAAGGAATGTCGAAATAAGACGATGACCATAAAGCAATAAAACCCATTAAACGAAAATATTCACTAAAAATGGTGGTATTTTTTAATCGGCCGGCGTATGCATCAATGGAGTAGAGTATTGCAGACAATCGATAAAATATATTTGCAAATTGCAATACGACCCTCTTCAGAACAGCAAAATTTCTGGATTGATAAATGATTATAAGTCTACATGAAATAGGACGCTAAACCAATAGCAATGAACCAGTGTACCTATATTTTGTATGACGAGTACGGTGGCTTCGGAGTAAGTAATAGACAATTGTGACATCCAATAAACAAATATATTTACGCTCACCTAATTGTTCGTTACACATTGAATTATTTGAATTAAATCTTTGGAATAAAATTTAAATTTTTTCTAACCCTAATCTTTTGCCATCTACATTTATAAAAATTATTTAATTATTATTCGCCTGTCAATGTGTTTTAATTTTAACGTACATTTAATATGTAATTTTATCTATAGCTTTAGAGACATTTACTTAATGGCTTTTGCTGACTGCAAAATGATACAATTACATTTTTTTCAAATTTTTTATATATTACTAATAAAATAAGTTAAATTAAATGACATTACAAAAAACTATCGTACAATTTACTCAAAAAAAAAGCAGTTTTCAACCACTTTATCTGGGAAGCATGGGCATCGCCGTGCGGGTGTACCTTCTAGTAATTAATAACTATACGTTCTTATACTTTTTGAATAACAATTTTTTTTGAATAATATTTTCTTTTTATTTCGTTTTTGAATAATATGTTTCTTTTTTTTATATTTTTTTTTTGAATAATATTTTTTTTTTGCATAATATTTTTTTCTTTTGAATAATATTTTTTTTCTTGAATAACATTTTTTTTTTGAATAAATTTTTGTTTTTTTTTTAGTTATTTTTTTTAATGTATCCTATCTGTCTGTCTGTGTGCGTGTGTGCGAGCGAATGAGCAAAGAAGTATAACTTCCACCGTCTGGTCCGACGCAGACCCTACTTTTTTTTTCTTTTATTTACTATGGTAAGACATTCTCTGGGTGTTGGTAGTTCCCACGGTTGGTGACGAAAAATGTTTCAGGATACATAGTTTTTGTTTCAATCTCTGATGTCTATTTTTTTGTCCCAAAGTCTCAAATTACGGAAATTATTTAAATTTTTCTTGTTTATGTCTTATGACATTTTATTCATTTCCATAATTATTCCCTTGCTTAAATTTTGCAAATAGTTATTACTGATTAATCTTAAATTACAACGGCTTCCATTGTTTCGTTTTTGTAAATATTGCAGAACCACTTTTTATGTTAAGCTATATTAAAATAAAGTTTTTTGAAATTTTGTTAATTTCTTTTAATTACATTTTCTCTAAGTTTATCTATCATTCAGTTTTCTGAAATTAAAACAATTTTTTTATAGTAAAAACAGTAATTCAACATTTTAAATCGTAAGATTTGATATTTTTGTTGAGATAGACGTTTGGGATATACAAACAAAGATTTTAGTTCGCGATTTATGTCTTAACCCTATATGAAAATATTTGGAAAATATAATGCGATAATTGTATAAATATTAATATTTCACTACGTAAAACTGGACATAAACCGACAATTACAAATTTTACATACAAAACGAAATTGTGCTGCATTTCTAGACCCGCAGCTCGTTTAAGCTGAAACTTCAGCAAGGTGCATGTTTTGAACTTTTATGTCACTCGCATAATTTGCATGTGCTCATATCTGTACTTACCTGGAGGACTAGGGTGCATTACCCATTAATGTAAGCATATTATTAGTATTATTCTGTATAATTAATGTAAGCATCTTACTAGTGTAAGTGTGCTATCGATTCACCTAACTTTAGTTCTTCTTCACATTTTCAAGGCATCTACAAAGAATACATGGTAAGCCAAAATGTTGTTCTAGCTGGATCGAATCTTTGATGGTATTGTTAAAGCTAACGAACAACCTAATTTTTTGGCGTATTATCAGAGTAGAGGCAACATTGTTATGTTATTTTACTTTCATAGGGCATTCATCATTGCGTCACTCATAGTAACAGAAAGTGTAGGGGATCAATTTTGAGTTTTAGTTTGGTTAGAGTCAGAAAACTAGCGCGACATGCTGTCAATAAGTCGTTAGTGAAAACTCCTTTTTAAAACGATCCAACAAAAGGTAATAAAATAGAAATTGAGGTTTATTTTGAACTGACTGTCAATACTATTGTGAAACTAATCAAATGATGTAGCTAAGCTTCGGAACAATTTTGCGACCCTGCGTAGCCGTACAAAGTTATTTTCACAAGTTTGGTTTAGATTTGTTACTAGATTAAATTAGTAAGTCGGTTGTTAACAACCATATTTAAGACACAAACCAGAATATAATATCGGTTCATCCGGGATTTTTTTGTAGACAACGTAAAAACCTAAATTTAATATAGCTTCAGTATAATCCATAAAGGAATCAATTCAATTAAGTCACCACGTTATTTCACCTATTATGGCCATTCCCTGTGGCATCCTGAATATAAAAAAAATAAAAGTTTGTACTGTCGATTCAAGACTCAAACCAATCAGGTGGTAACAACGAACGTTAAGGAAAAATCCGTTCTTTGTCTGTTTCACGTTTTGTTTTCCTCTTTAAGTTGGTATGTCATTCGTCAAGATAGTTAACCACACACTTTACTGGGGTTAGCTCCTTGCCTATTTTGCAAGTTTTATTCTTTTTACCGAAGTGTGGGAACTTCACCGTAAACTAATTCGAAGCGCGGCTGTCTAAAATAAAAGTTAAAAATAAGTTAGATTTAGAGAACTAATACCATATCACATGTCTGAAACCGAGGCACGAGTACCGATTTACTGATACCAATCCATAAAAAGATAACTGTCTATTATGTGCCGAGCAGAAGGATCCTACTCCTGTGCACAGCATATATTATCTCTCTATGTATATTGTTGTTTGGGAAGATAACCAATCCGTTTACTAAATTAAATTTACTTGGATTTCCGTATGTGTGCATGGGATGTATGGCTCGCAAACGAGAACTACTTCACAAACAAATAAATCAGATCCTTTTGTATGATTTTTTAGCATATTTTGGTTTCCTTTTCGAGCAGAAATTAGTTAAAAGCCTGAATACGGTCCTGAATAGGGACAGAAAGGGCAAGCCTTATTACTGCAATCTGATGTGCGCCTGTACTGAACCTGAATTAAATTACCATTTTAGGGCTAACCTTAACTGAATATATCCGACCCTGATTTGGTATTTCGTATTTGATCCCTAGCTCTGCAATCTGATCAAGGCCTAATACATGATACCTAACTAGGTTTTACCCTATTTTATTTTATATGGCGAACTGGATCAGGGCCTGCTCCGACTATCCCAATCAGGACCTGATTGAGCAAAAGCGTTACACTCATGATCAAGGCCCAATCGAACTAGGGTAAACCTGACAAGGGCCTCCCTAACAAATTTCTGCTCGGGTTAAGAGAAACGATGATAAGTATAAGACTCGATATGATTTGAAAATCAGACACCTCCTTTACGGTTCGATTTTAAACAGAACTGCACATTCACTTTATAATATGATAATGATTTTTTAATTACATTTTTGCTATTGAGATATTTTTTACCTTGAACATGGAAAAATGAAGTGTTTGACTATTTCCAAGTTTGTTAGCTTCAATTGTGTAGCAAATATCATCTTCAATTGAAACATGACTATTTGTTTTCGTGAAGGTCTGTCTATAAACATATTATTCATAGGTTAAAGAAATATACATAACAGATTAGACGATAGATTAACATTTTTTGATTATTTGTATCTTAGATATAGTCAATAATACATTTTAACAAAATAGTATGAATTGTAAAGAAATGAATATCATATATGTTAGTAAATTAATCTTAAAGTCACAAAAACATAATGAATACAAAATTGTAAAAAACTGAATAAAAAATATTGGCAATGGTGATTCATTAGTTGACTTTGCCTCCTGTTTTGGAAATTAACCACTGTTTTCAAAAGAAAACTTATCATTTTTATCATAAAGGCTGAGCAGGCCAGGCCGTTGAGCGTATTATTTTTGTACTTTTAATGAATATCTTTAAGACTGTTTATTGCTAAGTATCTATTGATTGAAATCAATAGATACTTAGCAGATCCTCCTCAGAAATCATCACTTTGTTCACTGCCGCTTAAAATTTATCTGTTCCTTTCCGCGGAAGTCTAGACCTTGTTTTAACCGTAAATTAAAATTGGTTCATGAACGAAAGCTGCAGTATGAAAAAAATTAGCTTGTCTATAGAACAAAAAATCAAACTCATTTTTTCATGTGGCAAATCGGACAATAGTTGCAGAACTATATGCGAATTGGATTAAATCACTCACGCATCTACTCACCTACCCACTTATCCACTAATTGCATTATACTACCTGAGTTTCTGATGTAATGAAGTCAAATATTTAGATTTTAAAATTGTATGTAAACTGATTAAATCCTGAATTTGGAACTTTTTGGACCTTAAAAACACTAAAACTTCAAATTTTTCGTTAAGTCCTACATTGATGGAAACGCTTACAACTCTATTTGGTTGCCATTTTGGTTTACATACATTTTGACATTTCATATTTAACAGTAGTGAGCAGCGTTGACACTTGGATACATTTGTATCCATTTGGATACATTATTTAAAAAATTTACTAAATGGATACCGGTCACTGGATACAAAAAATTCAAAAAACTGCTTAAATGGATACAATTTATAAACGATCGCTTTTCTTGTAAACAATTCTGAATTGACTGCACTTAAGGTTGGATTATATCGGAAGCGTTACAATGAACTAAAGGAATTTCAGGTATATTTTGCGCTGAAACCGCACAATATAGGTATTAGGTCTTTCTCAAATAAGATTGCTTAAATTAGCAACATCAAAAAATCTTGTTACATTTTTTCAAAAAAATGGATATATTTGGATACTTTTTTTTGTAAAATTGGATACATTTTAATTTTTTTGAGTGGCAACGCTGGTAGTGAGATCATAGACGTGGCAGCCATATTGTTTGATAAACCAACGTATTTTAATCATAAACAATTATATAAAAACCACATACAGCCGAAATTGATGCTTTTGGTTTGGTTGAATCGTTGAATCGTTTAAATTGGCTGACGATCCTAGCTTCAACTGACCCGGAAATTTTTATGTGGCAAATCTACAAAGAGCAATCGTTATAGTAATAAATCAGCAACACATTAGCAATTTAAACAAAACATTCGCGTCTAAGTTGATGGGATGGGTTAACAATGAACTTGTAATATAAAGTTGAACAAAAAGAGTCCGTGTTTCTTAGGTGAACATTTATCTAACATTTTCCTCCATATGCCATTTCCAAAATTCAATAAAACATTTATCAGAACTAACCCATTCAATTCAAAAAATTCATTTATTTGTAGAAAAAAATGATTACGTAAGAGAAATTCAATCCAAGCTTTTAAAAAATTGTTTATAAAAATAAAGATATACATGCTCTTGTATTTCAAAGGAAGCATTGGCAGAGCACAAGAGTTCAGAAGTATATGCAGACAAATTTTACACTAAATAAAATAAATTATTAACATTTCGTAATATAAACAATTCAGGGAAAACAAGAATCACAAAAAGATAGCATAAACGTAAACAACCAAGAGTTCTTACTACAGCAACAGAATACACACGAGCACTAGAAAACTTATTGGAAAAATGCATTTTACTTCAACATACGTTTTTTTCCAAAATCCAAACCTTAACGTTTCCCAAAGATTTAATAACCATTAACCGTTTAAACAATTTGATTCTATTTTACATAAATCAATTTTCATACAAATCCAAAGTTGTTAACCTTCCCACTGAACGCTTTGTAATTTCTAGTTTAACTGCATTTTAATGCTATTTACATAAGAATAAATTGCATATATGTTATATTTTTACTTTTTTGTGTTTTATGAAATAATAATTACATGCATTTAACAACATATGTACATACTACGTTTAAGTTATTGTATTTTATTCTCAGTTAAATTATTAATCGTTACAGTTAATCATTAAGTTGTCGGGAAAATATCATTCACTGAAAAAGTGACAATTTAAGTATGGAAATCAAAAAATTTCTTTTCTAAAAACAAAACTATTATTTGTCACTTACCAATACTGGGTCTTGCTATAACAACGGGTAGATCTTCATATGCGTCACGCACCAACATTTCTGCTAATCTTTTAGAATATGTGTATGTATTTGGATGTGGTTTTAATAAATTTGGAGTAATTAGTGCTAATGATTTTTCATCCATCCATTCTGCAAGATTCATTATATCGTGTGGATCATGAGGACCATCGAAAACCTTTTCATATAAAACTTCCTGTAAAATAAATATTAAAATGTTGTGGTTGAGTATTTTTCGATGAATATTGAGTTTACATACGCTGGAAGTAAATCAAAACTTTAAACGTTTTAAATTGGCAAACATTACAAAGTCAATCAACTCCACTTATCGCAACGAATAGGTTTAAGTATGATATAGTGTTACGAATATAAAGTGTTGACTTTTTAGTAAGCAAAATTTTACAGTGAAAATTGAAAAGTGTTATTCTTTCGTTGAAAAGCATTTAAAAATTAAACACATCTTGGAAACAAATCCTTCAGGTTTCTGTGAAAAGATTGAGGCAAAATACACTCCATTTTCAAATTTTTCATTTAACCATTAATCTTCCCAATACACTAATTTTATTAATGTTAACCAAAGATGAGAAATAACCTCTATTGATCTTTCTAAAGGCGTTGACCAAGTTGTAATGTGACGCCGTTAACATTATAATTTTTACCATTTTATATGTTCAGGATTATTTAAAGATTTTCTAATATATTTTTCATCTGCTTATTTCGAATTAAAGGTTTTACCCAAAACCAAAACAGATATTAAAATATGAAATTCTTTGCAGATGAAAATAGTAAATTTTGCAAGAGATGAAAACACGTCTTCTTCATGAGTAAAAATTTGTTCACGAGACGCGTTAGTGGGACAATTTCACGAAAGTAAAATGTTTTCATCCCGCTTAGTTAATGCAATTTTTTCTAAGATAGTAAATATATAAACTATGCTGTCCACCGCCGAATGGACTTAGTACTTTGACGCAGTTATGGGGCTCAGTAGAACTAGTGATTTTAGGAGCTGCAATCATAGTGTCACCCATTCCGTTAAGTCCTGGGTGAGAATCTAAGCCAAGATCATGTCCAAAACCCAAAGCTAAGTTAGAGACGTTCGCAGATAGAATAGCATGGTTCAGGGGGAGGAGGTGCGTGATCGCTAGTACATATCTCTAGTAGAAATATGCCGGTCATTGACATAAAATAAAAAGCCAATCTTCTGGGTAATTATTTCTCTAAAAATTGTACACTAAACGAACCCAATTTCATACCTTAGCCGATTTCTAGAGTTTCATACATAATGGTGTTTATAATTTTTCGTAAAACTATTACAAATCAATACTAACAAAGCATCTGGTCCTGATCGTATTCCTCCAATTAATCTTAAATCATTTACTAGGGCACCAAGCATCACTCAAATTTTTTATTTCTCAGAAAAGAAAGGAGTTTTTTCTAAAATGTGGAAAATGGCAAGCGTACAACCAGTTCCTAAAAAAGTAGTAAATCTCATCCAACAAATTACAGACCTTTAATTACACATTAATTTTAATCTAATGAGCTTCTTAGAGTCTTTAAAACTACTCAATGAAAGACAATACGGCTTCCGAAAAGGAAGAACGACGGGAGATTTACTTTCTTTTGTCACTCATGTCTGAAACAAGTGGCTTGAAAATCATGGTGAAGCTTTCAGTGTTGCCCAGTGATATATTCAAAGCATTTGGCAAAGTTTGGCACAACAATCTTATTTGCAAATTAAGATGTTATGGTTTAGAATTTGGATGAACAACTTATTTGGATACCAAGGTTTATTTCCGAGCGGAAATTCAAGATCAATGTTGATATAGTGTTTCTTCGAAAATATTTTCAACTAATGCAGGCGTTCCCCATTTTGTTTTGTCACCAACTCTTTTTTTTATTTATTTTAAGGTTTTATTAGATTGAACAATTAGTCCTATTTATAGTTTCGCTGATTATAGCACGCTTCATGCATCTCATGAAAAGCCTAAATTATATTCACCGTTAGCGCTTAATAACTGTCGATCAATTATGATAAATTCATTAAACAATGACCTTAACACTATTTTGAATAGGGGGTTTGCTAAAAGTGTTGAATTCGATACGAGTAAAATATAGTTTTGTTTTTTTTCTAAAATATCCACACCTAATCTATTTCAATTGAAGTTTGACACTAAAAATCTTGTAGAGAAAGCATCTTGTAGACTGTAGAAGTAGAAGTTGAAAATTATTTGAAATGGTATTTTCATATTTTTAGTCTAACTAAGAACGCTGTTCAAAAATTAGGCTTTTAAAGGCGATGTCGTAAGTTTTCAATAGCGAACAGCTCTTTTCATATACAAATCTTTTATCTTTTTTACGATGGATTTTACTTTTATCGATTTTACAAATCTTTTTCACGCATGGAGGGATCAGTTTTTATATTAATTTGTTAATTTGATTTTTTATCTTTGATCTATGGGTATGACAAGCCCGCATACTCCAGTCCCTACTATTGGCATATGAGTTAACATGAGATATCACACACCACTGGCAATAACAGTGAGATATAACTAGCCAAAGTGATATCTTAGGAGTGCAGGCGGATGAACTTTATTTGGTCAACGGTAGCACTCTCAATCTTAGCTAATGAATATTCCTTGATGATGACACACTGTAACTTGCTCGAAGAAACGAGCCTTCATATAAAAATATATCTGAGCTTTAATCATTGAGGAAGATAGTACGTTACATAATCAAGTATTATGCCATTAGCTGGACTATTGGCAAACCCATTTTAGTTTTGTTCCTGCAAATTTTTAAAAAAAATTTGCTTTTTATTTCTTATTTTATTTTTATTTTCCCTATCCCATCACGAAATATTGGCGTATGTCATATTTTATATGTGATGGGATTTATTGTTTAGTTATCCATTATTTAACAAAAAAAAAAATAAAAAAAAACAAAAACAAACATTTGCGTCCATTAACATCCTTAGAACGCATGTTGTTGTGGGACCTTGGTCTTAAAAGGTTTTATGTGTTGTTGTGTCACATATTGTAATGCCTACTACACAACACATTTTATTAAAAATACGTCCGTGTATGAAATAATGTTTTCGCATATGGAGTGGAGCATTTTTTAGTTCTTTGAAGTACCTTGATTTTGTTCAGCGCAGAGCTGTTAATCTGATTGACAACTCAATTGTTACTAATTAGCTTGATTTCTTGCAGCACAGACGAAATGTTGCTGGTTTGGAATTTTCTACAAATATATTATGAATGAACGAACTTCCACAAAGATTAAATTAATTTTACCTGAACTAGCAAACATCTTGCGTTTTACCAGAGCCACTACTGTGGCCCATCCTTTTACGGTTCAAATAAAAAGATGCAGAGCTGTTGCTTTTCAGCATGACTTTTTAACAGAGTCTCTCGTTTCTGGAATGCCTTACCATCATGGGTTTTCCCCATTAGCTTTAATCCTCAAAGCTTTAAGGTTAACGTTCATAAATTTTTCAAAGAAACTTAATTTATTTCAAACACAATCATAATCCCTAGTTGGCATGGCATCGGCTATTCAGAGACGTTTATTTATAATTCATTATAATTAATACTAAACATGCTTAACTTTATTTTTTAAAAAAGCACGGAACTCTGGATACCGAGCGTCTATCAGTTTCAATATAGCCTTACCACAGTAAACAAAACGTACCATTTTTACTCTCTAATTTTTATCAAACCACCTGATAATTATGTACTTAAAAATAAAGACGAGAGTGATCCTTCTCTAAATATATCACCAAATACATTAAATGCAAACTTGGGTTCGTCGGACTCAAAAATCGTGCCTGATTTATCAGAACATATTCATTCCGGCAACCGAAGTATTAAGGTCAACGATAGTCTCACCCAGCTCTACGGTTATATCACATATGACATACCGAGTGCCAATCAAAAAAAAGTGCTCTGGCACGTCAGACCTGTCGGAAGAAGAAGATCAGCAGTTTGTAAACGATTCTGCTTCGGTTCCGGAATCGGGAATTGGGAGTGCCGCATGTGACTCAGAATCCAATAGTGAAATTTACATGTCAGCAGTAACCATCACGTCCAATATATACCGAAAGGTAACTAATATACATGTGTCCAATATAATAGAATTAATTGACCTTATGGAACCAGATGTCCCTCGATCCGACAATCAGCCGCAATACTTTCTTGCCACAAACATAAAACGAAGGAGTGCAGTATTAAATGAAGGCCTCTCTCAAGAGAAACCCATACAAATATGTGCCTTTCCCAAATCCTTTGGCCTGGCTATTCTGGTAAAGGTTGGATACCTAAGGAGCTAGCTCTGAAGGTAGTAGATATAAGAAAGGACACAGGTTACAAGAGTAGCAAATAAGTCCTGATCCGTAGAACTCTCCACAGATAGATACATCTGAAGTCAAACGGCACAAGTCACCTGCCAGCGACCGACCACAACATGGACTAGGGGACATTGCAAGCAATTTTGCCTGTACAATTGTACCTCCAAAATTCAGTGATGTCACCAAACGCATCAAAGTGTACGTTGCTGCTGAAGTTCTGAGCAGCTCAACGAGCTAGACAGACTGCTCATGGATTTGGTAGTAGAGCGAGAATTCGAGGCTATTAAACCTCACTTCACAAGACAAAAACTGCTACAAAAAGTGGTTGGTTGCTGCTTAACTGTGTCGATAATACATCGGCGCAGAGGGTTGCAAATGCGGTACCGAGGATAATGATCGGAAAAGTACAGGTACGTAAGCTAAAAGAAAACGAGCTTCCTCGACCTCTTAGGCTTATATCTTACCTTCCAGACTACGCAAAGGAATCGGAAAAAATGCCCAGAGTATGTTGCGTTCAAATTAACTTGCACAGGTCAGCAATGGCCTCAACTAACGATATTTTGCTTACGATATTTTATTCATCCAGGAACCATGGGCAGACAACAAAAACTAAAAGGTCTATCGACCAACAAAAACATACAACTGATATACTTCTCAGTCCAGGAGGAACCCAAAATTTCGGTTCTCTTCATCAAACGCTTAAAAGTATTTCCCTTAACAGAATTCATTTGCAGAGATCTAACAGCTGTGCAGATTGAAATTCCTCTTCTCCATAGCGAAGTTTGCAATTTCATTTAAGCATCAGTGTACTTCCCAGGAGATGGGAGAATCGCCACCTGATAAGCCATTGCTCATCACACCGTGTGGGTTAGTAGTAACATCAATACAAAATAGTAGTAACATCAGTTGTAGCTCCAATTCCTAAATAGAAATAAGATAGTTATAGTAAACAAAAGCAGCAAACCCACCTTTAGAAATGGAAGAGAAAAGAGGTCCTGGACCTTACTCTGGGCAACAACATCCCCGAAAATCTTATCAGTATCTGGCATGTCTCGGATGTAGCTTCAATGTCGGACCACGCATAAATATCCTTTAACATAGAACACCAACCGGAGAAAGCTCTACATTTGATGAACCCAAGACAGGATGATTGGAATCTCTTTAAAGTGCATCTTCGGGATAATGTAGGCGAATGTGGCTGGATCAACTCCACAAATAATCTCAACTATGCGGCAAACTACCTGCCGGTTGTTATGACTGAAGCATACCACCACAATTCTCCGATTCAAAAGTCTAGAAGAACCAGAGATGTGCCTTGGTGGAACGAAAATTTTGAGAGGATTCAGAGAGGATTTTTTTTTAGTTCGCATGCCCGCAAGCAAAAAGAACAAACAACTGGACGGAGTACCAATTGCCTACTACCAACTACAACAAAGAACTTAGACAATCAAAAAGTAATAGTTTGAGAGAGCTCTGTGAAACAATCGACAGTCTATCGGGTGCAGCTCGACTCCAAAAAGTGCTTGCGTCTGATCACACAAACCATTTGGGTTCAATCTGGAGGCTGTACGACAATTCAGAAGAGGAGAATATACCAAACTCTTGTCCGTTGGATGCTGAAACTAGGAAGGTTTCAGACCAAACAGCCAAATAAATATTTTCTCCGCAGCAGAATATTTTGGGTAATCAAATTGGTCAAACCGTTCAAATACCCAGGAGGCAACAAAGATTCTCGATCTTCCAGCTCAGATATTTAACAACCATTCTCCCATATCTCGTGCGTCTGTTTAAGTCTTGCGTACAGTCCTCAGATATAGAGAGAAGCCCGAATTGCATTCATACCCAAGCCAGGAAAGAAATCGAACGAAACCAAATCATACTGGCCAATAAGTCTTGGATCTGTTCTTCTGAAAACGATGGAAAAGGTGCTGAATTATTACATTCGGTGTGTATGCAGTATGCATTCCAAACCAGGAAATTTACGGAAACGGCATTGCACAAAGTCTTGAAAGAAATTCAGAGCAATTTGGAACACAAGCACATTTATGCTACATGCTACAGAGCTGGAAAATTACAGCCACACTAAAAAATACGTCGGAAACTGTCGTTGTCACCAGGGAGGGGTACTCTCGCCATTGCTCTGGTGGAAAGTCGCGGATGATCTTCTAAATAAGCTGAACATTTCCGGCTTGGCCTCTGTAGTGCTACAGTACTCACACAACTACAGAGCTCTGTTCCGCATGTGCATTTAGAATCACACCAACATCTCCAATGAAGAAACTTCCCCTATTTCCACCATTGCAACTAAACATCATAGTGCTCACAGACTGCAGTTAGTCGAAACACTCAAACCTGGTAACCTAACCGGTCATCTAACGATCCTCTCGGAACTGCAGAACGTAGTAAAGACTTACCACATTTCGGACTGTATGCCGAATGTCACTGATCTAGATAGACGGGTTATTGTCAAAATATGACCCACAGAAGAGATATAGAGCTACTTAGAAACACTAGCATCCAATGCCTGCATCTGATATACGGATTACGGATGGATCCCGAACCAATGAAGACACTTGTGGAGCGACGTTTGACCTCATGACGAAACCAACGTCAGTACTGGGTATCTCTGCAACAGTACTTCAAGCCAAAACCTTTGTCTTGCCATCAACTACTATGCAATGCTGTGTGCCGAAATAGAATACATTTATATTTACATTATTTCTGATAGGCGACGCTATTGACTCTGAAATCGACGCGTTTCAACTCAAAGATAGATTGGGAATGCTTTTAAAATTAACAAAAAATTACAGAAACTAACCGCGTTTTGCTTGTGTGGGTACCTGGTCACACAGGAGTATACGGCGATGTAGTAGCAGACTCACTAGCTAAGAAGGGTGCCACTACAGAGTACATTGATTAAGAACCCTGCTTTGGATTAACAATGAGTTGTAACAGAAACAAAATAAACACTATGTGGTATGCGTTAAGGTCTACTCCATTCAAAATAGTTTTCAGGCAACTTCACCGTCTCCCTTCTTAAAACAATCGATCTTGAAAGAGAGTCTCTGAAGATCTTAACATGGTGCCTGTCATGACATGGTCCGATAAATTACCACTTTAACAAACTACTCCGTGCTGCCTCCGACAGATGCAGATTCTGCCACTCGGGGCAGAAACCATGGAACACATTATCTGCAGCTGCTCTGAACTTGCATGGCACTGATACATTAAGCTATGTCAAGAGAGACTAGCTCTTCCTCTACCATAAAACATTAGTCCAATACAACTGATTAACTACGTCAAGGTACTCTGATTCGACCCCATTGCATATTATGCTGTTGCATCGACATTATCTGCGGTATAACAAAATCAGGGTTAAGCACAATTGATTTCCAGTTCGCAGTGCTACTCGAACTACGACTGCTATAAAGTACATATATGCATTCCATGTGAATGTCTTCCATTGTAATGTCATACTTTTTCTAAACTCTTGAAGAATGTATTGATCGTTAAATATTCCCTAACAAAATCAAATCTTAACATTTTTTAATATAGTAATATCAAAACATTAGAATGAGAACAATATATAAAATTTAAAGTGAAAATGTTTTTCTATGATGTCTACGATGTCTTTTTAATGGTTGATAAAAACTTTAGCAGGCAAACTGTATATTAAGCAGGCAAACTGTAAATTATTGGAAATATTTTGCAGTCGCGGATAAAATAGCATCTTGTATTTGCATAGGATGATCCACTGAGAAAAATTGTATCTTGAAAACAAAAGCTATTAATTTGCCCGTTCCGTAAACTTCATCCTCGTGAAGAATTGCCAATTTTCTAAGCTCATACAAGAATCTACTATATTTCTATTGTTAGAAGCTACTTAAAAATGACTGAAAAAAAATATTATATGAAAATCACGTTTGTGTTGTTGCTAAACTCATCAGAACTGTCTTCTTCAGATGTTTCGTAAACCTTGATATCTGGCGAATAGAACAAATCTTCTGGTTTTACACGGTATTTATTGATTATTGATTTTTTTGTGCTCCTTTTTTTGGCGTCCAAATGTCGTTTTATATGGGAATATACTCTCTTAGTGGGTTCATTAATTACTGGAATTCGGTTATTCGATTAGCAAAATGACGAAAAAAATTCGTCCATTTTGTTTGAGCAAACGATGCAGATGGTGTTGATGCTCCATTTAATTTTGGCTACAAGCAGGCAAATTGTGGAAAAGCTTTATTGGCGTCTTTCACATCAAAATATTTGCATTAAATCAATCATCCACATCATTGCATTTTGAACATCTTTCCATGTTGATTTTTCAATTTTATTTAGCGTATGGTTTTTGTTGTAACACATTTAAAATTAAACTTAAAAAAGGTAGACTCTTCTATGAAATTTACCTAAAACAAAACATGGGTACACATTAAATGAACTTACAATCGATTTGATTGCGCGTCTTTTAGTTAAAAAGTAAAAAGTAAAATATTTGAACATTGGGCAGGACATTTGAACATTAGATGTTTATATCGAGCAAGTCTATCCATGCTACTACATCGGGACTTGCCAAATGGATGTCTGAGATGTTGCCATTGTACCGTCGATGAGTCCAATACATATGAAAAATTTAATATCGAGTAACCATTGGCACCGTGCACTTAAATAATTAAGAGTGGTCGAATGACATTATTGCCGGCGTTCATGATGCCACCACTGATATATCGATTTTTTTAAATTTTTGATAACAATACAATTTGTTTCTAAACCAATAATCAAATATACGAATCACACGAGCAACAATATAAAATAGTTAAGTAAACGAAAACTTTATTCTTGAATATTTGAAAAATAGCAGTTAAGGAGTCATCAGAAAATACTCTTATTTCTTCACGTTTTATTTTAAAAATTTTTCGTCACACGAAATCCGGGCATTTCGCGTATTTTTGGTCAAATGTGGTCCGGCGTATTTTACGTCCGATTTTCGAACTCAAAATCCGAGTTTTCTTGGATCGATCCGTGTAAGTTGGCCATCTTAATATGAACAATATTTATTATAAATTATTAAATTAGAAATAGCTTCATTGATTTTATTATTTTTGCAGTCTTGTCATCCGACCAAGCCTTGAGATGACCGTGGTGGAGGTTGAGACTTTTTCACAAAAGCATTGAAAAATTATTAGATGTTCCATTTCGGTGTTTTGACTGAGAAAAATTGTGAGCTTAAATTTTAAGCAATTATTTTCGAAATAAATAGATTCTTGGTTTACTCGAGCCTCGGCGCTAGGTGTTTCTTTGGGTACATAGTGATTTTTTTTCAACTATATCGAACAAATTCTTATACCAAATTATCGAATTTTGAATTCTTTTGGATGCAGTGCAATACAAAAAATAATAATTTTGACAATTCAACTCACTAAATAAAGTTTCGATAAGGTCCAATAAAAACGCTTCATTTACTATTTTTTAACAAATCAAAACGAATTGTTTCGACAATTCAACTCACTAAATAAAGTTTCAATAAGGTCCAATCAAAACGCTTCATTTACTATTTTTTAGCAAATCAAAACGATTTGTTTCGATTATTTTTTTCTGGTAGGAAGAAACAGCGAATATTTTCGAATATTTTCCGCCTGCTTAATATATTAATTTAAAACAAAATTATGTGAAAATGCAATTTGCAAATAGTAAAAATGTCCGTTTTCATTCATAAATGATTGCATGTTTATGTTTATTTGTCAAAAATAAATTACAAATTTATAACATTTATGCGCCTACTAAGATGAAATAATATTTTACTATGTATGATTATGCTGTATGAAATAATGTTACTATTTCTGTTCGTTAAATTGTCTGCTAAATACAACTCGTCACCCAATTATTAGTCGATTATTTTTCAACATTACCACTCATGCCATTTGAGGTTAAAAATTTTAACCTCATTAAAATTAACCTCAAATGACATTCGTAATAATGATTATGAAAAATAATCGACTATTATTTGACGACTCGTGATATTATATATAATAATTCGGTGTTGGATCTCTAAAAAAAATTGTTCGGTATAGTCGAAAAGAATTTTCGTATTTTCTTTTTTGATTTAATTCTGAATAAATTTTTGAATGTTAAACATTCGTCATTTTTAAGAAAAATAAATTTGTGATTTAATTACATTAATGATAATTAAGATGTTTGCGTTTGGTGTTTTAATAATTGTAAAATAAAATGGAATTTGGAACTACTGAGGATCAGTGAATCTAAGAAGATTTCATAAGGAAACATTAACAACGGTACTTCATATCTTCATCAGGCTCGTCAGAACTAGCGATGTTACATCTGCTAATTCATCCCGGATATTACTGGTATGTGCTCCGCTATTGGTATTTGTTTTACTGATTGGCAACCAGAAAAAGTTAACGCAATCGAAAACTGATAATTTCAATTTCAACTGGGGTGCGTTTCGAAATTAACTATGGTTAACCGCGGTTAACTTTACTCTACCAAATGTCGTTCCATAATTAACCGCAAAATAAAAAATTTACTGGATGACAGATGTACTATCGTTCCAAAACTATAAAAATCAGCTGTCACGTCAACCGATTTATAAAACAGAATATAATTTATTAAATTTTAATTGTTGTGGAAAAAAAAGTTAGAAATTATATTGTTTTGTGAATATATCGTACATTTAATTATTATATAATAAGTATTTAATAATATTTATTGAAATGTGTTATTGTTATTATTTTTATTTGATTCTATTAATTTTGAATTTTTAGCGGTCTTTTACAATTTAACTTCGATAGCTTTACTATGGTAATTTTAATTTAATATTTGAGGTCACTATTTTGACTATGACATTAGTGACATTATTACCTTATGATTAACCGTGGTTAATTTCGAAACGCACCCCTGATAGTTTCAACTTCAATACGTCATCACCTTGGTGATGTATTGATGTTGTGTTTACCACTAAATGAACTCAAATCAGTAATTAAGGAAAAAAGGAGAATTGTTACGCGCATCAAATTAATAATTAAACAAAATAGAGGTGGATGAATCAATATTACTTAATGCTGATCAAATATTATTTTTTTGTACGAACATACCTGGTCTAGAGTGCCATCAGCTAGCAAAATCTTTTCCAAAGGTACCAGAATATGTCATCTTACGACATCGTTGATAAGTTAGCGGAAACTATAGAAAAACAATCCCAGAAAATATAACCTACAAGTTCCAATCAATAAGCTTCCATTTTTGTTGCTATTTAAAATATACACATTTAATTATTATCACTTAACCTTAACGGGACATATAGGACTGACTGGGTTTATACCACAGTTTGAAACGGTCCATATATCACTCCTTTACTCTATTCTTTTAGAGCAATTACCTTTAAAAAAATATAACACTCCCAAATACAACAGTGAAAATAATAAAATATCGTAATTACTCTTAAATTAAAATAAATATTTTCAAAGTTGATCTTTTCCAACGTAAAAAATAAATAATGTATGTGAACATATATAAAAAGGATGACGAAAAGGGACTAATTTTCTTCTTTTGCAAACGAAATGAAAGAAAAAAAATAAAATAAATAATATAAAAACTCCGAAGCAGTGAAATCAAAAAACTAAAAATATTACTCTTCGAGGAAGAACGATATTGAAATCATAAATATTTTTTTATTTATGAATACTATTTTGAGGAGTGAATTGAGTGCTCGAATAAAATAAAATTGTAAACTCTGTTATGCCGCCAAATACCACCCAATTATTTGTACACACATTAAATTTTTGTTGTAAAACCAAAAATTACAAAATCTAATGTAAACAAAATCATTTTTTCAGGGACATGTTAGTTTGTCATATGAACATGTTTGTTTAGGCAAATCATTTCTTTTTATTTTGTTTTTGTATGAAATCTCAGGTTTTGTTATCTATTAAATATTTTCATAATTATTAAGCCAACAACAGAAAACTAATAATGTAACTAAAAAAGGCGATGTGACACCTCTTTGTGACATTTCTACAAAAAAAACGATAGAAAGTCTTAAGTTCATAGTACAAATGCTGCTTGAATGTAGTGGTTGTTCTCGAGATTTTAATTCTAAATTATTTATTTTTCTGAATCATATAATTATAATAAATCTAAATAAATTCAAATGAAGCGGAACTTAAATCTAACCTGTGGACGGTGACTGGTGTTATTATGCAATCAGAAATAAGATTTTAACTCAATCGCTGATTTTAAAATTAATTAATTAGTTTTATTAATTACTTTTTAATTAGTTTTGAAAAATTCACTATTGAAATTCTTTGAATATCCATAATTCAACCACTTGACTAAAATAATCGTTTTGGCATGGTTCTACAGTGAGATAAATGAACAGCAAATTTTCTTGTTCTGAAGATGAAGGAAGAATATTCTGGATTTTACGACAAAAAAACGAATCATTCCAATTAGAAAAAACTGTGGAATATATGTAACGTAGATATTAGTAAATCATTAATGTATAGAAAAATCAAGCTTTGTAATATATTCTTTAAATATCTGAAGTATAACCGACAGAATAGAAATATTCAATTTATAATTGTAGAGTATACCTTGTTGATTCTTTGTATATGAGGAAAACATTAGAATGTGGAATCTGGCATGCCAACTTGATCCACAATGTCGTTGTAAAAAACGAATAAATCCATCCCGGAAACACACCGCCATATATGTAGACTTAAAGAGGTTGCTGATTAGGGTCACCAAAATTGGAAAGACCAACAGCACATCACCCAAATATTATCGACCTTCGCACTCCTCTAATATAATTTTAAAAAAAACCATCAATAATCAATTACTAACCAAATTTAATCAACAGTAAACATGAAAATTGCAAATAATTAAAACATTGCAAATATTTATTATATTGATAAATATTGCCTATCTATACGCATCTTTCGAATCATAATTATTGATAATTTTAAAAACAAGCACAATAGTTAAAATTTTTATGATTGAATAATAAATAATATTTACTTACTTTATCACAGTAACAGAAAGCGGTGGATAAGTGAACCAGCACTTCAAGCTTTTTCATTTGCTTACATATATCAAGCATATACTTTGTGCCCGAAGTATTCATATTTACAGCATCTTTTAATACTGCCTCTAGCCTAAGTGTAGCAGCACAATGAAAAACAATAGATGTATCCTTAATAACACGTTCCACTAATTCTTCACATAATCCTAGTCGTTGATATGCAACATCACCAGGTATTGGAATAACTTTTTTAAGAACCTCGGGATTAGAATCACGAATTCTTTGAAAAATCTTTTAAAAAATATAAAAAAATATTGCAAAACATCATCGTTTTTTGTTTTGTTTATTTAATCTTACCGGTAATTTGAACATATTTTCCAATCGCGTTTCAGGCAGCAAACCGCGTTTCGGTCTGATTAGAATTAATATTTCTTTAACGTCGGAGCAAGCGTATAAAAGTTTTTCAAGTAGAACCTAATCCAAATAAAATAAATTATTTGTTTTATTGCAAACTTATGTCATTTTACTAACCTTCCCCATAAAACCAGAGCCTCCAGTTATAAATACAGTTTTGTCCTTGTAAAAATTTTGAACGGGGGTCATATGGTTACTCATTTCGGCTGGCATTTTTGACTATTCTTCAGTTTTAACTGCAAGAAAATAAAAAATTTGTTATTTACATATATTTATAAAATATAATGTTCGTAAGTAAATATTGTGTAAAAATTATAATATGTTCTTGTAAAATCAAATTGCTATGATCGAATTGCTAATAAATTTTTTGTCATTGTTTACAATTTGTTTTTGTTAGATTCTTCGGTTTTCTTAAGTTTTTTGTAATCAGTTTTTTTATGAATAACCACAAATTACAGCTAAGACATGATAATTTTGTTTACTATATACATAATAAATTATCGCACAACAAGGCATTATATTATTAATTTTGAATTGTTGTAAATTTTGGAATCTCTTTAATAATGATCAAAATTTAAAGTATTGAAAGATACTTAGACAGTTAGACAGTTAACAAGAGTGGCTCAAGGTGTCGATTGACAAATATTGAAGCGAGCTTGGTTTAGTTCAAATAATCTTAAAATATTCAAAGATTTTGATCTATAAAAGTGTTTTCGGTTTTGTTTAATATAGTTAAATATTGACGTTTGTTGAAGAAAAACATTCCCTATCTTAAAAAATGAAAAAAATGTTGTTTTCCCATTCGGATTATTATTTATTATTTTGGATTCTGTTAGTTGTACTTCTGTCATTCTGTTTATGTTATTTCAAAATTTTTAACAACCGGCCTATTCAGATTTCTACTCGAACACAAGAACCTTCAAAAGAAATTCCATAAATTGATTTGTTATTTTATTTCGGTTCTGATCTTATTTCAACTCATACTCTATGTTATATAACACAACACTTTTTATTAAAAAAATATATTGGGTATCAAAATCAAACACAAGAACAGCAAGTGCTTCAAGTCAATCAACAAATTTATAAACATTTTTTCATACAGTAATTTAAACATATTTATATATTTTATATATATAAAAATTGTTGTATGCTAATGCCAGTTGATTAATTTTTTGCGTCACACATTGCGCACACAAGTATTATGAAAGAATCTATGAGCTTTCATCATATAATGTATTACGGTTGTTCAATATTTATTTTTTTCCTTTTATTATGTTGTAATGGATGGAGTTTTATTTATAGTATGATAATTTTGAGATAATATGGAATTATTGTATCGAGCATTAGAGTGACCAAGGTATATAAAAAAGACATATAAGATAGAAAATTCTAGCTAAATTTTGGAATAAATTAAATCAAATTATGTGATCGGGACAAAACGTAAATTTAAATCAAATAGATAAACATTGTGGAAGTATTTGTAATTTTGTAGTACAAAAAAATGTACTAACAAAAAATTATAAGAAAAAAATGCGTGTTTGACAACGCATGTTGTTGTGGGGTCTAGGTTTTGGAAGTTTTTTTGTGTTGTTGTGACACATATTGCAATTTTTGCAAAAATAATTTCAAACATTATGGTTTTGCAGTTTGGAGAGTAGTGAAATTTAAACGCGATTTTCAAAACTTTCCAAACTGTTCAATTTAAAAGCCGTGAAAAAGTTGTGGAAAATGTACTGTCTATTACTGTTTTTATTTTGCTTACCGTCGTAAGTTAAATGAAAACAATTATGGAAAATATTTGGAGACAAATTTGATTTCGAAGTAAAAACTTTTTTCATTTGCTGACAGCAGTTGATATTCATTATTTTTTGTTTCGTTTCCGCGTATTGTTTTCAAAATTAAAATCACTATTATAAAACAATAAAATATAAAATAAATCAAAACATTATTTTGCTGTGCAAAATTATTCGTAGACTTTTGTGCGCCATCTCTGGAATATAAAAACAAACAACATAATTTCACAAGTTTTTCATGACGTAATCCGAATCAAAAGGTTCAAATATGAAACAAAATTTTTGACTTTTGATTTCACTATGTTAAATTTATACACTTCATTTCACTCAATCTCGATACTAGGCTATAAGTACGGCTTGACAAAATGAAGTCGCATATAAAAAATAATTAAATAACTTAATTACTTATTATTATTTTTAGTGGTACCGCTGTAGTGCGGATCACACAAAATAATTGGCGAATAGGTCAGACCAATGTGTAGAGTCGTAGACACCCATGTCAACGATTAACTTAGCTGATGACCCATTCAAATAAACCAATCACAAACGAATCCACCTGGATATTAAGTGTCCTCTAGATGCATTATTCCTGGTTTACGTATCGCAGCTCTCTGCGTAGAAGTACTTTTGCTTTTTCCGCTACTCGTGGGAACAATTTGGATATAAATTCAAAAAATCAATTAAAATAATCCACAAACAAAGTGATTGACAATCCGACGATGATGTTGATCTATAGTTGCAAGAATGCTAGGGACATAAGATAACTTTCTCTACCGATGGTGGCACTTGTTCTACGGAATACGGATACAGAGCTATCTTTATCGATAGGGCTCTGCGAACTCTCTGATGAGTATTATCGTTAACTTTATGGTTGTGGCGGTGACAGAAACAGTATATGCTAAAGAAACTAGATGTTATCCTGATTCAAGAACCATATGTTTCCCATGACCGAGTACTTGGACTAAAGACTCAAAAATACAAATTGTTGTTTGTGAAAAATAGAAGTAAAAGTTCAGTTAGAAGTTAAAATTTAAAATAAGTTTCCTTTTTTCGGTTAAATGCAAACTAATCATTTTTCTACATCCAAACCATAGCGATGCAGACAAAACAACGGCAGGCCTGGGCATTAACAACTTAAACTTCCCAATATTCTCAGTTTAATAACCATATTACTGGGTTTTAAATCCCTCATAGGGTAAGTAATCTATATTACGGATGAAGAAAGACGAAATATAGGAGTTAGCCTAGGATGTGATGCTAATGCACATCATACAATCTGGAGCAGCAGCGCGACCTATGCACGATGTGAGTTACTTCTGAATTTTATCTCTGCAATAGACTATGTTATAGGCTGGAAGTATCTAATCATCGCTATATGCACAAACTGGGATACCTTTAGAACTATTATGGGTGACTAAGCCTACTAAATCCGCATGCGATTGGCCAAAACGGTCGAAGCACTTACTGATTCCTGTAGTGATGGCGCTTTGAATCATGTGCTCTCAGCAGACCAAAGGACAAATCTAATCCGCCATAATGGACGAATAAATTTTAGGAGTACAATAAGCCTTTCAAGAATGCAAAGAAAACTAGGCCTTTATTGGACTGGAAATCCTATAGAGTACTCCTTACAACTCCTTACAACCTTACAATTCCTGGAGGCACTATTGCATTGAAATACAGGAGTTCTCTGACACATAAAGATTTTGCAAAGTATTACTAACTAGTCTAAAATCTTGTGGGCTGTTAAAAATTTTAAGCCCTTCAAGTCTGCAGTAGTGGTTGTTGTCATCCTTATGGACATATAAAAACCTATTTTCAAACCATGCCCTGGTTGCTAGTGATTTTTAGGAGAAACCTTGTACTATGTCACATTCCAGGAAATGAACAGAGGTATATGTAAACTTTCCACCTAGGTCGAGCAAGCAATCTCCTTGCAATCCCAAAGACCCAATACCAATGTGTCTTTCTTTCTAATTTCTGAAACCCAAGAAAGATTGATAGAAAACTTTTTAAGAAGTGCCATCGAACCTACTAGGTAGTCAGCATTAGACTTACCATGCTTACAGCAAGTCTAACGATACAGCCTTGCACATTATCTAAAGTTTAATTTGAGGCTCTGCGTAGTGTAATGAATATTTTATGGCTACTTTCTACGATATCGAAGAAGCATTCAACAACAACTTGTGAATATTAAAGTGGAGGAATCAATGTTTAGGTGAAATGATCTGTATCTTAGGAGCAGGATTTTCCAAGCCTATTTTGATGAGATCTCTTCTTTCGAACTTGTAAGAAATAGCACATCACAAGTTGGAGTACTGTTGAATGGTTTGGCATTAGGGTGACTGCTTATGCGAATGATGTTGCTATTGGCGTCTTCAGTAAATATCCTGGTACTCTTAGGAATCTGGACTGATAGCTGTAGACTGGGGGTAGGCTCACAAACATCGGCATAGGTTCTCTTCTCTAGGAATCACAACATGATTTTGACTCTCCACTCTCCGAAGTCAGCTTGAATGTCACCGACAAGGCTAATTTCTTGAGACTCATTTCAAACAGCAAATAAGCTGGAAACCCAACATTCTCGAAACTTTTCACTTTTTTTACAGCTAAATATTTCAACCAACTTAACTGTTTGGGATTACGGTTTAGGGCCGGCCATAAACAAAAATATCTATTATAAATTCTTGACGAAAGCTCAGATATCCACATTATTGTGTATTAGTAGCGCTCTAAGGCACACACACCAATTGCTGCATTAGAAATTTTCTACCGGTATGTGGCGTTGCAGTTAAATACAGCACTACTCAATTCTGGAAAGTAGGAATATTTCCTCGAGCATAGAGTATTCCATTCCAAAAACATTCTCAGGGCTGGCTTCACAACCGCTTTTCCTTCTGGAAAGGACTGAGAAAAGTGAATTAGATAAATATACAGGAGTTGTCAACATGAGAAAGTCAACTGTGGAATATTCTGCAAAAATATAAATTATAACCTGTCTTTTCGACGGCATGATCACTGTAGTGGCTTTCAAGGTGATCTTGCAGCTATATAAGAGGCCATAGATTAATTGAAGTTTAATGTAATATATAAATCTTTTCCAATTTATTAAAAACACTATATTTATATTGATAATGAATTTCAT
This sequence comes from Diogma glabrata, assembly GCA_963693315.1. Lineage (NCBI taxonomy): Eukaryota > Metazoa > Arthropoda > Insecta > Diptera > Cylindrotomidae > Diogma > Diogma glabrata. The sequence goes on along the minus strand of OY856186.1, from coordinate 72,741,594 downwards.
TTAGTTTTAACACATTTATTTGGACTGTATATTAGTTTTATTAAAATTTTAGTTTCACAAAAAAAAATTTAGTTCACTACAGAAAAATGACCATTTTGTTCTATATAAAGAGAGAGAGAGAGACAACTCTATAACAAAACGAATTAATGAAAATTGAACATAGAACTAAAATTTCTTATAGTACATTGAAATAGAAATAAAGCGTGTTTAGTTTAAAATTGTACGTTAATAAATTCATCAATATATGTAAGGAATATTTTCACAGTCAGGCTGCATTCTAGGCTCTAAAGTTATATCTAGGCTCTAGAGTAATTAATGAGATGGCTGGTCGTTTTAACATTCGCCTTGTTGGGATGCCAGGGCATTTCGGTATAACGGGGAAACTAAGAGTCAATTAACTTGCTTTTCCTGCCTCGTGTTTGTTTGAGAATATCTCCGGCTTTATGGAAACTGCTAATCCAACACGAGACGCAGATCTACCTAAATATGGTAAAAGAGTATCCCATATGTGATTGTCAGGCAGATCTGGTTTGTATTGTTCCAGGTCAATCAATAAATCGTAGAGATATCAGCATGGTTGTTTAACTGAGCAGTCTAGACTTAGGCTTGCATGCGTCTTAGTTCACGCCCCTTTCATGATCTGACAGGATATCCGCGAGATGATCATCAGAAACATTTGTCACTGCTTGAGAAGCTCTGGCTGGTTTGCAAAAGATAGTGCCTTGAACAGTAAAAGTTCTTTCCATATTTTAGCTGAGAACCTTTTGTCGTCTTTAGAATGACCATTCTTAACTTATCTAACCTAAATATAAAAAAGTGGTCAAGATATCGAGAATTATTCAGACTGATCAAAACTCGTCAGTCTATGATTCAAACCCCAGTCATAAGAGAAATTCTTTTTCTTAAAAAAGACCAATAACTTATAGTTTGTTGATTTTTAAACTATTTATTATTAACAACACAATTTGTGTAATACAAACACTTTTTATTCTTATATAATCAAACAATTTTAATTTATATAATTTTACAACAAAATTTAAATCGCGTCAGATTGATGTTATCTCAATCGATGTATCAAGAGATCTGATTAATCATTACTCAAAAATGAAAAATATAAAATATATGTAAATATAAAAACCAGTAGGTACAATCATCTTATTCTCTTCCTTCTCACCACTCCATAAACCATAGAGCTTTGTTTTGTTGTTAAATTTTTACTGTTAAATACCGTCCAAAAACCTATCTGTCATGACATCCGATTTGCATTGAATTTGATACTTTTCTTTTAAAATAAATTGGTGATCTGGAAGACAGTTCAACTCTTGTTTTCAAGTAATTATAAATATATTAACACATCTTTGTACAATCTTTTTCAGCCTTCAATAACACTGTGCGACAGCCAAAATCCGCTGGGGTTCTGACTACCAGGAAAAGTTATATCGGTAAAAAAAAAGTGATACGTGTTCCGGCGTTTCGCTGGGTCACATCTAGGAATCGAGATATATCGATTTGAAGTTAGTAAGTATCATATAGGAGAAATTTTCACGTTTGGGGTTCTTTTTTTTACATAACTCTAGAACGACTAGTCCGATTTTGCTGAAACAAATTTAGAAATTAAGAATTACAGTTCCTTTATTCTACTGATATACTATACTGAAAAAGTAACGAAAAAATAAAATATTAAAATTAAATAAATGAAAAATACAAAAAAAAAATAAAATAAATAAATAAATAATAGAGTAAAACAAAAAACTAATAAAAATAATAAAATAAAAATATAATAAAAATATCCAAAAATAAATAAAAAAAACTTAATAAATAAATAAATAAATAATAAATAAATAATGTATAAATAATAACAAATAATAAATAAATAATAAATAATAAATAAACAATAAAAAATAATAATAAATAATAAATAATAATAACAAATAATGAATAATAAATAATAATAATAAATAATAATCATAAAAGTAATAAATAATAATAAATAATAATAATAAATAATAATAATAATAAATAATAATAATAATAAACAATAATAATAATAATAATAATAATATATAATAATAATAATATAATAAAATATAATAAAAATATAAAAATATAAAATAAAATATACTAAAAATAAAATAAATAAATAAAAAGTAAAAAAAAAAAAATAAATAAAAACGTAAAAAAAACAAAATTAATACACAAAGACACATAGACACATGTCCAAATACATTTAAAACAATAAATTTTGGAGTTTATTCCAGTAAAAATATTAAAAAAAAATTTCTATGAAAAACCAATATTCTTGTCAAAATGAGATAGCTTTATTTAATTGTGAATAAAAGCGAAATGCGTTCATCGATTTTCATGGTCCATGTCTCGTTTTGTGCACAGATTATGTGACTTTACGTCAAAGTAATAAGACTTGACACTTTTTCCCGTTTTGAATTTTTCATGATTTTTTAAAATACAATTCTTTTATTTTTTAGGCAAAAAATTATTTTTTTTCTTCATAAATTTATTTATAACTGCGAAACTGTTGATTGTGTAAAGAAATAGTGTAAAAGTAGGTTAAAGAAATTGTAATTTTTAATTTTTCTAAATTTGTTTCAGTAAAATCGGACTAGTCGTTCTCAAGTTATGTCCCCAAAACGTGACTATTTTCCTTATATGATACATACTAACTTCAAGTCGATATATCTCGATTCCTAGACGTGACAAACCGAAACGCCGGAACCCCAGCGGAGACCCCTACTATTTGTCGCACAGTGTAATCAATAATGTCTACAATATCGATGCGATAGTAAACCATTCTAGAATCAAAAACAATAGCATGTGCGGCATCTATTATATTCGAATAACAAGAATTGTCTATGGTAGTCCAAATATCATATACTATGGCATATTTTAAAACTATGTATATTATTAAAATAAATTTTAAAAAAAATATATTTGTGGAAAAATGCCATTCAAAAGTAAATTTTCTGTTTTTATTTCGGTTTTAATTTCTGTTTTAATTTACATTAGACAATAAATCGCAATTCAAAATACAAAGAAGAAAAAATCAATAAATTTACTTTCATTATTATGCAATTTTGTTTGATTTATAATAATCGAATTAAATTAAATGTTTATTGTCATCTGAAACAATCATTAATATTAACAATGACATACTATGAAAAAATACATATACTTACTACACAAATAACAAATTTTGAACAATAATACTCCTGACAATAACTAACACTTTGTTTCTTGCCGGATAACATGACAGTATAGACTATAGATAGTACAAGTTTGTCAAAACATTTAGAGGCACATGTTTATTATGGCTTTATGCGAATTCACAAATATTTGACAGAACAAAGTTTTTGGTGAAGGTGAAATTTGTAAAAACAAAATTTTGACGTAACGTAAGAAGCTTTTTAATTTTTATGTTTGCTGTTAATAAATATTTATAATATATATATTAATATAAATATTACTTTGGCACTTAAAAAAACTTCTGTAATAAATTGTTGTTCCTTCTGAAATAATTTGTTATGCCTACTGTCACAATTTATGATGCTGAAAAGCTATACCAAAGTTTGACGTTTCGTCATAGTGAATATAAATTCCAAAAGACAAAATATTGACAATTAATAGTTGTCATCTGTCATTATTTCGCCAATTTACACAGAACCTTAATAGTAATCTGTCATTATTTCGTCAATTCGCACAGAACCTATATATATATACATATACATATTTTGTTTATTTTTATGTATTTCATATTGTTGAAAATTATCTCCATTTATAATATACAAAAAACAAAGTAATTTTAATAATTCCATTAAATTTAAGAAAAACAAATTGTTTCGTTGTATACGTTGCGGTTGAAGTACATATAAGCCGTGTTCGATTTGACTGAAGTAACTGAGAAATTGAATGCAATTGTTGTTGTTTTGTCAGTTGTTTCAGTCAAATCGTTAATTTGAAATTTTAATCGTTAATCGTTAATTGTTTGAGTCGAATCGTTAATCGAAATAGTTAATTTGAAGAGTTTAGTAATTAGTGTATCTAAATTCTAAAGCGGCCGGTAAACTTTCTTGATCAAACCTTCTTGACAAACAAAACAAACGCTAATTAAGTTTTCCTCAAATATCATGCGTTATAATATTTTTATCTCAAAATTTCTTTTTCATTTATTTTTAATCATTGTTTTGCTTGACCAACATACTCGTACACGATCAAGCTTGCGTGGCAAACTTGCGCTTGTGAAGCGTGTCAAGCGTTTAAAAGGTATTTTACCGATTTGACGTTGGTGATTTAATTCTTATCATCCACTCCATATTGAACAATTATTTGAATGGGTTTTTTGACACATTTTTTTTTCTCTTGCGTTTTCATTAATTTTTTTCTTTGTATACTAACTGTATGTTGTTGCTAGGGAAAGTATTGCATCAGTTTTAATGACGTCACAACAATTTCTATTATATTGAATTAATATTTTTTATGTTCAACATTCACCGGTACCATTGGGGCACCGACTATTATCATATTGATTTATTATTATTGGTTAACAACTACCTGTGACTTTGACTCAATGATTTTTATTATATTGATTACTATTCAAATTCAACATTCGCTCGTGACTTCAGTACGACGATTTTAACTTACTATTCAAATTTAACATATGCCGGTGTAATTGGCGCAACGATTTTTGTTGTACATATTTATATTAATGGTGTTCAACAATCGCCTGTACCATTGTCGCAACGATTTATTGTTTTATTATATTAATTATTAAATGTTTTTCATTATGTTGGCTAGTATGAAAGAAGCACGAAGAGTTGGATCAAGTACAAGTGTACTTGAGTGAAACATTTTAATTTTTAAATGTAATAATCATATTTGGTGTATGTGATGGTTGCTCCGACTTTTGGAGACGTCAGAATCTCTATTCTGTGCTCATTTAGATTTATCTTCTTGTGAAACTTTTACGCACAATTCAGCATTTGTACTGGACTGAGGAAAGGCATGATCGAATTCACAGACTGCGCTAGTTGGAAATTCAAAAGCTTAAGGCAGGGAATTCCTCTAATGTTCCTGATAGTGATTCCACTATCAAGAATGCACAGTGTTCATTACTATATATAGGTTGATGCGATATGACTAACCAACGGCGTGTTATCTGAAAACCTTTAATCTAAGGGAGCTTTCAAAAGCATCATAAAGCTCAGAATCCCAATAATACGTATCTTATCTAGACGTTAAAAAAACATTGAAGAGTAGGCATTATTCTTGGCAACTTTTTTAAATTTCCGTATCTATATAGAATTGAGTCTTCCCGCTCACTTCTAACAATAACCTTGGTAACAGTAACAATAACGCTGCTGATAATATTGCTATAGTTTAACGAATTAAGCGTCACCAATGTTGGTAAAATAAGTCACAAGTAAAATGAGCCATTATTTTCTTCAAACTCATCTGATTAGCACATAGCACAGATTACAATATTACCCTATCATAGAAGGTGGAGGTTGTCAGATGAGTTGAGCAAAGCAGGTTTGACAAGTTATTGTGCAATAGGTTGCATACAAAAAATCTGGATGAAATCCAGCCTATAGTCTCATTCTCATATGAGAAACTTGTAAAATTGTCCAAGATCGTCTTCTGCTCGAAATGATTAAGTAACTTTAAATAAACTTAGACTGCGACCAAGCGTTTATCGTCTGATGCAGACTATGATCGAGTTAAACGCCGCTGTGGTGTTTTTAAGTATGAAATGCCGCATGCATGAAATGTGGTTGAAGAAGAAGAAGTGTAAAAAACTATGATGGTGTTGAAAGTAGGAACAGAATGATGGTGTTATCCATGTGACAATTGCAATCGATCAATTGCACAGATTGAAAAAAATAAGGAAATTCTCTAAAAGTCCAAAGAGAGAATCATCCGAAATTACGCTTATTATTTTTGAGTGTGATTTCAACACGTGGTTGGTAGAATGGGTCAGTAGAAGAACCAATCCAAAAGGAAAGGTAGTACTTAAAGCATTGGCTTCATATAAACGTGGCAATGGAATACATCCTTAAACTGAGCGAGGCTAAAAAAATAACATCAATTTTGCAAACTTTGCAGTGAAATGCAAAGAAATATGTCTGAAGTGTACACCCACAGTGATCAGCGAGCACTGATATATGTGTCCCGGATACCGACTAGATTCTACTTTGAGAAGATCACGCGAAAAGTGCAAAAAAGGTTGAAAAGTGAAAGAGCGGGCAAGAAAATGCAGAACTCCATATTGAATGGCATGACATAGAGGTGACTAAGGGTAGAAAACAAAACTGCGGAATTATCAATCTCGATTTTAAAACGCCTTTTACTCAACTAACTGGAATATAATTATGAGCCACTTTGCAGGGAGGCCCCTGAAATTTAACACCGAAGCAGGGTCTAGAACATAAAATATCTATAACGTCAAAAAAAGCAAGTTGGATTAGCCATTGCAAGAGTGATGTCAAAAATTGACGGGCCGGAGCAACCGAAAAAGAGGCTCCAGATACCAGTTCTATATTGTTGACATTGCCTACTTAGAGAAATATCTTAATTCTTCAAATCGGCATCGTAAAGCACATGTTGTGCTTTACATACAGTGTCTAATGAAGCTGTACATATATGCTAATATGATATGCTAATTGGCATATCCGTAAGGGAGCTCAAATACATCGAGTGACGAAATCGATGTTTTACTTCCTAAACAAAAAACATACTTATGTATTTCAATGAGCCATTATTTATTTATCATATGTTTGATTAAATCGCTTATGATCTGAATGTCTGCTTTATCCGAATCTGAAGATTTGACCAGTCCACGGACTGCAACTTAATGTTTAATTTGAACCCCATTTGCTTGTTAAACAAATAAAAAACTTAGATTTAAATGCTGTTCTGCTCCGATATTTTTTTATGTAATAATCAATTTCATTAATTGAAAAACTGAATTAATAGTTTGTGTTTTCAAAGTCATTTATTTTATGAACAACAAACTGTTTCGCTTTGTTAAATTTCTAATGATATAAAATTCTACTTGTTTCATCAAATTCAGTACAACATATGTTTTTGCGAAAGATGTTGTTGTTTATTTATATTTTAACAAAAATAACATTCATTACTTTCGCATACATATTTTATTTAGATTTAAAAATGGATATAAATCAAATGAATGAGGTCGATAACATTGTTTACAATATCTTGATTAAAAAAATCCAATTTCAGCTTTAGAAAGCCTTCTCATAACCGTGTATTTTGTTTTTTTTTTAAGATTTCAAGATTACGTTATGCATCACAACAACATATGAATAGCGTTACAGACCTAAATGAAATCTCGATACGAGTTCCGATAGTAAAAAATTATTCTGGCACATTTTTGAACACAGTCTAAATGAGCCGGGATGAAAACAAATGCAGCAACAATATTTGTTTCATTTATTAGGAGCACCATATTTTATCGATCCGCCTACACATTCACCTATTTATTCGTTATACATACTAATTGAAATATCGTATTTCAGTAAACCTAATTTAATCCTCGATCACAGTCAGAGTCTCTGCGGGTTGTAACTTTACGAAATGCGAAATATCAAACTAAAGACCAACAGCCTTACTCCCCTTTTAAAAACAAATAAGCATTATATTTATACATTTTTTGGAAGACCCCATCGTTGAAAGAGTATACTTATAAAAAGTGGTGAGATGTATGCTATCACATTATGGCATCCTAACTTAATCAACAAACTCCTTACGTACGGTTTTCACACCGCAATCGTGAAATTAATTCAAAATTTTCTGAACAATCAATACATTTCGATATCCGTAGATGGCTTTTCTTCTGAATCTAAATTAATTAACGCTGGTGTACCTTTAACCTCAGTTTCGTCTCCGACTGTATTTTTAATTTATATCAGCGCACTACAATTTTTAACTTATATATGCACAACCCTCAAAAATATTCTTGTAATTAATAAATAAAATAAATTTTCAAAATCATGGAAGTTTATCAGTTGTTGTTTTGTTTTGAGTTTAGATTGTAATGCAATTTATGTGCGACAGACAGGTAGTCAATTTCATGTTCGATGTGTTGAACATTTGCATTGTTAAACATTAGAAGAAACAACTTTCACGTTTTCTGATCACATAATTTTGGAAAATCACACTTGTAAGTTTATTATTAACAACAAATTGAAAATTTTACAATATGAAACTTAATTTGCTGGAATCTTTCAAAATTCGTAATGCAATGTATATATTTTAATAATTTGAGCAATTTAATTTACTAAATTTTCAAACTGATGCTATTTATTCTCATTGGACAATTTCGGATCTAATTTTCGGTTATCATTTTTAAAATTATTTCCTTTATCAAATATCAATCAATTTATTAAGTAAAATTAAGGGTTTTAGCTATTTGTTTTTATAAATCATTTATGCCCGGATTCTTCATACCTCCGAATAACTATCTTCCAGATAAAGATATCCATCAGATAATTAAAAATTGATTTTCTTCACTAAAACCTCTGGTTACATATCAGTCATTTCCATATGAAATCATCAAATTGGCAAAGCCAGCATATTTTAGATTTTGCTCAAACTTTGTGGAAATGTTCTTTAGGGTTCCAAAAACCAAAATCAATAGGGATTGAATTTTCGCACACGCCACTTCCTGTCCACACAAAATAAAGCAATGGAAAAGTCTTATTTTGGTGTTTTGCGGTTTTAGCTGTAAAAACTTTTCTAATATAGATATTTACTCAACCAAGGTGGAAATAGAAAGTGAAAAGATGATTGTTTTTAAAACAAAAATAAAAATTTACATAACTCATATACTTAAAAAATAACAGGGTTTTGAAAATACGTGTATTTTATTGATTTCTTGTGATTTTCAATTGACACCAGGATCTGCACTGTTGAATTTAAAAGTCTAATCGTTCTCAGATATCAAAGAGCATATATTGTAAGATAATTAAAAGTTAAAATCGACTCGTTTGGTCAACTCTTAATGAGAAAAATCTTTGCTTGAAATTTTGAAATTTTAGCATATTTAGCATATTTGCATATTTCAGGCTACAATTTGGACGTGTTTGATAAGAGACAAAAATTTGAAATTGGCAAGATACTTAGTTCTTACCTTTAACTTTAAAAAACTTCAAGGTATGTTTTGTTTTTTCTTCTTATCGCACATTTACAGGCGTTTAAAGAGAAGCAAACATTATACTCTAAAAATTATAATATTCATATTATTTTAAAGAAATCCTCTAATAATTTGCTAATTTGTTTCGATTCGATAAAAGATTTATGTATGTCAATAATATTTAAACATGTTCTTCTAGTTAATTGCTCTGTTGCGTCATTCAATGTCAGTCAATAATAGATGTTTATGTGTAGTCAAGAAATTTTTGTTATGAGAAGTGTTAGTATTTTATGGTGATATAATTCGAATTTAAAAAAAAAATAAAGTGGGTGTCTTTAGAGAATATTGTAGAAATATTCAGTGAAAAAAATAATGGAGTGCTCGATTGGCTTATTGTTACGAGAAAATTGTCATAAACTGGCGTATTCACGATCATCGAAATTAATCAGTGAAGATAAAATAAGTGAAAGTGATAAATTTTTATTGAATAAGCGATTGCCACTTCTCATGAAAAGAGTGCTTGTGATGGTGCAGGAGGTACAATTAAACGGACTGTAAGGAAAGCTAGCCTGCAACGAAATGAAGATCAGCATATACTAACACCTAGAGCGATGTTTGATTTTTGTGTTAATCAAATGCCTGGTATAGAATTTTTTTTTATATCAAATTCTGATGTTGATGCTACCGAAACATTTTTGTCAAGGAGATATATGGAACACAATTACAAATACGAGGACCTATCACAGTTTTGCTCCGCTTTCCCGTGCAGTCAATTAAGATTACGAAAGTTTTTAGCTTCTGATAACTTTGAAACTGTGAATATTGTAAGACCAAATGTTAAATTTAACAAATAAAACAACACTTAATACCATGGTTCCTAATTTCATTTATTTATCCACTTATCTCAACATGAAAAAATTTTATCGACCAGAAAAATTTTAACTATATAAATTTGAAACCATTTTTCTTTATTTTTATTCAAAACTGTAGTGTTGTGGACAAAACAAAAGCCTGAAAGTTTTAGTGAAGACTAATTATAGCAGTAAAATTAATTTTTTAGTTATAGAGATCTTCATGGTTACATTATTAATACTTATTTTTAAACAATAAATTTGTCGGTGGATAAGTACTCAGGTCAGTATAAAAATATACTAAAAAATAAAATTAAAAAACAAAGAAATGGCTATGATGTTTGCTTCTCTTTAAACGCCTGTAAATGTGCGATAAGAAGAAAAAACAAAACTTACCTTGAAGTTTTTTAAAGTTAAAGATAAGAACTAAGTATCCTGCCAATTTCAAATTTTTGTCTCTTATCAAACACGTCCAAATTGTAGCCTGAAATATGCAAATATGCTAAATATGCTAAAATTTCAGAATTTCAAGCAAAGAATTTTCTCATTAAGAGTTGACCAAACGAGTCGATTTTAATTTTTAATTATCTTACAATATATGCACTTTGATATTTGAGATCGATTAGACTTTTAAATTCAACAGTGCAGATCCTGGTGTCAATTGAAAATCACAAGAAATCAATAAAATACACGGATTTTCAAAACCCTGTTATTTTTCAAGTATATGAATTATGTAAATTTTTATTTTTGTTTTAAAAACAATCATATTTCCACTTTTCAATGCCACCTTGGTCGAGTAAATATCTTTATTAGAAAAGTTTTTACAGCTAAAACCGCAAAACACCAAAATAAGATTTTTCCATTGCTTTATTTTGTGTGGACCGGAAGTGGCGTGTGCGAAAATTCAATCCCTATGGATTTTGGTTTTTGGAACCCTAAAAAACATTTCCACAAAGTTTGAGCAAAATCTAAAATAGTGCAGCAACGTTTTTTGTTTATTTTCGATGATTTCATATGGAATGACTCATATCTAACATATAACTATTCTGTATAGGGTTGTACTTATCGATATTATCGACACTAAATAAAGGTGTGAAGTAAGTTTATTTTCAATAAATGCTTGTCAAATGTGAACTATTTTCAATACTTGTCAAATGTGAGAATTTTAAAACTAATAATAAAGGAATCAGTAAAATAAAAACAAACATAAAATAACATTTAAAGTATTATAAACTAAATCATTTCGAAAACATTAACTGAAATACTCAAAATCCAGTCTATAGGAGCTTAGGAGCTCAAGTATAAGAGCTTAATATTTTCTTTGTTGTTGATGTTAAGCGTCGACTATTAGTGCTACTCGTCTGTCTTTGAATCTAATTCAGGAACACTGTTTGCTTGACCATCTCTGCCAAGATTTTGACCCGTAGTATTTTTTAGAAAACTCAGAATTTAGAAAACTCAGAAAAGGGCCATTTTAATATTTTTAAGACTACGTAAGTTCTCTAGGGTAGAATACGATTATTTTTAAAGGGCCAAGAAGTCCTTAGAAGCTTCTAAAAAATTTTTTACAAATTCTGAAAATACGACATATTTACAATCGATACTAAAGCCACAATACAACTGAGAAATTTATTTCAAAAGGAACAAGTCAGATAAAAATTTGATGTATGGATATATCTTCGTGAAACTTCTATCAAATTTGCAATTTTGTTTTTATCCACCATACTTAGTTAGCTTTATAAATATAAATATAAAAAAATTTAAATATACAGGTTTTGCAGTTCAAATTCAACATTTTGCAAATCAAATTCAATATTTTGCAAATCAAATTCAACTTTTTGCAAATCAAATTCAATTTTTTGCAAATCAAATTGAATGTCAAAAAATTGAATTTGATTTGCAAAAAGTTGAATTTGAGTTGCAAAATATTGAATTTGATTTGCAAAAAGTTGAATTTGATTTGAAAAAAGTTGAATTTGATTTGCAAAAGTTGAATTTGATTTGCAAAATGTTGAATTTGGACTGCAAAACCTGTATATTTCTGTATATTTAACAATTATGTCAAACTTTCATTCTTATCTGCTAGATATCTGGTACCTCAAGTAACGAATAGCTTTATCTCGTAGATAAACCCTCTCCGAAGGTGAAGAAACCCGATTCTGTTAGATATCTTCTAGATAAAGTTATCGACAACTTATCTAGAACTGAAGAAATGGGGCATCTGGTTAATTATTTTGAATTTTATTATCGTTTCAAATACATTGAGCGAAGTTAAAATTAAATAAATAACTATGATTACTATTTAGCGACATAAACAACCACTCGAGCAGACATTAGTTAGGGATAACCTGAATACAGTCAGACGTGATCAGTGCTCGATCAGTTAAGCAAGGCCAAGCACTATTGGGCAATCTTAAGTGGGCCCGTTCCGTGCCTGTTTTATAATACTCTTTTATGGTTTACCTTTTTTGAATATATCTCCCGTAATACTATTTGAAAAAAGTGAGTGCGTGCATTAATTGTGCATGTTAAAAAATCCCCGTGCACAAAATCGTGCATAGTACATGTCATGCACATGATGTGCACCATACCGTGCGCACAAATTTCTTAAATGATAAGAATGATAAACAAATAATAACAAAAAATAATAGTAACAATAACTTGATCAATTTTATCTATTTTCATCTAAAACTAAGTGCGAAAGAAATTTTTTGGTGACGTTTAATAAAAACATTTACAAAAACAAACGGGCACTTCGAATAATTAATTTTAGTGATTCAAAAAAATTATTATATTTATTTAAGATTTTTGATTGTCATTTTTCATGACGGTTTAGTAAAACCGGATATTTAAATTTGTTTTTATAACATTAAGAAAATTCTGGAAAATTAATATTATTTTTTGTATGTTTGCCAAATATTTCAATATCTTGAATTTTGATTTTATTTCATTTAAATTGTATCGTTAAAAAATGGCGAAAAAATAACGCCTCATTTACAAAAAATCACACACATTTCATAATAGAAATTAAGACTACGACCGTAATCTTCATTTGTCGTAATGACGTTATCAAAAATATTAGTCTAGGAAAAATTCATAACGTATTAGAAAATCCTAGTCATAAAAGTCATGCATAAAATATTTTTGTATTTATGCCTGAAAGTTCTATGCACATTTTGTAATGTATACAAATGTTTAAAAATGTAATGTTTAAATGATTTAAAAATGTTAAATTAAAACAAATTTGTATGACTCAAATACTTTTAAACATCAACTAAATTTAATATCAACTAATACTAAAATAAAAAAGGGCACAAAATGTGCATAGATTTCTGCACAATGCACAGAATATTTGTCGCGATCTGGTCCTGATTTGGTTTTTCATATTCGACGCCTAGTTAAGCAATCTAATCAGAGTCTGATATGAAATACCTTACAAGGGTCAGAATTATTCCTTAATTATTAATTAGGTCAGCCTGATCTACGACCTATTTCATAAAATAGACACAACAGAATTTCATTTGGTCAAAATGCAGTAGATTAATATCCATTTTAGAAAAAAATTTTACCTACACTTAGGGCTCGTAAAATACTCGAACATTAAGTACCCGGGTATCGAGTAGTTATTTTACTCAAATACCCGGGTTACCCGGGTAACCCGGGTATTTGGATAATTAAAACAAAACAAATTTTCAATAGTTCATTTGTACATATTTAATTTAATTAATATTTATATTTATTTAATTCAATTAATTTAGTTCTTAAAAATATGTTAAACGTTAAATGAAATCAAATTTTATAATAATATAACATTTACTATAACTTTTTGTTTATAAAATAGTATTTTAAAAATATTAAGCCGTTGAGTGTGGAAGGAGCTAACTGAAAACACCCGTTCGCATGCCGTTGATGTAGGATTTATAGTAAGCTGTGAAGCGTACAGATTATCTAACATTTGGTTTCGCTTACCTCCATTTGTTTTCATAAATGGAAGGGATTGTTCAACATTTAATTTTTCGCTTTTTTCTTTCATTTTAGTTATATATGATGCAAGACAATGCTGTAGCTCATTATATACTGATGTTGGTTCCCGCTCTCAATCAGAAGAGCTTGTGCTTTGATCTGCAACTCTGATGTTGTTTTCATTCGAGCTTAGACGTAATAATAATTGATGAGCAAGCTGCTTTGTAGAAATTTTTGTTGCGTAGCTTAAAAACTCATTGCTTTTTGAAAAAATACAATGATGCAAATATAACAATAATGTTAAAGCATTTCCATAATACGGAGTCTAATGACAGTGGAAAAATTCAACTTAAGTAAAATAAAATAAGTGATGAAGAAGTTTCAACTTTGAAATTGTCATCGCCTCAACGGCGTAATCGATAGCGTGTCTGCCCAAAGATTCGAGCCGGGCACTGACGAGGGTAGGTTCGAATCCGACCCGAAACACGTAAAATGTGAATTGTAGTTTTTTTCTGAGAAACTTCAAACCATACCTTTGAATTGAAAATATTCCAATTACTTCTTTACTTACTTGAGTTTAATTGATCTCAAAAAATCCAAAATAACAATAATGTTATTATATCCTTTTGTCGACGTCCATCAACTTCGTTTTTCAAATAGTTCACGAGAAAGAGGTGAACTAATGTCTTTTATTTTTTTTAGTACGTAGTAAAAAGTACCTTTCAGCTGTTATTAGCGTGGCGTTTTTTGTACTCAGTTCTTGTACTGCTAGCATAAGTGGTTCGAGAATAAATGAGATTTCTTTTAATATTTCTAAATCGCATTCGTTCATTTTGTCAGCGCCTCTAGCTCATCGAGTGCAGTATTAATGCAATTTTTTAATTTAAGAAATCGATTTATTGCTGCAATGAGTATGTTCCACCGTTTTTTACAATCTAAAATTAGTTTCAACTTTTAGCCTTCCTGAACTTCTACGTGCTCTAATTATAAAAATAAAAGAAACTAAACAATCGGAAAATAACTGTAGTCGTTTGTGTGGGAGTACTCAGGAATCTCTCAAGGATCTACATTTTAAGGTGATAGAAGTATTTCTAAAAAATTTAGGTTCATTCATTTTATAAATCTTCTTTGGTAAAACGCTCCATGCTTTGTGACTTACAAGCTTCGTAACTATTTGACGGCCTTAGCTGATTTACGAACTTATCTAAAATACAACAGTGCAACATATATTTTCTAAAATTATTTTTTGAACAAATCAGCAAAAGTGACAGTGAGCTTCATAAGAATTTTGTTTTTGTAATACCCGGGTACTCGAAGCTATTACCCGGATATTCGAGTAGTAAATTTTTTGGTAAAATACCCGGGTCCCGGTTATGCGATACCCGAGTATACGAGCCCTACCTACACTGAAAAAGACATGTCCTATTTTCAATCGAAATATAGTTGTCCCGACCTCACAGCAAAGGTAGATATGGCAAATCGAACACCAAAATTAATTTTGCAGCTGTATAGTAACAGAACGGCGTAGTTGAGGCAACCGCACGTAATATTTATGTGAAAATAAAATATAGTTCAATTATTTTCAAATACTTCTAACTTAAAATGAAAAATTTATGATATAAGATGAGCAAATTTTATTCATGGAAATAGTTATTAACTTTATTCGACTACTGTTATATTGCATTTAACACTTTAAATTTTAAATAAAATAAACCTCATTACATTTTCAGGAAAACGTTTACCTGTAGTTGTCTCAATCACCGTGAATTTGTTTGGCAGTATTTTTTCTTTGCTTCGATAATAAACTGTTAACTTCGATATGAGATTGTCATTACTTTAATGTGTACAACTTTTTTAAGACAAGTATACCGACAAATATTTAAGCATATTTTGACGTCTTGGGTCATAAATAAGCCAACAAAAATGTCAGTCTGTCTGACGGTCGTTTTATTAAAATTTTTAAGTGAAAACTGAAAACTAAAAACAAATTAACTATTTCAGTTTTGTTCAAACACTATACAAAGCCTCTCCCAGAGACCAACGTTTTGACATCTCAAAGTTGGACGTTTTAAGCCTTTCATAATTTATATCATTACTTTGAAATTGTTTATCGAATTTATTTAAATTTAATAAAATCTTCGGGCTTGCATAAAATTTATTTGGATTTATGCATCACAACAACATGTTGTTTTATGTTTTACATATTTTCCATTGAACATTTTTATTTATTTATTTTGTGTTTAAATTTCGCTATCAAGACGCCGATAATTAGTGCGCTCGATTTGACTGAATTAACTGAATAAAAACAATAATAATTTTTCAGATTATGCAGTTGTTTCAGGAAATCGAAAATAAGAAATTAGAACCGATCATTTTCTTGAATCTTTGGTAATCGTTAGTATAATATAAAAATGAATGTGTGTTTTTTTCTCGCTATTTTTGTTTTGACACAGGGTGGCTCGCAATTCGTTAAGAAATTTAATGACGAGCAAAGATTAGAGTTAAATTGTGCTCGAACGGTGTAACCTATTTTAATAATTTTTGTTTGTTTGAAAAGTACCTTTCAAAGGCTAAGGTTTTATAAAAATTATTACACTGACAAAAAATATTTATAGTTTTAGGTGATTTTTTTTTTAATTTTAATTTTTCAAGCATTGCGATTTCAAAAAGTAACTCTTTTCATTTTTTTATACTTCAAAGATTTATTATTTACTCAAAACATAATTTACAAGCAACAACCGTTATTTCTTGTTGCCGAGAAAAGCCCGTTTAAATATATACTTAGTTATATATTTAAACATATCTCATGTTGCACCTAGATCGTATTCACCTTTAGCGCTTAATAACTGTAGATCAAATTTGATAGATTCATTAAACGTTGATCTTAAAACTATCTTTGATTGGGGTGTTACCAACAGTGTTGAATTCAATACGTCCAAAACACAAGTTTGCCATTTTTCAAGATTATCAACACCTAACCCTTTGAAGTTTGATTCCAACGTTTTGATAGAGAAAGAGTCCGTGAAACGTCTAGGAGTTGAGGTTGAAAATAATATGAAATGGAATTCTCATATTTTTACCCTAGCAAAAAGCGCTGTTCAAAAATCGGGGTTTTTAGGACGATGTCGTAAGTTTTTCAGTAGCGAACAACTTCTTTTAATATACAAATCTTGTATACGTCCCTGCATGGAATATTGTTCTCACATATGGGGTGGAGCATACTTATGTAGTTTGAAGTGTCTTGATTCTGTACAGCGGAGAGCAGTTAAATTGATTGGTAATTCAAATCTTACTAATGACCTTGATTTCTTGCAGCATAGAAGAAATGTTGCTGATTTGACGATTTTCTGCAAATATATCATGGATGAACGGGTTTCTGAAGCGATCAAATCGATTTTACCTAAGCCTGCAAAACTATCGCGTCATACCAGAGCATCGGTAGCGGTTCAAATAATTAGATGTAGAACTGTAGCCTTCCAGCGCGACTTTTTCAACAGAGTCTCTCATCTCTGGAATTTATTACCTTCGTGGGTTTTCCCTGATAACTTTAACCCTCAAAAGTTCAAAGTCAACGTTCATAAATTTCTAAAAGAAACTTAATTCTCAATTGATTATAATCCCTAGTTGGCATGGTATCTTCGGATATTCATAGACGTTAATGTATAATTAATTATATTAACACTAAACATGCCTAACTTCCAATAAAAAAAAAAAGTATATTAATTTTTTTTGTACTTTGTGCCATTTACTGAAACCACCTTTTTCAAAGCTTATTTTACATGAAATTTTTCAGTTTCAACTTTTCAAAAATTAAATTTTCAATGATGGCGAAATTCAAAAGTACCTTTTTTTCTATTTTTGGTTTTCTAAAGATTTAGGCTTTTACCCAAAACATACTTAAATTAAAGACAATCGTTTTGTTTTGTTGACAGTTGCAGATTTTCTTGATATTTGACATACATATGGTGAATTACCTTTTAAATTACAATAAAATGTTCAAATTTGATCAATTATTATACATTATAAATTAAAAAAAGTAATAAATATTTTAAGCAATTTTTAAGGGAAACTCTAAATTTATAAAATTGTTAATACATATATGTGGTTTTCGCACTACATCAGGATCATTTAATTTAAACTAAGAGCACTACTATTGTGAACTCGTAAAATGTAAGTGAACAACTAAAGTTTAAATTATTATATTAAAAAATGGGAAAATCCAGACCTGGCATATTGTTACGATTCTACAGAACCGCAATGAAATACAAAACAATTGTATTCAACGTCATTTCAAAAAGAAAATCAATTTCGCATTCGTTTCTTAGAACAAGGGTCAAAAACATGAAATAAAATGTATCGAAAATAATAACATAGATTTCTGGAGTTTCTTTGTAAAGAATGACTTTTCCTAGGATATATTAGAAATTATGCAGAATTATATATAAGGAATTCCCTTTTGAAGAAGAAATCAGCGTGCGAAGATGTAAAGTTAAACTAAGTTAGACTGCGATAGTGTTAAAAACTTAAGTGGAATGTGATCATATGGAGTTTAATTTAATTTTGAACAAAGTTTTATGTGTTATTTAAGAGAAATTTTGATTATTATTTTGGACGCAGTGGACTCGGAATTTCTACAATCAACCGTTGGAGTTTCTGAACCTATTGGAAGAATATTGTAGTTAAAAATATTGTTGGCTGCATTGTTTTCCTGCTGTTGTGGAACCATAGCTGTGTTGATAAAAACCGGGTGTTTTTGCTTACTAATCAGTGATCGAATCGAGGAAGAGATTTGGGAATTACGTTTATCAACAAAAACGTGACATTGGTGATATTGACGGATTAGTAATCAGTGAATTATGGTTTTCTTATATGAGTAAAAGGCTCGTGAATTAAAGAAAGAACAACAAGGATTGTCAACAAGCAAAAAAGGAAACAAAAGAGAATTAATGCTACGGCTTTGAGAAACCATAGAAGCCAATAGAGTAGAAATAGAGAGTTACCAGTTCAGAAGAATCGCAACAAACAGTGATTTAATTGGAGCTGCAGAAGAGAAAAGTTCTGTTGTGAAAACGACAACTCAATTACCACCTGCAAGCTTCGGTTTCAGTCAGTTGATGGCAGCTATCAAACAAATTAATGCTGATATGGTTGCCAATAAACAAGAAATGAATCAGTAATTTGATTTCGTAAATGCCAATATGAATCAAAGCTTGGCTGTTACTACGAAAGAGATTAGTTTTAACATCAATAAACAGATGGCTGCAAGTAAGGAACAAATCACTGTCACCATCAATTGACAGCTGGAAACAGTCAACAATAACATGGCTGTTAATAAAGAACAAATTACTGCAACACTAACTGTAAATAGTTTGATGAAATCAACCAGCAAATAAATGCATTGAACAAACCCGACAAATGACCGCAAAAATTATGCAGAGGTGATGAATGTGTTGGAACAGATATATGGTAACGACCGGAGAGTTATATATAATCGAGCTAAAGGACCGCTTGCAGCGGAATGGAGAAAATCTTCAGGACTATTCCACGGCAATGGAGAGACTTGTTCATTTGGTGAACTCAAATGCTTCATCGCATTTAATGGAGAAGATGAAGATGAAGGCCTTCATAGACGGTAGTCTAGATCCAGAAACCAAATTAACAGTAATGGTTACACCTAAGGTGACTTTGCACGAAACATTCTCATACCCAATTCTATGTGAAATGGTACAGAGGATCTGTATGCCATCTTTTGAATGCAGAAAAAGGAATGTAGAGAGGAATATCAGAGTAGAAGTATTGGTAGAAAAGGTGTTAGTGACATCAGATGCTGGGTATGTGATGAAGAGAGTCACACGGCACGGGAGTGCAGGAAAAATAAAGAAGCAGAGAGATTCTTCTGTATATTCTTCCGTGAAGAATAGGAGAGCCGAAGAAAAGGAGCACGTAGGATTTCGGAACAGCAGGAGGAAACTTCTGTGTTGGATATGTATGAAATCGTATCATATCTCACAGAACTGCTAGAACAGGAAGCGTGATAGATCTTCGTCTTCTTTTCAACGGAAGAACGTTGTCACGAACGAAGAGTGTTGTCAAACAACTAAGAAAGGGACAGAAAGTAATTCTAAACAGCATTAGAAATAGGAAAAATAAAAAATAAATTTAGATTCAACTACTGGATGAGAGATTTAGAACCTGTTTGGGCCAGACAGGCTTAGGTTGAGGGTAATGTAACGATTCTACATAAACGCAATGAAATACAAAACAATTGCATTCAACCACAATTTTCGATATACAATATTTCAAAAATTAAATCAACGTGACGTTCGTTTCTTAGAACAAGTGTCAAAACATGAAATAACATAAACCGAAAATAACAACATAGATTTCTGGAGCTTTTTTTTTTAAGAATAGATTTTCCTAGAATAAATGAGAAATTATGCAGAATTATATATAACGAATTTCATTTTGGAGAAGAAATTATTTTTAAATGAGGCTGCGATAGTGTTATTAATTTAAGTGGGATGTGATCACATGGAATTGAATCTACAATCAATCGTTTGAGTTTCTTAAGCTATTGTTAGAATATTCTAGATAGGAATATTGTTTGCTTGTTTGTTTTCCTGTTGTTGTGGTTTGTGGAACCACAGGTGTGTTTAATACTTAATAAAACCTGTTGTTACTAATCAGTGATCGAATCCAGGAAGATGTTTGGGAATGACGGTTTTCGAATTAAGGGTAAGACCAATTCGCAGGAAGACAGAAATACGTGACATTTTTTTTGTTAGGGAATACTAAAACGGGTTTTGTTTGTCAAAAAACAAAATTAATTTTCATAATTTGAAGTTTATCAATTTGACTGTGATGCAATTTGTGTGGGACAGACAGTTCAATGTGCTGAACAATTTTGTTGTTTAATATTAGGACAAACCACTTACAGTTTTTCTATTAACCTAATTTCGGAAAACCACACTAGTAATTTTATTAATAACAACAATCTCAAAATTTTACAATATGAAACGAAAAATTTTAAACTGTTTTTGCTGGAATCTTTCCAAATCCGTTAGGCCATGTATTTTAACAATATTTTACTAAGTTCTTAAACCAATGATTTTTTATTCTCGTTTGACAAATCCGGATCTATTTTTCCGTCATTATTATCAACCAGTTTAATAAGCAAAATTACCTATGTTTTAATTAGGTGTTTCAGCTATTTCTTTATATACATAAGTTATTTAATCTATATAGTTATGCATTTTTAATTTTATTTTCGTATCAAATCAAATTGTTTTCTTATAATAACTTTTTTGTATTGCTCTTGATAATGGCGTAAACCATACTTCTATATCTATATTGCTTGTGTGCTAAGTATAAAGTCAGTCAAAAATGGTCCGGATCAAATTGTCAATCAATAATGGCTCAGTTGTACACAGAACACGAATTTTATCAAAAGTTTATTGCTTCTTGTGTGCACTAAATATTACAAGATCTAATGATTTTATGCATAAGATGCGTGTTAAAAGACTCAAGGTCACAAAAACCTCCTTGGTATGGTGCCAAACCACTATTCAAATAAATCAAAGCAGCTAAACGCGTCGATACTAGCGCATTTCATAATTCAAATAAACTCAACCGCACTTCGGTCACATTTATTTAACAATTCAAATAATGACAAAAATAGTCACGAACTTCTTGTAATCATAAACTCAATGATCGTGAAATTCTTTTACATTTTTATTTAAACTAGTTTCACACATCACGAGATTAATATAAATAATGGAATAATTAATCCATTAAATTATAATATTCATGCTTTGTAGTTATAATTTATTTCTGTTACTTTTGTTAGATTTAAATTTTATATACAGAAATCACAATAAGGAATTTGGTGGGTTTAAACTTTTTTAATTATCAACATCGGTTATAAATATTATAAGCCAAATTATGTCTCGACAACATAAACAAAAGTGAACGTGAATGTGAATGGAAATGGAAATCTTAAACATAATAATATCATTATTTTATTCAAAAGTATTTGTTGTATTCCTATCTTCAATAAAGAAGTTAAAAAAATTTAATATACGAAAATGAAAAGTCAATCACTTTCATTTTATTAATAAAAAGAAATGGGCGAACTTTCGTGATGGTTTTAGGCTTAAGCAGATGTTATTATATATATAAATTTCGTGGTACTATAAAGACGCAGTCTCCATGAAATGCCAGACATCTGGATCAGGAAAAGCAAAATATACAAATGTTCTACATTTTCATCTTGGAAAGTGAAAAAGTTATAATTTATTTATTTATTTAATTCCATTCAAGAGAACACACAGAAAAAGTCCAATAACGTGTTCCACAATATAGCTTAGATTATATTTATACATTTTGATTTTAGCAATTTTAATTTACAATTAATATAAAGAAAAAGAACAGTAAAAATAATTGAAACTAAGAAAATAAAAATATTATGCAATAATTATTAACGTAGGTAACTAATAAATCATTAATATTTCAGCATTATAAAGATTCCAATCCAAAACACAAAAAGATAGCACTACTATTGAAATAAATTAGAAAAATGATATATTTAATTGTTTAATTTAGTATCTTATAAAGACACGATCTGTATTTCTCAAGCGACAAATGAAACATATTGTTACGATTACAGAAAAATCCAGATGATTACAGTCACTTCCAGAAAAATCAAATCACAACAAAACACAACAACAAATTAATTAAATGAATAGTGTTGTTGTTGTATTTGGTGGGACTTGGGTCAACAATAAATAAGAGATCCGAAATGGGGATTCCTATGGGGTCTCCAGTCAGCCCATCTTGTGCCAACTTAGTAATGGAGCACGTAGAACAAGCCGTACTAAAAACCTGTGATATTCAAACGCCCTTCTTTTTTCGATACGTTGATGATATCATAACCGCTGTCCCTGCCGATAAAGTGGAGCAGTTTTTAGAGAGTTTTAACAACTTCAATAATCACATAAAATTTACTGTAGAAGTGAAGTCTGAAAACTCAATTGCTTTCCTTGACCTACTACTCCATCACAACAATGACGGCAAAATCATAACCGATTGGTACCACAAAGAGACTTGGTCAGGAAGATATCTCAACTTTAATTCATGTCTTCCTATGTCATATAAAAGAAATACAGTTTCACTTCTCGCACAAAAAATATTCACTTTATCTGACGAATAGTTTCATAAAAAGAACATCGACTTGTTAACAACAACATTACGAAAAAACGGTTACCCCTCAAAAATGATAAAAAGTGTAATATTCACCAACAACATAAAAACAACACCCGAACTAACACCAGTACTACAGGAGTGACTTTAACTAAACTTTAACTAAACTTTAACTAAGTAACTTTAAATAAACTTAGACTGCGACCAAGCGTTTATCGTCTGATGCAGACTATGATCGAGTTAAACGCCGCTGTGGTGTTTTTAAGTATGAAATGCCGCATGCATGAAATGTGGTTGAAGAAGAAGAAGTGTAAAAAACTATGATGGTGTTGAAAGTAGGAACAGAATGATGGTGTTATCCATGTGACAATTGCAATCGATCAATTGCACAGATTGAAAAAAATAAGGAAATTCTCTAAAAGTCCAAAGAGAGAATCATCCGAAATTACGCTTATTATTTTTGAGTGTGATTTCAACACGTGGTTGGTAGAATGGGTCAGTAGAAGAACCAATCCAAAAGGAAAGGTAGTACTTAAAGCATTGGCTTCATATAAACGTGGCAATGGAATACATTCTTAAACTGAGCGAGGCTAAAAAAATAACATCAATTTTGCAAACTTTGCAGTGAAATGCAAAGAAATATGTCTGAAGTGTACACCCACAGTGATCAGCGAGCACTGATATATGTGTCCCGGATACCGACTAGATTCTACTTTGAGAAGATCACGCGAAAAGTGCAAAAAAGGTTGAAAAGTGAAAGAGCGGGCAAGAAAATGCAGAACTCCATATTGAATGGCATGACATAGAGGTGACTAAGGGTAGAAAACAAAACTGCGGAATTATCAATCTCGATTTTAAAACGCCTTTTACTCAACTAACTGGAATATAATTATGAGCCACTTTGCAGGGAGGCCCCTGAAATTTAACACCGAAGCAGGGTCTAGAACATAAAATATCTATAACGTCAAAAAAAGCAAGTTGGATTAGCCATTGCAAGAGTGATGTCAAAAATTGACGGGCCGGAGCAACCGAAAAAGAGGCTCCAGATACCAGTTCTATATTGTTGACATTGCCTACTTAGAGAAATATCTTAATTCTTCAAATCGGCATCGTAAAGCACATGTTGTGCTTTACATACAGTGTCTAATGAAGCTGTACATATATGCTAATATGATATGCTAATTGGCATATCCGTAAGGGAGCTCAAATACATCGAGTGACGAAATCGATGTTTTACTTCC
Source organism: Diogma glabrata (assembly GCA_963693315.1). Taxonomy (NCBI): domain Eukaryota; kingdom Metazoa; phylum Arthropoda; class Insecta; order Diptera; family Cylindrotomidae; genus Diogma; species Diogma glabrata. Next base: position 72,717,178 of record OY856186.1, on the reverse strand, counting down.
TAAACAAAAAACATACTTATGTATTTCAATGAGCCATTATTTATTTATCATATGTTTGATTAAATCGCTTATGATCTGAATGTCTGCTTTATCCGAATCTGAAGATTTGACCAGTCCACGGACTGCAACTTAATGTTTAATTTGAACCCCATTTGCTTGTTAAACAAATAAAAAACTTAGATTTAAATGCTGTTCTGCTCCGATATTTTTTTATGTAATAATCAATTTCATTAATTGAAAAACTGAATTAATAGTTTGTGTTTTCAAAGTCATTTATTTTATGAACAACAAACTGTTTCGCTTTGTTAAATTTCTAATGATATAAAATTCTACTTGTTTCATCAAATTCAGTACAACATATGTTTTTGCGAAAGATGTTGTTGTTTATTTATATTTTAACAAAAATAACATTCATTACTTTCGCATACATATTTTATTTAGATTTAAAAATGGATATAAATCAAATGAATGAGGTCGATAACATTGTTTACAATATCTTGATTAAAAAAATCCAATTTCAGCTTTAGAAAGCCTTCTCATAACCGTGTATTTTGTTTTTTTTTTAAGATTTCAAGATTACGTTATGCATCACAACAACATATGAATAGCGTTACAGACCTAAATGAAATCTCGATACGAGTTCCGATAGTAAAAAATTATTCTGGCACATTTTTGAACACAGTCTAAATGAGCCGGGATGAAAACAAATGCAGCAACAATATTTGTTTCATTTATTAGGAGCACCATATTTTATCGATCCGCCTACACATTCACCTATTTATTCGTTATACATACTAATTGAAATATCGTATTTCAGTAAACCTAATTTAATCCTCGATCACAGTCAGAGTCTCTGCGGGTTGTAACTTTACGAAATGCGAAATATCAAACTAAAGACCAACAGCCTTACTCCCCTTTTAAAAACAAATAAGCATTATATTTATACATTTTTTGGAAGACCCCATCGTTGAAAGAGTATACTTATAAAAAGTGGTGAGATGTATGCTATCACATTATGGCATCCTAACTTAATCAACAAACTCCTTACGTACGGTTTTCACACCGCAATCGTGAAATTAATTCAAAATTTTCTGAACAATCAATACATTTCGATATCCGTAGATGGCTTTTCTTCTGAATCTAAATTAATTAACGCTGGTGTACCTTTAACCTCAGTTTCGTCTCCGACTGTATTTTTAATTTATATCAGCGCACTACAATTTTTAACTTATATATGCACAACCCTCAAAAATATTCTTGTAATTAATAAATAAAATAAATTTTCAAAATCATGGAAGTTTATCAGTTGTTGTTTTGTTTTGAGTTTAGATTGTAATGCAATTTATGTGCGACAGACAGGTAGTCAATTTCATGTTCGATGTGTTGAACATTTGCATTGTTAAACATTAGAAGAAACAACTTTCACGTTTTCTGATCACATAATTTTGGAAAATCACACTTGTAAGTTTATTATTAACAACAAATTGAAAATTTTACAATATGAAACTTAATTTGCTGGAATCTTTCAAAATTCGTAATGCAATGTATATATTTTAATAATTTGAGCAATTTAATTTACTAAATTTTCAAACTGATGCTATTTATTCTCATTGGACAATTTCGGATCTAATTTTCGGTTATCATTTTTAAAATTATTTCCTTTATCAAATATCAATCAATTTATTAAGTAAAATTAAGGGTTTTAGCTATTTGTTTTTATAAATCATTTATGCCCGGATTCTTCATACCTCCGAATAACTATCTTCCAGATAAAGATATCCATCAGATAATTAAAAATTGATTTTCTTCACTAAAACCTCTGGTTACATATCAGTCATTTCCATATGAAATCATCAAATTGGCAAAGCCAGCATATTTTAGATTTTGCTCAAACTTTGTGGAAATGTTCTTTAGGGTTCCAAAAACCAAAATCAATAGGGATTGAATTTTCGCACACGCCACTTCCTGTCCACACAAAATAAAGCAATGGAAAAGTCTTATTTTGGTGTTTTGCGGTTTTAGCTGTAAAAACTTTTCTAATATAGATATTTACTCAACCAAGGTGGAAATAGAAAGTGAAAAGATGATTGTTTTTAAAACAAAAATAAAAATTTACATAACTCATATACTTAAAAAATAACAGGGTTTTGAAAATACGTGTATTTTATTGATTTCTTGTGATTTTCAATTGACACCAGGATCTGCACTGTTGAATTTAAAAGTCTAATCGTTCTCAGATATCAAAGAGCATATATTGTAAGATAATTAAAAATTAAAATCGACTCGTTTGGTCAACTCTTAATGAGAAAAATCTTTGCTTGAAATTTTGAAATTTTAGCATATTTAGCATATTTGCATATTTCAGGCTACAATTTGGACGTGTTTGATAAGAGACAAAAATTTGAAATTGGCAAGATACTTAGTTCTTACCTTTAACTTTAAAAAACTTCAAGGTATGTTTTGTTTTTTCTTCTTATCGCACATTTACAGGCGTTTAAAGAGAAGCAAACATTATACTCTAAAAATTATAATATTCATATTATTTTAAAGAAATCCTCTAATAATTTGCTAATTTGTTTCGATTCGATAAAAGATTTATGTATGTCAATAATATTTAAACATGTTCTTCTAGTTAATTGCTCTGTTGCGTCATTCAATGTCAGTCAATAATAGATGTTTATGTGTAGTCAAGAAATTTTTGTTATGAGAAGTGTTAGTATTTTATGGTGATATAATTCGAATTTAAAAAAAAAATAAAGTGGGTGTCTTTAGAGAATATTGTAGAAATATTCAGTGAAAAAAATAATGGAGTGCTCGATTGGCTTATTGTTACGAGAAAATTGTCATAAACTGGCGTATTCACGATCATCGAAATTAATCAGTGAAGATAAAATAAGTGAAAGTGATAAATTTTTATTGAATAAGCGATTGCCACTTCTCATGAAAAGAGTGCTTGTGATGGTGCAGGAGGTACAATTAAACGGACTGTAAGGAAAGCTAGCCTGCAACGAAATGAAGATCAGCATATACTAACACCTAGAGCGATGTTTGATTTTTGTGTTAATCAAATGCCTGGTATAGAATTTTTTTTTATATCAAATTCTGATGTTGATGCTACCGAAACATTTTTGTCAAGGAGATATATGGAACACAATTACAAATACGAGGACCTATCACAGTTTTGCTCCGCTTTCCCGTGCAGTCAATTAAGATTACGAAAGTTTTTAGCTTCTGATAACTTTGAAACTGTGAATATTGTAAGACCAAATGTTAAATTTAACAAATAAAACAACACTTAATACCATGGTTCCTAATTTCATTTATTTATCCACTTATCTCAACATGAAAAAATTTTATCGACCAGAAAAATTTTAACTATATAAATTTGAAACCATTTTTCTTTATTTTTATTCAAAACTGTAGTGTTGTGGACAAAACAAAAGCCTGAAAGTTTTAGTGAAGACTAATTATAGCAGTAAAATTAATTTTTTAGTTATAGAGATCTTCATGGTTACATTATTAATACTTATTTTTAAACAATAAATTTGTCGGTGGATAAGTACTCAGGTCAGTATAAAAATATACTAAAAAATAAAATTAAAAAACAAAGAAATGGCTATGATGTTTGCTTCTCTTTAAACGCCTGTAAATGTGCGATAAGAAGAAAAAACAAAACTTACCTTGAAGTTTTTTAAAGTTAAAGATAAGAACTAAGTATCCTGCCAATTTCAAATTTTTGTCTCTTATCAAACACGTCCAAATTGTAGCCTGAAATATGCAAATATGCTAAATATGCTAAAATTTCAGAATTTCAAGCAAAGAATTTTCTCATTAAGAGTTGACCAAACGAGTCGATTTTAATTTTTAATTATCTTACAATATATGCACTTTGATATTTGAGATCGATTAGACTTTTAAATTCAACAGTGCAGATCCTGGTGTCAATTGAAAATCACAAGAAATCAATAAAATACACGGATTTTCAAAACCCTGTTATTTTTCAAGTATATGAATTATGTAAATTTTTATTTTTGTTTTAAAAACAATCATATTTCCACTTTTCAATGCCACCTTGGTCGAGTAAATATCTTTATTAGAAAAGTTTTTACAGCTAAAACCGCAAAACACCAAAATAAGATTTTTCCATTGCTTTATTTTGTGTGGACCGGAAGTGGCGTGTGCGAAAATTCAATCCCTATGGATTTTGGTTTTTGGAACCCTAAAAAACATTTCCACAAAGTTTGAGCAAAATCTAAAATAGTGCAGCAACGTTTTTTGTTTATTTTCGATGATTTCATATGGAATGACTCATATCTAACATATAACTATTCTGTATAGGGTTGTACTTATCGATATTATCGACACTAAATAAAGGTGTGAAGTAAGTTTATTTTCAATAAATGCTTGTCAAATGTGAACTATTTTCAATACTTGTCAAATGTGAGAATTTTAAAACTAATAATAAAGGAATCAGTAAAATAAAAACAAACATAAAATAACATTTAAAGTATTATAAACTAAATCATTTCGAAAACATTAACTGAAATACTCAAAATCCAGTCTATAGGAGCTTAGGAGCTCAAGTATAAGAGCTTAATATTTTCTTTGTTGTTGATGTTAAGCGTCGACTATTAGTGCTACTCGTCTGTCTTTGAATCTAATTCAGGAACACTGTTTGCTTGACCATCTCTGCCAAGATTTTGACCCGTAGTATTTTTTAGAAAACTCAGAATTTAGAAAACTCAGAAAAGGGCCATTTTAATATTTTTAAGACTACGTAAGTTCTCTAGGGTAGAATACGATTATTTTTAAAGGGCCAAGAAGTCCTTAGAAGCTTCTAAAAAATTTTTTACAAATTCTGAAAATACGACATATTTACAATCGATACTAAAGCCACAATACAACTGAGAAATTTATTTCAAAAGGAACAAGTCAGATAAAAATTTGATGTATGGATATATCTTCGTGAAACTTCTATCAAATTTGCAATTTTGTTTTTATCCACCATACTTAGTTAGCTTTATAAATATAAATATAAAAAAATTTAAATATACAGGTTTTGCAGTTCAAATTCAACATTTTGCAAATCAAATTCAATATTTTGCAAATCAAATTCAACTTTTTGCAAATCAAATTCAATTTTTTGCAAATCAAATTGAATGTCAAAAAATTGAATTTGATTTGCAAAAAGTTGAATTTGAGTTGCAAAATATTGAATTTGATTTGCAAAAAGTTGAATTTGATTTGAAAAAAGTTGAATTTGATTTGCAAAAGTTGAATTTGATTTGCAAAATGTTGAATTTGGACTGCAAAACCTGTATATTTCTGTATATTTAACAATTATGTCAAACTTTCATTCTTATCTGCTAGATATCTGGTACCTCAAGTAACGAATAGCTTTATCTCGTAGATAAACCCTCTCCGAAGGTGAAGAAACCCGATTCTGTTAGATATCTTCTAGATAAAGTTATCGACAACTTATCTAGAACTGAAGAAATGGGGCATCTGGTTAATTATTTTGAATTTTATTATCGTTTCAAATACATTGAGCGAAGTTAAAATTAAATAAATAACTATGATTACTATTTAGCGACATAAACAACCACTCGAGCAGACATTAGTTAGGGATAACCTGAATACAGTCAGACGTGATCAGTGCTCGATCAGTTAAGCAAGGCCAAGCACTATTGGGCAATCTTAAGTGGGCCCGTTCCGTGCCTGTTTTATAATACTCTTTTATGGTTTACCTTTTTTGAATATATCTCCCGTAATACTATTTGAAAAAAGTGAGTGCGTGCATTAATTGTGCATGTTAAAAAATCCCCGTGCACAAAATCGTGCATAGTACATGTCATGCACATGATGTGCACCATACCGTGCGCACAAATTTCTTAAATGATAAGAATGATAAACAAATAATAACAAAAAATAATAGTAACAATAACTTGATCAATTTTATCTATTTTCATCTAAAACTAAGTGCGAAAGAAATTTTTTGGTGACGTTTAATAAAAACATTTACAAAAACAAACGGGCACTTCGAATAATTAATTTTAGTGATTCAAAAAAATTATTATATTTATTTAAGATTTTTGATTGTCATTTTTCATGACGGTTTAGTAAAACCGGATATTTAAATTTGTTTTTATAACATTAAGAAAATTCTGGAAAATTAATATTATTTTTTGTATGTTTGCCAAATATTTCAATATCTTGAATTTTGATTTTATTTCATTTAAATTGTATCGTTAAAAAATGGCGAAAAAATAACGCCTCATTTACAAAAAATCACACACATTTCATAATAGAAATTAAGACTACGACCGTAATCTTCATTTGTCGTAATGACGTTATCAAAAATATTAGTCTAGGAAAAATTCATAACGTATTAGAAAATCCTAGTCATAAAAGTCATGCATAAAATATTTTTGTATTTATGCCTGAAAGTTCTATGCACATTTTGTAATGTATACAAATGTTTAAAAATGTAATGTTTAAATGATTTAAAAATGTTAAATTAAAACAAATTTGTATGACTCAAATACTTTTAAACATCAACTAAATTTAATATCAACTAATACTAAAATAAAAAAGGGCACAAAATGTGCATAGATTTCTGCACAATGCACAGAATATTTGTCGCGATCTGGTCCTGATTTGGTTTTTCATATTCGACGCCTAGTTAAGCAATCTAATCAGAGTCTGATATGAAATACCTTACAAGGGTCAGAATTATTCCTTAATTATTAATTAGGTCAGCCTGATCTACGACCTATTTCATAAAATAGACACAACAGAATTTCATTTGGTCAAAATGCAGTAGATTAATATCCATTTTAGAAAAAAATTTTACCTACACTTAGGGCTCGTAAAATACTCGAACATTAAGTACCCGGGTATCGAGTAGTTATTTTACTCAAATACCCGGGTTACCCGGGTAACCCGGGTATTTGGATAATTAAAACAAAACAAATTTTCAATAGTTCATTTGTACATATTTAATTTAATTAATATTTATATTTATTTAATTCAATTAATTTAGTTCTTAAAAATATGTTAAACGTTAAATGAAATCAAATTTTATAATAATATAACATTTACTATAACTTTTTGTTTATAAAATAGTATTTTAAAAATATTAAGCCGTTGAGTGTGGAAGGAGCTAACTGAAAACACCCGTTCGCATGCCGTTGATGTAGGATTTATAGTAAGCTGTGAAGCGTACAGATTATCTAACATTTGGTTTCGCTTACCTCCATTTGTTTTCATAAATGGAAGGGATTGTTCAACATTTAATTTTTCGCTTTTTTCTTTCATTTTAGTTATATATGATGCAAGACAATGCTGTAGCTCATTATATACTGATGTTGGTTCCCGCTCTCAATCAGAAGAGCTTGTGCTTTGATCTGCAACTCTGATGTTGTTTTCATTCGAGCTTAGACGTAATAATAATTGATGAGCAAGCTGCTTTGTAGAAATTTTTGTTGCGTAGCTTAAAAACTCATTGCTTTTTGAAAAAATACAATGATGCAAATATAACAATAATGTTAAAGCATTTCCATAATACGGAGTCTAATGACAGTGGAAAAATTCAACTTAAGTAAAATAAAATAAGTGATGAAGAAGTTTCAACTTTGAAATTGTCATCGCCTCAACGGCGTAATCGATAGCGTGTCTGCCCAAAGATTCGAGCCGGGCACTGACGAGGGTAGGTTCGAATCCGACCCGAAACACGTAAAATGTGAATTGTAGTTTTTTTCTGAGAAACTTCAAACCATACCTTTGAATTGAAAATATTCCAATTACTTCTTTACTTACTTGAGTTTAATTGATCTCAAAAAATCCAAAATAACAATAATGTTATTATATCCTTTTGTCGACGTCCATCAACTTCGTTTTTCAAATAGTTCACGAGAAAGAGGTGAACTAATGTCTTTTATTTTTTTTAGTACGTAGTAAAAAGTACCTTTCAGCTGTTATTAGCGTGGCGTTTTTTGTACTCAGTTCTTGTACTGCTAGCATAAGTGGTTCGAGAATAAATGAGATTTCTTTTAATATTTCTAAATCGCATTCGTTCATTTTGTCAGCGCCTCTAGCTCATCGAGTGCAGTATTAATGCAATTTTTTAATTTAAGAAATCGATTTATTGCTGCAATGAGTATGTTCCACCGTTTTTTACAATCTAAAATTAGTTTCAACTTTTAGCCTTCCTGAACTTCTACGTGCTCTAATTATAAAAATAAAAGAAACTAAACAATCGGAAAATAACTGTAGTCGTTTGTGTGGGAGTACTCAGGAATCTCTCAAGGATCTACATTTTAAGGTGATAGAAGTATTTCTAAAAAATTTAGGTTCATTCATTTTATAAATCTTCTTTGGTAAAACGCTCCATGCTTTGTGACTTACAAGCTTCGTAACTATTTGACGGCCTTAGCTGATTTACGAACTTATCTAAAATACAACAGTGCAACATATATTTTCTAAAATTATTTTTTGAACAAATCAGCAAAAGTGACAGTGAGCTTCATAAGAATTTTGTTTTTGTAATACCCGGGTACTCGAAGCTATTACCCGGATATTCGAGTAGTAAATTTTTTGGTAAAATACCCGGGTCCCGGTTATGCGATACCCGAGTATACGAGCCCTACCTACACTGAAAAAGACATGTCCTATTTTCAATCGAAATATAGTTGTCCCGACCTCACAGCAAAGGTAGATATGGCAAATCGAACACCAAAATTAATTTTGCAGCTGTATAGTAACAGAACGGCGTAGTTGAGGCAACCGCACGTAATATTTATGTGAAAATAAAATATAGTTCAATTATTTTCAAATACTTCTAACTTAAAATGAAAAATTTATGATATAAGATGAGCAAATTTTATTCATGGAAATAGTTATTAACTTTATTCGACTACTGTTATATTGCATTTAACACTTTAAATTTTAAATAAAATAAACCTCATTACATTTTCAGGAAAACGTTTACCTGTAGTTGTCTCAATCACCGTGAATTTGTTTGGCAGTATTTTTTCTTTGCTTCGATAATAAACTGTTAACTTCGATATGAGATTGTCATTACTTTAATGTGTACAACTTTTTTAAGACAAGTATACCGACAAATATTTAAGCATATTTTGACGTCTTGGGTCATAAATAAGCCAACAAAAATGTCAGTCTGTCTGACGGTCGTTTTATTAAAATTTTTAAGTGAAAACTGAAAACTAAAAACAAATTAACTATTTCAGTTTTGTTCAAACACTATACAAAGCCTCTCCCAGAGACCAACGTTTTGACATCTCAAAGTTGGACGTTTTAAGCCTTTCATAATTTATATCATTACTTTGAAATTGTTTATCGAATTTATTTAAATTTAATAAAATCTTCGGGCTTGCATAAAATTTATTTGGATTTATGCATCACAACAACATGTTGTTTTATGTTTTACATATTTTCCATTGAACATTTTTATTTATTTATTTTGTGTTTAAATTTCGCTATCAAGACGCCGATAATTAGTGCGCTCGATTTGACTGAATTAACTGAATAAAAACAATAATAATTTTTCAGATTATGCAGTTGTTTCAGGAAATCGAAAATAAGAAATTAGAACCGATCATTTTCTTGAATCTTTGGTAATCGTTAGTATAATATAAAAATGAATGTGTGTTTTTTTCTCGCTATTTTTGTTTTGACACAGGGTGGCTCGCAATTCGTTAAGAAATTTAATGACGAGCAAAGATTAGAGTTAAATTGTGCTCGAACGGTGTAACCTATTTTAATAATTTTTGTTTGTTTGAAAAGTACCTTTCAAAGGCTAAGGTTTTATAAAAATTATTACACTGACAAAAAATATTTATAGTTTTAGGTGATTTTTTTTTTAATTTTAATTTTTCAAGCATTGCGATTTCAAAAAGTAACTCTTTTCATTTTTTTATACTTCAAAGATTTATTATTTACTCAAAACATAATTTACAAGCAACAACCGTTATTTCTTGTTGCCGAGAAAAGCCCGTTTAAATATATACTTAGTTATATATTTAAACATATCTCATGTTGCACCTAGATCGTATTCACCTTTAGCGCTTAATAACTGTAGATCAAATTTGATAGATTCATTAAACGTTGATCTTAAAACTATCTTTGATTGGGGTGTTACCAACAGTGTTGAATTCAATACGTCCAAAACACAAGTTTGCCATTTTTCAAGATTATCAACACCTAACCCTTTGAAGTTTGATTCCAACGTTTTGATAGAGAAAGAGTCCGTGAAACGTCTAGGAGTTGAGGTTGAAAATAATATGAAATGGAATTCTCATATTTTTACCCTAGCAAAAAGCGCTGTTCAAAAATCGGGGTTTTTAGGACGATGTCGTAAGTTTTTCAGTAGCGAACAACTTCTTTTAATATACAAATCTTGTATACGTCCCTGCATGGAATATTGTTCTCACATATGGGGTGGAGCATACTTATGTAGTTTGAAGTGTCTTGATTCTGTACAGCGGAGAGCAGTTAAATTGATTGGTAATTCAAATCTTACTAATGACCTTGATTTCTTGCAGCATAGAAGAAATGTTGCTGATTTGACGATTTTCTGCAAATATATCATGGATGAACGGGTTTCTGAAGCGATCAAATCGATTTTACCTAAGCCTGCAAAACTATCGCGTCATACCAGAGCATCGGTAGCGGTTCAAATAATTAGATGTAGAACTGTAGCCTTCCAGCGCGACTTTTTCAACAGAGTCTCTCATCTCTGGAATTTATTACCTTCGTGGGTTTTCCCTGATAACTTTAACCCTCAAAAGTTCAAAGTCAACGTTCATAAATTTCTAAAAGAAACTTAATTCTCAATTGATTATAATCCCTAGTTGGCATGGTATCTTCGGATATTCATAGACGTTAATGTATAATTAATTATATTAACACTAAACATGCCTAACTTCCAATAAAAAAAAAAAGTATATTAATTTTTTTTGTACTTTGTGCCATTTACTGAAACCACCTTTTTCAAAGCTTATTTTACATGAAATTTTTCAGTTTCAACTTTTCAAAAATTAAATTTTCAATGATGGCGAAATTCAAAAGTACCTTTTTTTCTATTTTTGGTTTTCTAAAGATTTAGGCTTTTACCCAAAACATACTTAAATTAAAGACAATCGTTTTGTTTTGTTGACAGTTGCAGATTTTCTTGATATTTGACATACATATGGTGAATTACCTTTTAAATTACAATAAAATGTTCAAATTTGATCAATTATTATACATTATAAATTAAAAAAAGTAATAAATATTTTAAGCAATTTTTAAGGGAAACTCTAAATTTATAAAATTGTTAATACATATATGTGGTTTTCGCACTACATCAGGATCATTTAATTTAAACTAAGAGCACTACTATTGTGAACTCGTAAAATGTAAGTGAACAACTAAAGTTTAAATTATTATATTAAAAAATGGGAAAATCCAGACCTGGCATATTGTTACGATTCTACAGAACCGCAATGAAATACAAAACAATTGTATTCAACGCATTTCAAAAAGAAAATCAATTTCGCATTCGTTTCTTAGAACAAGGGTCAAAAACATGAAATAAAATGTATCGAAAATAATAACATAGATTTCTGGAGTTTCTTTGTAAAGAATGACTTTTCCTAGGATATATTAGAAATTATGCAGAATTATATATAAGGAATTCCCTTTTGAAGAAGAAATCAGCGTGCGAAGATGTAAAGTTAAACTAAGTTAGACTGCGATAGTGTTAAAAACTTAAGTGGAATGTGATCATATGGAGTTTAATTTAATTTTGAACAAAGTTTTATGTGTTATTTAAGAGAAATTTTGATTATTATTTTGGACGCAGTGGACTCGGAATTTCTACAATCAACCGTTGGAGTTTCTGAACCTATTGGAAGAATATTGTAGTTAAAAATATTGTTGGCTGCATTGTTTTCCTGCTGTTGTGGAACCATAGCTGTGTTGATAAAAACCGGGTGTTTTTGCTTACTAATCAGTGATCGAATCGAGGAAGAGATTTGGGAATTACGTTTATCAACAAAAACGTGACATTGGTGATATTGACGGATTAGTAATCAGTGAATTATGGTTTTCTTATATGAGTAAAAGGCTCGTGAATTAAAGAAAGAACAACAAGGATTGTCAACAAGCAAAAAAGGAAACAAAAGAGAATTAATGCTACGGCTTTGAGAAACCATAGAAGCCAATAGAGTAGAAATAGAGAGTTACCAGTTCAGAAGAATCGCAACAAACAGTGATTTAATTGGAGCTGCAGAAGAGAAAAGTTCTGTTGTGAAAACGACAACTCAATTACCACCTGCAAGCTTCGGTTTCAGTCAGTTGATGGCAGCTATCAAACAAATTAATGCTGATATGGTTGCCAATAAACAAGAAATGAATCAGTAATTTGATTTCGTAAATGCCAATATGAATCAAAGCTTGGCTGTTACTACGAAAGAGATTAGTTTTAACATCAATAAACAGATGGCTGCAAGTAAGGAACAAATCACTGTCACCATCAATTGACAGCTGGAAACAGTCAACAATAACATGGCTGTTAATAAAGAACAAATTACTGCAACACTAACTGTAAATAGTTTGATGAAATCAACCAGCAAATAAATGCATTGAACAAACCCGACAAATGACCGCAAAAATTATGCAGAGGTGATGAATGTGTTGGAACAGATATATGGTAACGACCGGAGAGTTATATATAATCGAGCTAAAGGACCGCTTGCAGCGGAATGGAGAAAATCTTCAGGACTATTCCACGGCAATGGAGAGACTTGTTCATTTGGTGAACTCAAATGCTTCATCGCATTTAATGGAGAAGATGAAGATGAAGGCCTTCATAGACGGTAGTCTAGATCCAGAAACCAAATTAACAGTAATGGTTACACCTAAGGTGACTTTGCACGAAACATTCTCATACCCAATTCTATGTGAAATGGTACAGAGGATCTGTATGCCATCTTTTGAATGCAGAAAAAGGAATGTAGAGAGGAATATCAGAGTAGAAGTATTGGTAGAAAAGGTGTTAGTGACATCAGATGCTGGGTATGTGATGAAGAGAGTCACACGGCACGGGAGTGCAGGAAAAATAAAGAAGCAGAGAGATTCTTCTGTATATTCTTCCGTGAAGAATAGGAGAGCCGAAGAAAAGGAGCACGTAGGATTTCGGAACAGCAGGAGGAAACTTCTGTGTTGGATATGTATGAAATCGTATCATATCTCACAGAACTGCTAGAACAGGAAGCGTGATAGATCTTCGTCTTCTTTTCAACGGAAGAACGTTGTCACGAACGAAGAGTGTTGTCAAACAACTAAGAAAGGGACAGAAAGTAATTCTAAACAGCATTAGAAATAGGAAAAATAAAAAATAAATTTAGATTCAACTACTGGATGAGAGATTTAGAACCTGTTTGGGCCAGACAGGCTTAGGTTGAGGGTAATGTAACGATTCTACATAAACGCAATGAAATACAAAACAATTGCATTCAACCACAATTTTCGATATACAATATTTCAAAAATTAAATCAACGTGACGTTCGTTTCTTAGAACAAGTGTCAAAACATGAAATAACATAAACCGAAAATAACAACATAGATTTCTGGAGCTTTTTTTTTTAAGAATAGATTTTCCTAGAATAAATGAGAAATTATGCAGAATTATATATAACGAATTTCATTTTGGAGAAGAAATTATTTTTAAATGAGGCTGCGATAGTGTTATTAATTTAAGTGGGATGTGATCACATGGAATTGAATCTACAATCAATCGTTTGAGTTTCTTAAGCTATTGTTAGAATATTCTAGATAGGAATATTGTTTGCTTGTTTGTTTTCCTGTTGTTGTGGTTTGTGGAACCACAGGTGTGTTTAATACTTAATAAAACCTGTTGTTACTAATCAGTGATCGAATCCAGGAAGATGTTTGGGAATGACGGTTTTCGAATTAAGGGTAAGACCAATTCGCAGGAAGACAGAAATACGTGACATTTTTTTTGTTAGGGAATACTAAAACGGGTTTTGTTTGTCAAAAAACAAAATTAATTTTCATAATTTGAAGTTTATCAATTTGACTGTGATGCAATTTGTGTGGGACAGACAGTTCAATGTGCTGAACAATTTTGTTGTTTAATATTAGGACAAACCACTTACAGTTTTTCTATTAACCTAATTTCGGAAAACCACACTAGTAATTTTATTAATAACAACAATCTCAAAATTTTACAATATGAAACGAAAAATTTTAAACTGTTTTTGCTGGAATCTTTCCAAATCCGTTAGGCCATGTATTTTAACAATATTTTACTAAGTTCTTAAACCAATGATTTTTTATTCTCGTTTGACAAATCCGGATCTATTTTTCCGTCATTATTATCAACCAGTTTAATAAGCAAAATTACCTATGTTTTAATTAGGTGTTTCAGCTATTTCTTTATATACATAAGTTATTTAATCTATATAGTTATGCATTTTTAATTTTATTTTCGTATCAAATCAAATTGTTTTCTTATAATAACTTTTTTGTATTGCTCTTGATAATGGCGTAAACCATACTTCTATATCTATATTGCTTGTGTGCTAAGTATAAAGTCAGTCAAAAATGGTCCGGATCAAATTGTCAATCAATAATGGCTCAGTTGTACACAGAACACGAATTTTATCAAAAGTTTATTGCTTCTTGTGTGCACTAAATATTACAAGATCTAATGATTTTATGCATAAGATGCGTGTTAAAAGACTCAAGGTCACAAAAACCTCCTTGGTATGGTGCCAAACCACTATTCAAATAAATCAAAGCAGCTAAACGCGTCGATACTAGCGCATTTCATAATTCAAATAAACTCAACCGCACTTCGGTCACATTTATTTAACAATTCAAATAATGACAAAAATAGTCACGAACTTCTTGTAATCATAAACTCAATGATCGTGAAATTCTTTTACATTTTTATTTAAACTAGTTTCACACATCACGAGATTAATATAAATAATGGAATAATTAATCCATTAAATTATAATATTCATGCTTTGTAGTTATAATTTATTTCTGTTACTTTTGTTAGATTTAAATTTTATATACAGAAATCACAATAAGGAATTTGGTGGGTTTAAACTTTTTTAATTATCAACATCGGTTATAAATATTATAAGCCAAATTATGTCTCGACAACATAAACAAAAGTGAACGTGAATGTGAATGGAAATGGAAATCTTAAACATAATAATATCATTATTTTATTCAAAAGTATTTGTTGTATTCCTATCTTCAATAAAGAAGTTAAAAAAATTTAATATACGAAAATGAAAAGTCAATCACTTTCATTTTATTAATAAAAAGAAATGGGCGAACTTTCGTGATGGTTTTAGGCTTAAGCAGATGTTATTATATATATAAATTTCGTGGTACTATAAAGACGCAGTCTCCATGAAATGCCAGACATCTGGATCAGGAAAAGCAAAATATACAAATGTTCTACATTTTCATCTTGGAAAGTGAAAAAGTTATAATTTATTTATTTATTTAATTCCATTCAAGAGAACACACAGAAAAAGTCCAATAACGTGTTCCACAATATAGCTTAGATTATATTTATACATTTTGATTTTAGCAATTTTAATTTACAATTAATATAAAGAAAAAGAACAGTAAAAATAATTGAAACTAAGAAAATAAAAATATTATGCAATAATTATTAACGTAGGTAACTAATAAATCATTAATATTTCAGCATTATAAAGATTCCAATCCAAAACACAAAAAGATAGCACTACTATTGAAATAAATTAGAAAAATGATATATTTAATTGTTTAATTTAGTATCTTATAAAGACACGATCTGTATTTCTCAAGCGACAAATGAAACATATTGTTACGATTACAGAAAAATCCAGATGATTACAGTCACTTCCAGAAAAATCAAATCACAACAAAACACAACAACAAATTAATTAAATGAATAGTGTTGTTGTTGTATTTGGTGGGACTTGGGTCAACAATAAATAAGAGATCCGAAATGGGGATTCCTATGGGGTCTCCAGTCAGCCCATCTTGTGCCAACTTAGTAATGGAGCACGTAGAACAAGCCGTACTAAAAACCTGTGATATTCAAACGCCCTTCTTTTTTCGATACGTTGATGATATCATAACCGCTGTCCCTGCCGATAAAGTGGAGCAGTTTTTAGAGAGTTTTAACAACTTCAATAATCACATAAAATTTACTGTAGAAGTGAAGTCTGAAAACTCAATTGCTTTCCTTGACCTACTACTCCATCACAACAATGACGGCAAAATCATAACCGATTGGTACCACAAAGAGACTTGGTCAGGAAGATATCTCAACTTTAATTCATGTCTTCCTATGTCATATAAAAGAAATACAGTTTCACTTCTCGCACAAAAAATATTCACTTTATCTGACGAATAGTTTCATAAAAAGAACATCGACTTGTTAACAACAACATTACGAAAAAACGGTTACCCCTCAAAAATGATAAAAAGTGTAATATTCACCAACAACATAAAAACAACACCCGAACTAACACCAGTACTACAGGAGTGGAAGAATCAAATAAATTTGTATCAATTCCGTACGTAAAACATCTGTTTGAACGTACGAAACATATGCTAAAAAATTACAACATCACTGCCGTAGGCAGAAGTCATCGAAATTTAGGGCAAAGGGTTTTGTAAAACATCTGTTTGAACGTACGAAACATATGCTAAAAAATTACAACATCACTGCCGTAGGCAGAAGTCATCGAAATTTAGGGCAAAGGCTTTTCTCAAACCTAAAAGATAAAACCGAAACATACCAAAAACAAATGTGGTGTAATTTAGGGCAAAGGCTTTACTCAAACCTAAAAGATAAAACCGAAACATACCAAAAACAAATGTGGTGTACAAATGTGAATGTGATTGTGGAGCCGTATACATCGGCCAAACAAAACCTACATACAAGAACTATTCAACATAAAAACGACGGTAGGAAAGCAACATCAGAGGGACAAAGCGCACTATCACATCACATACAAACAACACATCACGAAATCGATAATAAAAATTTTAAAATACTAGATAAGAAACAAATTTGAATAAAAGAAAAATTCTCGAGATGATACTCATAAAAAAACACAACAACACAATCAACATCGAAAATGACACATATTATCTACAATCGTCATATTATAATCTAAGAGTTTTTATTTATTCAAAGAAGAGGAAATAAATAGAATGTACATCTTCTTATCTTCTTATATATTAATACGCTAGATTAAAACTTTGTGGAGCATAAGGCTTTTTTATTCGCAGATGGATTCAATTCAAATTTTCACAGCTAACTGATATTAGTGTAACCTATATTGGGATCCGGATTCAAACAAATCGGATCATAAATAAAAAAGTTATTATATACGGAAAACTTTTTCTATACATATGCATTATAAGTTTACATACATATAAAAATATATTTGCTATCGAACAACGAACAACAAAAACGAAACTTAAAACTTTATTTTGTTATTCTTTTTTATATTTAATTTTTTCTCAGCTGTTAGTATATTTATTTCTTTGAATGAGAATAAACGTACATATTGTTTTTCTATGTTTTAAATTTCATTTCGAATTTTTTCTTATGCGTAAGATAGGTTTTGAGTTAGATCGTGTGAATCCTTTTGTTCGTTCTTTTAAATCAATGCATGAATTTTGTGAAAGACCTGAGAATGTTACTGCTGATGTGTCATGTGGTTGCTATTTTTAAAAATGATGAATTTTGTTAAATTTGTCAGATGAAGATAGAATTGATGGAAATGAAATGATTAATAAATTTGTATGTACTGAAATCCCTGATCCCATTCTTTTTCCTAGATTACATGAATATGTGAAACGTCATATGATGCATGAACCATGTGGTGCTCTAAATCCCAATTCTGTTTGTATGAGAGTGGTAAATGTAGTAATAATTTTCCAAAACCTTTTTCTGAAAATATTAAAGAATATGTGAATGGTTATCCTTTGTACCGTCGACGTGATAATGGTATGAGTGTTGATGTACGTGGTGCATCTCTTGATAATAGATATGTTGTTCCGTAAAATATTTATCTTCTTGCAAAATTCAATTGTCATATTAACGTGGAAATATGTACGACTGTTAAAAGTGTGAAATATGTTTACAAGTATGTATATAAAGAGTATGATTCTGCCAATGTTGAATTGAGAGTGAATGGAGAGAATGCAGTGAATAATGATGATGCGATTGTGGGAAATGAAATTCAAGATTTTTTGAATGGACGGTATGTTGGTTCGACTGAAGCTGCTTGGCGCATATTTGAATTTCCAATGCATTTTCAATCTCATACAATTATTCGACTTGATTGTCATTTGCCTAATAGACAAAATGTTTATATCAGGAATGGTAATGTGGCTGGCACAGTCGCAAATGTATCAAGAACAAAATTGTTAGCATTTTTCCATTTGAATTCCATTGATAATTTAGCTAATGAGTTTTTGTATACAGAATTAATTATGTTTGGTATAACCAAAGTAAATCGTGGAAAAGAAGACAACGTGGGGCTGATAAAGTTGTTGCTCGATTATATATGGTTACTCCAAAAGATATAGAATTGTTTCATATGCGTTTACTTCTGTTGCATGTTCGTGGTCCAAAATCTTTTTTTGATCTACGTATGTATGAAGGTGTACCCTACCCTACTTTTGTTGCAGCATGTGAAGCTCGAGGTATTGCAACAAATGATAATGAATAGCGTGAATGTTTACTTGAAGCTTCAGAAATTCAATCACCAAAACAGTTTCGTCAATTATTTGCATTTATCTGTGGTTTGAATGTTCCTCCGAATGCTTTAGCTTTTTTTCTTGACAGCTCATGCAGGTTGTGGCAAAACTTTTGTTCAAACGGCAATCATTCATAAATTCAATTCACTAAATCTTTCGTGTATTGTAACTGCCTTCAGTGGTATTGCATCAACTCTTTTGATTGGGGGGCGAACTTTGCATAATGTTTTCAAATTACCAATTCCATTATTAGAGAATTCAATGCCAAATATAACTCCAAACAGTGTACATGGCACATATATTAATAATGCATCAATCATTATTATAGATGAAATTTCAATGTGTTCTATTCATGCTTTAAAATTAACTAGGAAGGCCCGGCGTGCTTCGCTACGCTTATAAATAAAGTTTTTGCGTAGACATTTTGTTGACGTAGAAGCAATGATTTCAAAAAGTGGTAATGAGAAATGCTACCATATAATTTTTAATTTTTCTTTTTAAATATATGAATGAAAAATAATCAGAACTCTAGCTGATCAGTTCGGATATATGAAAAATTAGCGATCAAATAAGTTTTCAAGTAAGCTTCGTATGAAAAATTAGCATATGAAAAATTAGCGATCAAATAAGTTTTCAAGTAAGCTTCGCTAATTTTTCATATATCCGAACTGATCAGCTAGAGTTCTGATTATTTTTCATTCATATATTTAAAAAGAAAAATTAAAAATTATATGGTAGCATTTCTCATTACCACTTTTTGAAATCATTGCTTCTACGTCAACAAAATGTCTACGCAAAAACTTTATTTATAAGCGTAGCGAAGCACGCCGGGCCTTCCTAGTATATATTAATACGCTAGATTAAAACTTTGTGGAGCATTAGGCTTTTTTATTCGCAGATGGATTCATTTGAAATTTTCACAGCTAACTGATATTAGTGTAACCTATAGTCGGATCCGGATTCAAACAAATCGGATCATAAATAAAAAAGTTATTATATACGGAAAACTTTTTCTATACATATGCATTATAAGTTTACATACATGCAAAAACAATTTTCTTTTTGCTTTAAAACAATGCTTTAAAATTTTTCTTTTTTATATATTAGCTATCGAACCGAACAACGAATAACAAAAACGAAAATTTTTATATTTATTTTATATTCATTTCAGTCGTCGTATTTATTTTATATTTTAGTCGTCTTTTATCTTTCAAGAAGGACGGTTTTCGATATTTTTCGATTATTTTGTTTTTTATTGATATAAAGATTTTTGAGATATTTTGATATTTGAGTTATTTCATATTTTTGATATATTGATATATTTATTTATTTCGATGCCAAGACTACGTCGTAAACGTCGTTTGGATGTGAGTGGTACATCGAGTCGTCGGAATAAAAGAGATTATATGCGTAATATGCGTAATAATGTTGATTTTATGAATGATGAAATGAATGGTAATAATGATGGAATGAATGCTGAAGCTGATGTTGTTGTGAATGATGAAGTGAATGTTGATGATATCAATGGTGTCATGAACGGTGTCATGAATGGTGTCATGAATGTTGCGAATGATTTAGAATTGAATGTGGTGAATGATGAAATTCCCTTTGTAATTTTGAGAGATTCGTTCAAGTGTGCTTTGAATGTGATTCCAGGTAACTTTGATTCGTATGTTTGTGGTGCTTTGGATATGAGTTGTCATTTTTGTCATGCCAAACATTTTGCAAGAGAAGTTACTTCAAATAATAATGAAGCGTTTTCTTTGTGTTGCCATAAAGGCAAAGTCAATTTACCTCCTCTTTCTGAAAATGCATTTTTCTCTAATATTTTCGAAGGATTGAATTCAAATGATAATGCTATAAAAAAACGTTCTAAAAGTTTTCTTTCAAATATTCGTTCCTATAATTCGGCATTTGCAATGATCAGTTCTGAATGTAATATAGCGGATTCTACTGCACGTGGTATTTATCATTTTAAAATTCATAATATTTTTTATCATCGTACTGGTGCTTTAATTCCTGCTTATGGTCGACCTCCAATGTATGCACAATTATATTTTTATGATGTTGATACTGCTGCTAATATGAAAATGAATAGAAATACCAATGTATGTGAAATTTTTCTTATGCGTGAGATAGGTTTTGAGTTAGATCGTGTGAATCCTTTTGTTCGTTCTTTCAAATCAATGCATGAATTTTGTGAAAGACCTGAGAATGTTACTGCTGATGTGTCAATGGTTATAAAAGTTAACAGAGAATGTGATATTCGTCGTTTTAATGATGCTGTTCAAACTGACGTGGCTGCTATTTTTAAAAATGATGATGGTGAACCACCTTTTGAAAGAAATATGATTTTTTTTTAAAAAAATGCAAATGAAATTCGTTCTGTTTCTGTCCTTGATTCTTCTTTGGATCCTTTAGCTTATCCTTTGTTGTTTCCAAATGGTGATACTGGGTGGCACGTTAATATTCCACATAATTTAGTTTCAACTTCACGTGCTAATGTGTCACGTACAAAAGTTACAATGT
This sequence comes from Diogma glabrata, assembly GCA_963693315.1. NCBI lineage: Eukaryota > Metazoa > Arthropoda > Insecta > Diptera > Cylindrotomidae > Diogma > Diogma glabrata. The sequence continues at coordinate 72,695,832 of OY856186.1, read as the reverse complement.
TGCAATATGCATCTTATCGCCTTGCTATACGTGATGGTTTTAGTCTTTTGCATCGTTCTCAAAAATTATTTCTTCAATGGATTGTTGATATGTATGTTCGTATCGAAGGTACACGGCTTCATTACATTCGTTCAAATCAATCTGCTCTTCGTGCTGATTTGTACAATAATTTAACAGATTTCTTGCATCAAAATCGCAATGGCGATGATAATATGCAAGTAGTTGGTCGTAAAGTAATTTTGCCATCTTCTTTCACCGGTTCACCACGTAACATGTATCAAAATTACTTGGATGCAATGTCTATTGTACAACATTTCGGTAAACCTTCTTTATTTATAACAATGACATGTAATCCTCAATGGCCAGAAATTGTTGATAATTTGAGTAATTATGAGTCTTCGAATTTTCGTCCTGATATTGTTGTGCGTGTGTTTAAAGTGGAACTTAAAGAGCTCATAGATTGTTTAATGAAAAAAAAGATTTTCGGTTCTGTCAAAGCACTTATATATACCATTGAATTTCAAAAACGTGGTCTTCCGCATGCCCATATTTTGTTAAATTTATCAGATGAAGATAGAATTGATGGAAATGAAATGATTAATAAATTTGTATGTACTGAAATCCCTGATCCCATTCTTTTTCCTAAATTACATGAATATGTGAAACGTCATATGATGCATGGACCATGTGGTGCTCTAAATCCCAATTCTGTTTATATGAGAGATGGTAAATGTAGTAAGAATTTTCCAAAACCTTTTTCTGAAAATACTAAAGAATCTGTGAATGGTTATCCTTTGTATCGTCGACGTGATAATGGTATGAGTGTTGATGTACGTGGTGCATCTCTTGATAATAGATATGTTGTTCCATATAATCCTTATCTTCTTGCAAAATTCAATTGTCATATTAACGTTGAAATATGTACGACTGTTAAAAGTGTGAAATATGTTTACAAGTATGTATATAAAGGGTATGATTCTGCCAATGTTGAATTGAGAGTGAATGGAGAGAATGCAGTGAATAATGATGATGCGATTGTGGGAAATGAAATTCAAGATTTTTTGAATGGACGGTATGTTGGTTCGACTGAAGATGCTTGGCGCATATTTGAATTTCCAATGCATTTTCAATCTCATACAATTATTCGACTTGATTGTCATTTGCCTAATAGACAAAATGTTTATATCAGGAATGGTAATGTGGCTGGCACAGTCGCAAATGTATCAAGAACAAAATTGTTAGCATTTTTCCATTTGAATTCCATTGATAATTTAGCTAATGAGTTTTTGTATACAGAATTACCATTACATTATGTTTGGCATGATCAAAGTAAATCGTGGAAAAGAAGACAACGTGGGGCTGATAAAGTTGTTGCTCGATTATATATGGTTTCTCCAAAAGATATAGAATTGTTTCATATGCGTTTACTTCTGTTGCATGTTCGTGGTCCAAAATCTTTTTCTGATCTACGTATGTATGAAGGTGTTGAGTACCCTACTTTTGTTGCAGCATGTGAAGCTCGAGGTATTGCAACAAATGATAATGAATGGCGTGAATGTTTACTTGAAGCTTCAGAAATTCAATCACCAAAACAGTTTCGTCAATTATTTGCATTTATCTGTGGTTTGAATGTTCCTCCGAATGCTTTAGCTTTATGGATTGAATTTAGAAATAGTATGATTGAAGACTTTTTACGAAATTACGATGAAGATGTGTCAATTAATCGAGCCTTGATTGAAATTAATGAAATTCTTCTTACACATAATACTTCATGTGGTGATCTTGGTCTTCCGATTCCACAATATAACTTACAGATTGGCGATGTAGGTCATTTTGATATTGAAGAAGAAGCTATAGTTTTCGATAGAATGTATGAAAATGCAAATAATGAGCAACGTAGTGTGATTGATATTGTTTTGCGTGAAGCTCAATTCCATGATACTGGAAGTAATGTTTTTTTCTTGACAGCTCATGCAGGTTGTGGCAAAACTTTTGTTCAAACGGCAATCATTCATAAATTTAATTCATTAAATCTTTCGTGTATTGTAACTGCCTTCAGTGGTATTGCATCAACTCTTTTGATTGGGGGGCGAACTTTGCATAATGTTTTCAAATTACCAATTCCATTATTAGAGAATTCAATGCCAAATATAACTCCAAACAGTGTACATGGCACATATATTAATAATGCATCAATCATTATTATAGATGAAATTTCAATGTGTTCTATTCATGCTTTAAAATTAATTGATCGTTTGTTAAGAGATTTGACTCCAAACGAAGAAAATAAAAATAAACTGTTTGCAGGTAAAACTCTTTTACTGAGCGGTGACTTTCGCCAAATTCTTCCAGTTATACCGCATGGCTCACGTTCTATTTTAATTGAAAATTGTATTACATCTTGGCAAGAATTTATTAACTTTAAAATTTTGAAATTAAATCAAAACATGAGAGCTCTCCCTCATGAAATTGAATTTGTAGAATTTCTTAGAAGACTCGGTAATGGTGATATGCAAAGTTTTCCACAGTTTGGTTCAGATATCATTGAAATTCCTCATAATTTTCCTCAAATTCCTCAAATCCAGACAATATTATTGAAGACATTTTTGGAAATATTTCTGATACAATTTTATCTGATGACATTTTGAGTTCCGTCATTTTAGCCCCCAAAAACAATGATTGCAATGAAATCAACTCTAAAATCTTGAGTATTATGCCAGGAGAGGAGAAAGCATATTTTAGTTTTGATAAAGTTGTTTGTGATGACATTCGTAAGCAGAACAATTTTCCAATAGAATTTTTAAATAAATTGAGTGTAGGAGGTTTGCCACCTCATAAATTAAATTTGAAAGTGAATTGCATTGTTCTCCTCATACGTAATTTAAATACAGGTCAAGCATTAGTAAATGGAACACGAATGCGTGTAAAAGTTATGCACCGAAATTCAATAGATTGTGAAGTTTTGACTGGTGTCATGCGAGGTGTACGCATTCTAATTCCACGCATTCATTTGACTTATTCTGGAACTCTTCTTCCATTTAAATTTCAAAGAACTCAATTCCCTATTATTCCTGCTTTTGCTATGACTATTAATAAATCTCAAGGTCAGACATTCAACAGAGTTGCCATTTTACTTAAAGAACCTGTATTCACACATGGTCAATTGTATGTTGCTGCAAGTAGAGTGCGTGCGTTTGAATGTTTGAAATTTTATATTTATGATACATCTGACCAAGGTCATTTGTTCAAAGATGATAGAGTTTTCACAAAAAATATCGTCTTCCCAGAAGTCATTGTTACCTGATTTCCTCTCACTTTTCTCAAAAACCTTTTCCTCTTTTATGAGTACTAGGAGGGCCCGGCGTGCTTCGCTACGCTTATAAATAAAGTTTTTGCGTAGACATTTTGTTGACGTAGAAGCAATGATTTCAAAAAGTGGTAATGAGAAATGCTACCATATAATTTTTAATTTTTCTTTTTAAATATATGAATGAAAAATAATCAGAACTCTAGCTGATCAGTTCGGATATATGAAAAATTAGCGAAGCTTACTTGAAAACTTATTTGATCGCTAATTTTTCATATGCTAATTTTTCATACGATGCTTACTTGAAAACTTATTTGATCGCTAATTTTTCATATGCTAATTTTTCATACGAAGCTTACTTGGAAACTTATTTGATCGCTAATTTTTCATATATCCGAACTGATCAGCTAGAGTTCTGATTATTTTTCATTCATATATTTAAAAAGAAAAATTAAAAATTATATGGTAGCATTTCTCATTACCACTTTTTGAAATCATTGCTTCTACGTCAACAAAATGTCTACGCAAAAACTTTATTTATAAGCGTAGCGAAGCACGCCGGGCCCTCCTAGTACACATAAACACACAGTCTCTCTCATCCGTCCTACAATCAATTAATTTTATAATTTTATTTATTCTCTAGAATTTTTCTTAGCATGCTTAGCTGTTTCAAAAAAACTGTGTTTCTCACTGTATTGTTTTAGTTCTTTTTATTTCAAAATGTTTTCTTTTTTTAAATTTTATATATTTATTTGTAGTGTATATAAACAAATTTATAGTCAATTTTAGAAAATTTTTTTAAATGTTTAATTTTTAAGGTAAAAGGTTTTAGCGAATTGTACTTGTAAGTAATATCAGTTGAACTAATGTTTAAGTTAAGCATAACATAATTGTTTTGTAGATCGTCCTTGACAATGGCTCAAGTAAAGAGCCGAAACAGATCTTTTGGACAAAATGAATAAACAAACAAAAAAATAAAAATTCAAAATATTGGCTTAAAATCAAAAACAATTAGATTTTATTAATAAAAATACTAGCCAAAGAACAAAATATACAAATTTTTTGAAATCGTCAAAACCAAAACCACATTTAAAAATCATCAAACTGTAACCGAAATCACATTCTAAAAATCATCAAGCCAAAACCAAATTCGAAAAAAATAGTAATCAAACCTCGGTAGAAAGCTTCATATCCGTCTTGCCATTGGTTCTTTTATTGTACTTGGCGCTACGCGATGAAATGAAACACTGTCAAACCATAATTGAAGCCAAAACCAATATTTATTGTTTCGAAAAATCAGTACCACAACCAAAACAACCAAATTTAGAAAAACCAATTCCAAAACCATAACAAAATCTAAAGCCAAACCATTAAAAATAATTAATGATTTTGCAGTCCTGTATATACTCACAAATGTCCTATATCTGAATAAGAAAAAATTCAATCTGATTAAACTCATTCTTTTTCTTCAACAAAAATTATGAAAAAAGATCGATGAAGAAAAAAAGTTGAAAGATGCTCAATTCAAAAACAAAACGAAGCGAGAAATGAGTGATAATATTCAATCTTTATCAATTAGGATAAACTTTTTGAATATCTTTTCCCAAACGAAAATATGATTCAAAATATTATGAGCAAAGATGTTCAAAAAGGAAAAGAAAAAAATATTCATAGATTTGGTTCAAGGTGTTTGTGTGGTGTTTTCACCAACTGTGGTGTTTTCACCCGGAGTTTCAGGTTTTTTATGCTGTTCTCCGGTTACCGGGTTTTGGCATAAAAATCTCCGGTTTTTTTCAAAATATTTCAAATTTGCATCGTAAACGCATTGAAATTTTTTTGTTCTGTTTTAAAAACAGAATGCACGAATGCACCCCATAAATTGTGACTTATGCTTTATGACATAATAGATGCAATTAACCAATTAATTATAAAACATCAAATTATATTCATATGTTTTTACTCAGTTTTCATGAATTATGGTGGTTGGTATAGGTTAGTTTTAATAGCGATTTGATTCTACTAATTCATCGTTGTACTGACTGTTTTGTAATTGTAAGTAATTATATTATATTAATATAAAAATATTTAATATTAAAGTAAAATTTTATTAAAGTGACCATCTTTATACTTTAACTTAAATCATTTCAAATTTTAGTCAACAATGCCAAAATCAAAAAGAAATGAAAACATAAGAAGCAAAGAATATTTTACTTCATTCCAGTCCAGTCCATTGATAAACAAAAACTATAGGAAATGGATATTATGTTTTAATTATTATGTTTATTTGTTTTATTAAAATAAAATAAGGAACTGAATTTAATAAAAAAAATTTGTTTTTTATTATATATATTTTTTTATCATTGGTGGAGATTTTATCTCAAAAAACACATATTGGGGATCACGAATTACCACAACAAAAGGTAAAGAACTGTACGAAGCAGGACAGATAAAAAAGGGTGATTTTCATTCCGGTGGTTCTCCGACCTACTGGCCAACCGACCTTGGTAAGGCACCTGATTTAATAGACTTCTTTATTACAAGGAATATGCAATGGAAAGTAGCAGAAGTGATTATGATCCTAAAACCGAATAGATCACCAAATGACAAAAAACTCGTATAGACCGATATCATTACTCCCAACGATATCGAAGCTTTTTGAAAAACTTTTTCTTTAAAGACTTAAGCCAATAATAGAAAATGGAAACCTCATACCTTCGCATCAGTTTGGTTTCAGAGAAAACCTATACCATCGAACAAGTGCACAGGATCACGAATATTATTGAAGAAACGATTGAAGCCAAAATGGTATGCTCCGCAGTCTTTCTTGATGTCGCTCAAGTTTTTGATAAAGTTTGGCATCATGGTTTAAAGTATAAATTGCATAGAGATCTGCCCAAACAGTTTTATGAAATTTTAAACTCTTACCTGGATGACCGCCACTTTAGAGTCAAATATGATGATAGTTATTCAACATTGAAAAAGATTGATGCAGGAGTTCCGCAGGGTAGCGTCCTAGGACCGGTACTATAGCTGCTATATACAAGAGATTTGTCTGGCCTAAGCAAAACAACTATTGCAACTTTTGCAGATGATACCGCTTGACCACCGGAAAAAACCGTAGAAGAAGCAACTAGCAAACTGCAATACGCTACTAATAAAATCCACAACTGGACAAAAAGATGGCGAATTAAGCTGAATGAAACAAAATCCTCTTATGATAACTTCACTAACCAAAAAGAAAGCCAAATACCTCTGAAAATCAACTCAACACAAGTTGCTTATGCAAACACAGCAAAATATCTAGGTATGACTCTGGATGCTAAACTGAGATGGAAAGAACATATTAAAAAGAAAAAGTCAGGCAAGTGCGAATATAATTCGCTCGCTGAGGGTTCCGTGTATATAATATGAGAAAAACACACTTTTTGTAAGTATAGTTTCAAGTTGGGTTGAATCTTACCCAAAGCTGTTTATGGTGGCTAAAGAAAGCTTCAATAACGCCAGCTTCTAAATTATTTATATTGGAAAATACATTATCAATTGTGGTAGCCTCAACTGTTGTTGGTTCATGAATTTTTCTTTGTAAATTTTTTTGTAGAAAATAGTTTGAGAGCCAGTTTTGAGGATTTTTATTGAAACCGACGGAAAAAACGGAGAAAAAGTGTCGTCAAATTATTTCCAACGAGTGCATTGTTAACACAGTCGAGTGATTTGTCTACTGAACATTGGGGAGATCGGTATAGTATACCAACAGGATTTGTACTTCAGCTAGTTGAACATTCACAATGACTGCCAGCAGAGCTAAACTCAAAGTGATGGTGGCTACTATTTTTCTGCACTGGTGGTACTGTATCAGACTTAACGAAAAGAACAGATCCCCAACCTCGATTAACTTGACTGTAACAATTTTCTAGTTCAACAGTAGTTCAATAGTTCAAAAATTTCAAAAATGTTTGTAATTAGTGATCAACTTCACAGAGAACATTTGCAATGCAACCATATTAAATGATAATCTATCGAATAGCAAACAGGTATCTGGTATGTTATTGCATAATTTTTCAACCTAACGCCTTTCGCCTGAAGTTTAGTTCATCTGACTTGTTAAACTGTGTTGATCTAATCTGATCTTGTTTGTTCATTTCTTTACTTCGTTTCACTCAATATTTACTATAATATACATTTCCTACAACGTAGTAAAATTTATCCTCTTCTACGATTATTTTACGTGAATAGTCCTTCACAAAACACAATTTTAGAATTTTAATCAAATGAATCAAAACCGAAAAAAACGAAAACTACAAAAAAATTGTTTTGGACTAGAAAAAAATTCACCTTTCATATGCCGAGTGGGGGTCAAAAATTATTTTTTGTCAAAATTTCCACTCTCAACCCCCTCAAAATAACATTTGAAATGATGATCCGACCGCTATAGTTTTCATTCAATCTTTACAACATTGCCCATAACCATGAATATTTTCAAATATTTTTCTTTTGTAATGTTCGAAGTTAAGGGGGAGGACAGGAATTTTTTTTCACATTTTTTAATATAACTCAAAAACTGCGCTTTTGAAAATTACATAAAAAATTGTTTTGGACTAGAACAAAATCAACCTTTCATATGATACCCCACTCAACAAGGTCAAAAATAATTTTTTTTTCAAAATTTCCACCCTCAACCCCATCAAAATAACATTAGAAATGATGAGCCAACCGCTATAGTTTTCATTCAATCTTTACAACATTTCCCATAACCATGAATTTTTCCAAATTTTTTCTTTTGTAATGTTCGAAGTTAAGAGGGGGGACAGGAAATTTTTTTCACATTTTTTTACATAACTCAAAAACTGCGCTTTTTAAAATTACATAAAAAATTGTTTTGGACTAGAAAAAAATCAATCTTTCATATGACACCCCAATCGACTTGGTCAAAAATATTTTTTTTTCAAAATTTCCACCCTCAACCCCCTCAAGATAACATTTGAAATGATGAGCTGACCGCTATAGTTTTCATTCAATCTTTACAACATTTTCCATTACCAAGAATTTTTTCAAATTTTTTCTTTTGTAAAGTTCGAAGTTAAGAGGGGGGGACAGGAAATTTTTATCACATTTTTTAACATAACTCAAAAACTTCGCTTTTGAAAATTGCAAAAAAAATTGATTTATACTTGAAAAAAAATCACCTTTCATATGACACCCCACTCAACAAGGTCATAAATAATTTTTCTTCAATATTTCCACTCTCAACCCCCTCAGAATCACATTTGAAATGATGAGCCGACTGCTATAGTTTTGATTCAATCTTTACAACATTGACCATAATTATGAATTTTTTCAAATTTTTTCTTTTGTAATGTTCGAAGTTAAGAGGGGGGGACAAGAAATTTTTGTCACATTTTTTAACATAACTCAAAAACTGCGCTTTTAAAAATTGCAAAAAAAATTGGCTTGGACTAGAAAAAAAATCACCTTTCATATGACACCCCACTCACTGAGGTCAAAAATAATTTTTTTTCAAAATTTCCACTCTCAACCCCCTCAGAATCACATTTGAAATGATGACCCGACCGCTATAGTTTTGATTCAATCTTTACAACATTGACCATAACCATGAATTTTTTCAAATTTTTTCTTTTCGAATGTTCGAAGTTAAAGGGGGGGGACAGGAAAGACAATACCCGTTTATGGCAATATCAAAAAAACTAAGCAGTCGAAAAATCATTGAAATTTTTTTTTGAAATATTTTGAACTTTCTCGATTTTTCTAGACCAAACTCGATTCCTTACAAAAAACTTTTGTTTTACTATCTCCTTATCTATGTTCATAAAATATATATTAAAACAAATATTTGAATTTTTTTGTTATCATTAGGCGTGGAAAAACACGTTTAAAAACTGTAGAAAATTTCAAGTTGATAGCACTTATAGTTTGTGAGTAAATTGATTATGTAGAAATTCGGACGGACACCGAAGTCTCACCAATAAGGTACCGTTTTTACTTTTTTAAAGTACGGAACCCTAAAAAGAAGAACTGAATTTGAAATTTAGAAAGATGTACTGGTTACTTGGTAGAAACTCAGTACTATCTATTCAAAACAAACTGCTTCTGTATCGTCAAGTACTGAAACCAGTGTGGACGTATGGTATCCAGCTATGGGACTGTACTAAGAAATCGAACGCGAAAATCATCCAGTTGTTCCAAAACAAAGTGCTGCGTTGCATTGTTAATGCCCCGTGGTACATCAGAAACGAAGACATCCATAGGGACCTAAAGATAGAGTTCGTGAAGGATGAAATAAAAAATATGCAATTAAACACACCACGAAAATATTGAAATACGCCAGCTAATGGATGTGCCCGTTGCTGACAGAAGGCTTAAAAGAACGAAGCCACTAGATTTGATTTTATAATCAAAATTATACTTAATAAAATAATGTAAATGGGACTAGCCAATGGGTTATACCCCAAAAAATATGCTATAAATATGAAATGTAAATTACTAGATGAGCGAAGCTCAGTTGTTCTTTTATATTAATAAAAAAAAATATATTTTTTTTAAAACTTCAAAATAAAGTTGACCTTTTCCGGTGAGTTTTTAAAATATATGGGGGTATAGTCTCTATTATGTTTTTTCTCCGGTTGAAGTAAGTTGAAGAGTTGGCATCCCTGATTTGGTTTATTTTTTTTTTCATTGAATATGAATATTCAAAACTAAGAAAAAGCTAAAGATGATCAAAAAATTAGGAGTTACTATCTCTGCATCAAACAATTCACTATCATAAATGGAACTGTTAAGTACAAGTACATTTAGCTTAAAATTGACTAATTTACTTTTAAGCCCGCGACAATTTTCATAGTAGATATGCATATTAAATAAATTATATATCCGCGAGGAATCAGATAATATTTATTGTTTTGTTTAACTTTCAACAATGTTTGTAACTGTTATATCTTTTATAAGATATGATATTTATTTAATTAAAAGATAAACTTTATGAATTTATATTTATTAACAAATAAAATAATACAACTTATTCACAACAAGCTTCTATTCAAGATGGATGATCTATTGTTTGTGCAAAAGGTACAGTGGCTCTGGCTATAATTTAAATAGTGACCCAGTACTAATTCATGTATCGATTACGATGTGACTATTTGTCACTACATCTCCCCCACTAATTTAAATTGAATTGACTAATTTTATTTTTGATTTAATTTTTTTTTTTTTTTCAATTATTTATCTTTATTTATTTCGTAAAATCAATCCAATTTAAATTTACATTTTTAACTTAAATATTTCAAAATGATCCTTAAAATTAATAACACAAGAATTATCTTTAATTAAATTTTTTATTTAATTAAATGAAAATTAAATTTCAATTTAAATACGAATGTGCTGAAATGATATATAAATAAATTCTTCTTTATCTACCTCCCTGTGCAAAAGAAAAAATTACATTTAAATAAAAATGACAAAATGTTAATTTGTCACATATTCGTTTAAATATTTTGGAGGTCTCGAAATCCTTCCTGATCTTGTACTATTGGTATGTTGATCGGAAGCACTGCCCATGTTAACAAATTTACTTTGATTACACTGAACTATTAAATTAGGTGGTTCATTATCCCAATCGGTATTATTTATTATAGGTTCATGTGGTGATTTTTTCAAATGAAATTTGTTTCTACGCAATATTCCCCCTTCTTCATTTTTTATTAGGTATGACCGTGGAGTGTTATGGGTTTCAATAACTTTCGCGGGCTCCCATATTTTATTTTTCCTGTACACTACTGTGTCTCCGTCTTGAAAACTAGGTCTTGTTTTTGCTTTACGATCATAATAGTTTTTACTTTTATGCTGATTTTGGAGTAATTTTTGTTTGATACCTACTTCCACTTGCGGTCTCAACAAAGATTCCCTTACTGGAATTTTAGTTCTACCAACCCGGCTCATGAGTATTTGAGATGGAGAACAATTCAGTTGAGCAACTGGATGGTTCCGATACTCCAATAATGAGTATTCTAAGTCTTTGCTATCATCTATGGATTTTTTGACAATCAATTTAGCTATATGCACAGCTTTTTCCGCTTGCCCATTCGACTGAGCATACCGAGGACTAGAAGTTTTAATATCGAAATTCCAGTCTTTAGAGAAACACTGAAACTCTCTGGAGTTAAAAGGCATGTTATCGGAAATCATTACTTTCGGTATCCCATGTGTAGAGAAAACCGTTTTTAACTTGTTTATTAACTCTGATGACTGCTTGGACTGTAATGGAATTATTTCCAGCCACTTAGAATAATAATCAGTTAGTACCAAAAAATCTAATATACCAACTTGCATTGAAGGGGGAATATTCACGTCCGAACCTGTATCAATTTTGAATTTAACCGGAACTTGTTCAACGTTTATATTTTCATACCAACTATTATTTTTAAAATTTTTAGAAAGAGAGGAGACTACAAAACTATTAGCCTCAATTTCATCATTCATATTTAAATCCAAATAACTTCTATTTTGAGATTCTAAAGTATATATACAAAAGTCGTCCTCAACATCATCAAAATCATTATCATCTTTAATTTCATTAACACGTTTTGTTTTGCAACACTTCGTGAAATGATGCCACATTTTACATCTATTACATTGCTTCCCATATGCTGGGCATTTCATTTTATCATGATTTTCATCACATTTATGACACTTATTATTTAATGTCTTGACTTTTGATGATGTTGATGGCCCCTGATAATTTTGTTTAAATTTATTTGAAAAATTATTATCATTAAATTTATTATTAAAATTATTATTTGATTTATTATAATTATTTAGTTTATTATTAATATTATTTGATTTATTGTAATTATTTATTTTATTAAATTTACCTTTGACTTCATCGACATTTAATTTAATGCATTTAGCCAGTTCGCTCTTCTAAACGACACATCTCTATTGTTGTTTTTAAATCTGGATTACCCATTTTAAATAGTTTATTTTTTAATATCGGATCACGTATGCCAAACACAATTTTATCCCTCAATAAGGAATCCTTCATCTCCCCAAACTCACAACTTTCAGCGGCTTTCTTAATATCCACCAAAAAATTATCAAAACTTTCGTTTTCTTCTTGAAGTTTGATATTAAACAAATGACGTTCGTATAACAAATTTGTTGTTGGAGTACAATAATCACTAAACTTCTTTATCACATTATCATATGTTAATGTCGGTTTACCATCAGTATCATCTGGAAATTCGAATGTGCTAAAAACATCATTTGCACTTTCACCAATTAAATTGAGTAGTATTGCTACCTTGACATCGTCAGCTTTTTTATCCATTAAAGTGGCTTTCATATATATTTTAAATTGATTGTAAAATTTTGTCCAGTTGTGCTTTAAATTGCCATCGCAGCATAATTGTACTGGTGCCTTTAGTATATCCATCTTTAAATATGTTTTATTTTATTATATCTATTTGCTTTTCAAGTTAATAACCCGATTTTCTAACTACTCGATTTATAAATTCTTTATTAAATAACTCGTTCTTCAACTGCGATTTTTATTGATATTTTATTGAAATTTTATGCACGCTCGTAACTTTAAACTATGCACTATTTATTTTATATTTAATAACCCGTTCTTCTAACTGTGGTAATTATTAATTTAATATCGAAATTTTGTGCACGCTCTTAACTTTAAATTATGCAAACAAAATTTTCCAACATGTTTTTCGAAAGAAAATCTATGTTTTCTTTGATCATCTGCATTACTTTTTAGGTATTTAATCCTACCAACTGCGCCATGTTATATCTTTTATAAGATATGATATTTATTTAATTAAAAGATAAACTTTATGAATTTATATTTATTAACAAATAAAATAATACAACTTATTCACAACAAGCTTCTATTCAAGATGGATGATATATTGTTTGTGTAAAAGGTACAGTGGCTCTGGCTATAATTTAAATAGTACTAATTCATGTATCGATTACGATGTGACTATTTGTCACTACAGTAACTAATTCTAACATTAGTATATAATAAAAATAATAAATAATGTTTTTGCTTTTATAAATGGACAATTGTTATTTTTAAGATTGATCTTACTTATTTGACAAACAAAAATTTGTTTTTGCATTTAAGCCTTTTGTATTTTTTTTCATGGAAAAACATATTTAAAGGTCACGAGATCACCTCACATCAACTCAACATTTTATATGTGATGCTATATTAACTCATATTCACCGTATGATGTAATAGGACTGAAGATCGGACATTAAATTTAAAGTTCAATACTGATCATTGTGTGACTGATCACGATTGTGATTCATAAATTATATACCACCGGTTTTATCAAAGTATTAAAGTTATCTAAACTTTAAACATAAACTTTAAATTATTTTATAAACGAAAGCAATCATAAAAAATGCACAGGCGTAAACAGTTGTTTCAGTTGAACCTGAAATTATTTTCAACAGTCTCGTACGTAAGTATGTACGCCGAATAATAATAGTCATCTTTTTGTACATATGTCCAAAGAACGTGACGAACTTCATGATGAAAGAATAATTATAGTTCGTTACGGATCGGTAGCAAATTTGTTTTCCAATAGTGTTGAAATACGGTATGGCACGAGTTTGGTGACATTTGTTGACATTTGAATAGCAGTTATAGGTTTACCATTTTCTACAATGTTAACAACTTTTCATAAAAATCGAAATAAAATAATTTATATCCATTATGAAAATGATAAATCCTACTGTTAACGGATCTTCGATGAGAAAAAGTTGGTATGAGATGAAACCAGCAGCAAGATCAGAGAGTGATACCATACATAAAGATTCACGCCACCAAGTAAATCCAATTCGTGTTTCTAGAAGCGAAATATAGATGATGAGTTGGGCTTTAGGTTATAGTTCGAAAGCATTGATAACATGATATTGGCGACGAAATTGATTTTTTGTCTTTCACACTTTTGGTCTATCTAGACGGAATATATTCGTTTGGACATTTTATCCTTTAAAGCACGAGAGGCCGAACGACTTATGCACTATTTTGTTAACTGAGAAAGAGAGAACCTTCCATTTTACCCATTTTACATGATGTGTTGAAAATGTGCAAACATGAGCTGATTATCTAAATTCTTTTACATTCTAACACCACCGAGAGCTCAAATTCAAATTCTGATGAAGATCTACTAATAACTGAAAAACATATCGTTTAGTAAGAAGCAAAAGCTAGACTTACATAACATTGCGTTTTCTGAACACAACCTGCATTTCCAGAACAACTAATTCATGTCGTGTAAAACAATTTGCTTGAGAAAAAAGAGAAGCAGAAATTAAATGTAAGTTCCCTACCGGCAAAATCATAGTACGAATTTGAGGACGGTTCAGTTATATTGGGGACTCAAAATCCTATTAACTTTGGGACAAAAATCCAACAATGGATTGGATTGTCCTTAGATTTGTTCAATGAGTTTGGTCCAAAATCGTCCACACGTCCAATGTCCAGACATATATCCATACCATCCTTAAAACTGTCCAATACAAATATTGAAGTAATAAGTTGTGGACGAAATCAGTGAATATCCAAAAATAAATACCAATATATTGAATTATTTACAAAAACTTTTATTGATAAACATATAGTTATTTTAGGATATATTTACATGCTTTCCTAAAATTTAACCTATATTATATCCTTAATACAAAAATGACAGCAAAAAGTATGGACAAATTCAAGGAATATCCAAAAATAAATACAAATATATTGAATGCATTTTTAAAAATTTTATTCTATATATATGAAAAAAATTTAAGAATAAAGTTAAAATACATTATGTTAAAAATTATATTATATATACAATATGTATTATATGTACAACACATAAAATAGACAAAGACAATTAATATCAATTGATTTATAAACAATAATAGCGCCATGTCGATCGTCTTAGTGTAAATTGATGTTTTAGATGTTACAGATTAATTGTTTTAAAATTGTTTGTGTTAATTTATTTGTATCATAGATTTATATTCTTGTTTAAATTTATGTCAACACAACATGTTTAGCATATTAGGACCAATTGTTTTTTAAAATTATAAAATAATTGTAGTAAGAACACTGATAAGTAATCCCAGAAATATATGTGAAAAACAATAAAACGAACAAATAGTTCATTGATCTAAGGCTTATAATTGTTTTCATTTAACTTACAACGGTAAGAAAAATAAAAACAGTAATAGACAGTACACGGTATTAAGGAAGATCAGATTTATGATATTTATAAATATCATAAACGCCTATCATTAAATATATGTGATATTTTGTTTTAATTATTGAAAAATCGTTATCAAATGCAAATAAATAAATTCAAAAGATACAAAATACTGCAATACCAACTCATTATTATTTTACCGATAGATCTATCGTCTGTTCAATTTTTTCTGTTTTGTATTTTTTGCATTTGATCACGATTTTTTCGAAAATTATTATCACATTTACATATTCATTAAACTGAGGAAATATATAACTATTTATTCGCAAGCATTTTTTCGTATGTTATTAATTTAAGAGCTCCTGATCATTACTTTTATACTAATAAGTTAATGAGGTAAACAAATATATTTGTGAAAGTTGGTTATTAAATGATTTGGTCAAAATAATGCTAGAATGCATTGCCTAACAATAAATAAAAAAACATGTTGGAAGCTCCACTAGTGATTTTCCTTTATATGGTTGTTTTTTTAATGAAATCTGGAAATCCTGTTTTTGATCCTGTTTAACATCTGTTTTCATTATTTCATTTTTAGATCCTGTTTAACATCTGTTTTCATTCCTTGTTTCATTGGCCTCAAACTCGAAACTACTATCTGAAAATATTTAAGTTCGTACATTACAATCATAATTTGTGTAATGTTTAATGTTTATGACTAGGAGATAGATTTTATACAATCTAACGGAGCTTTCAATACGTATTGCTCAACCTGTACTCATTTTAACAATTAAATACATTGTTATGGACCCCGGACCGTCAGCTTCCAATTTGGTATTCACTATTCTTTATATTTAATAATACACAAACCACTTTTGTTTCAAATCAATTTTATTTTATTTATTTTTATGTTAGCTCGTTGACGGTTTAATTCGGAGTCATCGATATTATTTTTAGTATTCTTAAAATTAATTTAAATTGGAAAACAATTGGAGGGGAGTGTAAGTACATAGGTAAATTGATTTATTTAATTTATAATTTGGGGAAAATTAAAAGAAAGGGCGTGATTATAATCAATTAGTTTGTTATTGGTCAAAGCATACCACTTTAATTATATTGCTTTGACCTACATCAAATAATTGTTTTTCATAACAATTATTCCGAAGTCAACAAACTGATTTGTAACATATTTACATTTTTGCAAACATAATTAAAAATTATTGTTTGCAAAAATGTATGAAACAAACCAATTATTTTGTTCAGAATAATTATTATGAAATCAAAATGCTTGTGTCGCATTTTGATGAGTTTGGATATATGGAAATAAGGTTTTGGATAGTTAAAGATTGGGAAATGGAATTGGAGGAACTAGGAACCTTACACTCGCCCCATTTTTATAAGTGAAATTTGTATCGTAAAGATACAAATTTTTGTAAATTTCTTTTTAAAGAAATTTATTTTAGAATAGAGATTTTTATGTACATACATATAATTTAGTTTTGTTTTTTTTTTAATAATTTTAAATTGTAATCGTATATAATTTTTTAACCTAGTTTTTGTTGTATTATAAAAATATAGGTAATCGTTGATTAATTTTTTTTATGCGTATATTTTGTTTTGATTTATTTGTTTTTTTTTTTTGATTTGCAAAATTTTTTTTTTTTCAAATTTGTTATATGAAGTTAAAACTTATTCTTTATAATACATAGTATATATTTGTTATTGAAATTTTTTGAGATCGCTGGGGATGTTACCCAGGATCTGTTTATATAATTTTATGTTGAGATCGCTGGGAATTTAACCCAGAATCTTTTATTTACTTTACTTGTAGATTGCCGGGGATGTAACCCAGAATCTTCAAATATATTAAAAAAAATAGAAATGCTTTAAATTATTGTTTATGAGATAGTGTCTGCCCTCATCCGTCCCCATTACGAATGGTTCGACATCAGCGGGTATCTGTATTTGGTGTTTCTTTAAACACAAATACAGATATTAGAGCTTTAATCATTTGTATGATTGACCTTTACGTGGGGTCGCTCTAACCATCACTATGTTATAGAATAATAAGGATAAATATTCGTTTTTTTTTTTTGTTATTTGAATAAAATATTAGAATTGAGTTAAATAAAAACATTGTGAGAGATTTAAGTATTGATACTAGTGATTGCAAATTACCCGATTTCAAATTACCCGGTTACTCGATTAGTATTTTTCAAATTACCCGGATTACCCGGATAACCCGGGTAGTTATAAAAAAATTAAAAGATGGAAAACAATAAAAAAAACCTCACAGTAGTAAACTAAAAATTGATCATTTTTTAATTGTAAAATAATATTTCAAAAATATTAAAGCATTTAGGGTAGCTGTACTCATCCGATTTCGTATTTTCTTTTTTAAATTCCTGCAGTAGAAAAAACCCGCTCCGATAAAGTGGATGTTGGCTTCACGGTCAATAACGGGTGATTTAAATTTTCTATCATTTTTTCGGTTTCCTTTATTTACATACAACATTTTCAGCTCTTTATCAACTGTAGTACCCCTGTTATCTATAGTAGATCTTGTGTAGACAGCAATACATTTTTGGAGTTGTAAATTTTTAATATTATAATTAGCGGCATCATTATCCGATTTGATTTTTCATTGCTGACGTATTTCCCCATTTAGTTGAAATTATTCGTGCGCATCCAACTACGTGGCACCGAGATTTATCTGATGACATTTTTTTGAACTGGTCCCAAACTTTCGATGACACTTATTTTAATTATTAGTTTAAATCTTAAATAAAAACTTATCATAATATATTTACCGTTTCTATTTTAAAATAAATATAAACAAATAACCAATGAAGATCCCTAATTTTTTATGACTTAATTTTAATAAGAACTAAAATTCCATAAATTTTGTTATGTGTTCTTCGTCGTTTTTCTGTTGTTTTCGTAATCCAAACAATAATAATTAACTAGAGGGCAGTTTAATGTTTACGGATGTGGTTGGTTTAATGTTTATGGACATATTGCAATTTGTATGGTTAGAATTGAATCATTTGTCAACAACTAGCATAAACAATAATTCAAATTTGCAAAAAGAGAATGAGCTGAATTTTATTTTGTAAATTTTATTGAGAAAAAACTGGACCTTTTGTTGTTCGGGTACCCGACCAAAATATCCGGATATTAAATACCCGAAAAATCTTCCTAAATACCCGGGTATCCGGGTACCCGGATACAAAGATTGCAAACACTAATTGATACTGATTTTATATAGTTTATGATTAGAACAAACAAGCTTATTATGTATATGAATTTGTAATTTAGTTTATCTAATGTTAATTTTATCTAAAATTTTGATTTAATGTAAATATAAATAATTGAAGACGCTGCAGTCACTTGTAAATAGGATATTTTGCTCTTTTTCGATTTTTTAGTACGTACGTTAAAAAAAATGTGACATATAAACATATTAAGCTAAAAAAATATTGTGTTTCCCAAGAAATATTAAATATAAAGTAATTAAATGTACGCTAAAAGGTAATTATTAATAAATTTATTTGTAAAATTTAAGGTGTGTTTGTATTTTAAAAAGAAAAACTTGACTAAAATTATTATTTTCTTAATTATTTTATCATAAAAACTTTACTAAAATAATTTTTTTTTTTTTTTAATTATTTTATCATAGGATATTGTTGTTGTGAATTTTGTTTTTAAAAATATTGGTTTGTGTACTTAATTAATCTTATTATGTATGAAATTAGGAGATCTACACAAAAATATCATGTCTAAATTCTGACGAAACCCGGACTCTGAACAATCGCACTGTTTCCCTGATTTTCTCTAATTGTTTCCTCCTCTATGTTATGCTCTTGATGGTTATGTCCCTTTTTTTTCAAGAGTTTGTCCATAACTTTTAATTCTATGTCTTTATGTAATGTTACGTTATCTAGCCTGATTTTTAATCTTTTGTAAGTTAATATTGCCGTTACTGTAATTATTGTTAGAATTAATGCTATTACTCCTACTATCATTGTTAAACTGTAAAAAGTGTGCGTTCGAATCTCCTCTCTTAATTTAATGCGGGCTTGCTCGGTATCTGAGAGATGTTGCCTTAGTTCCGATTCTTGATCGTTCGATGTTAAAATTTCAAAATTGTGGTTGTCCGATGTAGAGACAGTTATCACATAACTTGATATTGAGTCATTTATTGTATGTATATATTCGGATAAATTTAGTCTTTTATAATCGTAGCCTAAGCTTGGGTCCGCCTGTTTAACAATCAGTTCGTTATGTGTATGCTCCAACCACATATTTAAAAGTAAGTCTTGTGATGATAGGACGCAATTTTGATTAAAAGTTATAATACCCTTTCCTTGTAACTTTAACGTCGTCTGGTCGTGGTTGCAGTTTAACACAAAATTGTTTTCTTGATTTATTAAATAAATCCATGAATTCTTGTGTAATAATTTTACGAATTTGTTGTAGTTACTCTGAATCTGTTTATGTCTACATAACACTCTGTCACTAAATGGATTAAAGTAAAGGTTTACTAAACAGTTTTTGTTGTTTAAAAATGTAGGACTTTCTAAACGACATATGTAGGTCAACTCCTGTAGATTAAAAATGACCTTTTTACATTCTTGTACTTGGGTTGAAGTCAGGAAAATAAATCGATGTTCAAATCTGTTACATGCTAAATAATTTTCTTTGTAGTCTAAAATCAGTGTTTGATTGTCCGCGGTTTGAATTGGTAATAAATATATTTTATTTAATTGAAAAAGCTTCTCTTCTGGCATTGGGATTTTTATTAGTATCATAATTTTATTTTTTGCTTCAAAATAATCTAAATCAAGAATTTGGTTTAAGTGGAATGGGTCTAAAAAAACGGCTGTCTAAGTCTTTTGTCTTATTTATTTTACTTATGATAGTGTTTAGATCTTTGAGCCGAATTATCATTGGGTGTAATTTATTTACTTTTAAAGAACTTAAAATTGAAAGTGCTAAATTTTGCTTTTGTTGAATCTCTACAATTCTATATAGCAACATTGTTGATAACTCTAAAATGTCTTGTCGAGCTTTTTACCAGATTGTCTGTATGGATTTCTATTTGGTTATGTTGCATTGACAAACCTTCGGTTTCTAATTTTTTGTTATTTTCTATAAAAGGTAATTCAAGCTTATTTGTTCCATTTGATGGATATACTGTTAAGTGTTTTTGTAAAAAATTAATTTCAGTTTTATTTGATAGAAAATCATTTCCTAAAATTCCATCCGTAGTTAAGTTAATCGTATTTTTGGTTATTTGAAATTTATGTTCCATGTCTTTCAGAATGCTAATTTTTCCTATACTGGTCCCTAAAGTTTCTTGTTTTTTACCGTTAATACCTGTGAATTCTATTTTTTCGTTTGGCCAAATTAGTGTTTCTGGTTTTAAATTTTGAACTTTTATAATAGAAATGTCTGATCCTGTGTCTATCAACATTTTAAGAGATCCTCGATTTGCGATATCCATCGGAAGCTCAACTATTGGTAAACCACTATTTGTAGTTTGTGAATTAGATAAAGACGTATTTGTATAATTTTGAGAATTGACAGTTTTTATGTTACTTATATTGTGAATATCGCCGGTAATAATTACGTTTGGTGTTGGGCGGCAATTTTTGGGTCGCAAATTGGCCCTATCAAGTTTCCCGAACTATCGTTAGTATCTATGTCCTCTGAGCTAACTAGTCGTACTTGTCTACCATTTACAGCATTTGCTTTAAACGTTGTCTCTTTCCTGTAAGGGTTATTTGTGGCGTTAATGTCAGGACCCAGTTGTCTAGTGTTATTGTTTTGCCAATTATTATTATGATTATTGTGTTGACCGTATTGATCGTTAAGACTATCTCTTTGGTAACTGGTATTGTTCCTAGGGTAATAATTTGCATTATTTTGTTGCCCATACGGGTTGTATTGAAAATTATTCGAGTTAAAGTTACTCCTTCTGTTTTCAAAATTGTATGATTTTTGGTAATTAAAATTTCTCTGACTATTTGCGGATCTATTCCTTGGTTGGAAACGGTTTTTCCAACAATTAAAATGTTCATGACCGTATTGGTGACATATGGTGCAAAAAGGACTTCTAGCTTTTGTTCTACAATTCTGTATAGTGTGTCCTTTTCTTCGGCAGAATTCACACTCAGTAATTTCATTTTTAGAGTCTATCGTGTTAACAATGTGTGTCGAACCAGTATTTATTGATGGTGGTATGTGCATTGTATTAAATAATTCACTGAGATGGTGTATTGGACTACTAGGTATAGACATTTTTTGGTATTCGAATTTTTCTAAATTTGTTGCTAGTTCTAATAATTTGTCAAAATTTGTCTCTAAACTACTGGAAAGGCCTAATTGGATGTTAACGTTACTTAGACCTAATTTAAAAGCGGTTATTGCCTGGTCATTTACTATCGTCTTTAATATTGTCAGGTCTTTCCCTGGATTCGTCTCTTTTGAAAGTTTATTTATTGTTGCTACCAAGGTCTGAATACGTTCGGCGAAAGTTAGTACAGGCTCTATTAAATGCTGTTTACACTGACTAATTTTATGTAGTAATTCTTGAACAGACATTTTTGGTATATAGTGTTTCGTAAGAAAACTGTAAAATTGATTTAAATCTTAAAAATTTTCAGAATGAGTCAGAAGAAAGGCGTCGCCTCTAAGTCGTCCTGTAATCAGTTTCATAAATATTTTTTTACCTTCTTCCGATAAATAATAGTATGCATCTTTGCAATACTTCAAAAAAACATGGAGATCTTCCACGGCTGTATTATTGCGACTACCTGTAAAAATTGGAATTAACTGGACCATCTTAAAAATGCTTTCGTATGTGTCACTCATCTCTTTTTTTAAATTTTTGTCTAGCGCTGACGATAAGGGTTCCTGTGTTGGTGAGGTCAATATGGATTTTAACGGTAAGCCCGGCTTGATGCTTTTTGTATAGTTTCTCGTAAAAGGTCTTTGGTTCTTTTCACTACCACTGTCAGACTCTTCAGTTCTGGTGTCAGTTTCGCTAATTTCTATTGTAGATTTCCCAATTTTGTTTGACTTGTCAGTATTCTGCGTGTTATACATTTAATTAGTCCTTCTTTTTTTAAATAACAATTTATTTTATTCATATTTTTTGTAAAATGACTTAATAATTTTAATTAATTTAATTTGAAAATAAAAATTTTGAACGAGATAGAGAAGAGAAAATTTGCTAACTGATTTTTATTTATGTTTAAAATTTTATTCGTAAAAAAAAGAAAAAACTGTCTTATTTTGTTTATTTAATAAATGGTATATTAAAGATTAAGTAAAAAATAAATTATAATAAATCTAGAACTCACCAAACTTCATTTTTTCCACTCATATCGTTGATTATGCGTTGCTTAAATTTTCTGTTCTTATTATTATTTCTTGATGGATGGATGGTTGGCTTAAAATTTTGAAGAATTTTGAATTTTCTGGATGAACCAAGTCGTTGATTGCTGCGTTGAGTTGATTTTTGTTGATATATTTTCTTGATGGATGAATTCTGATGTTTTGACTTTTTTATTTTCCTGGATGAACCGGTCTCTTTATTGAATGTATTGTATTCGTTAAATGCTGCGTTGAGTTGATAAGTTGATTCTGATGATGAACGGTTGGAAAATTGATTTTTTTTTTGTATTAGTTTCTCTTTTTGAGTGTGATAGTTCAATATGTTGGTGATAGCTCAATATATGCTATTTAATTTAGTTTTAAAGCACTGGATTTTCTTCAACAATTTGTTAAATCACTATGTCTACGATATTTTATAAACAGATTACAGGTATATATTTTTTTTTCAGTACTCAATTCAGCGGTTTCAGACACTTTGATTTTTAATATTTTAATTTTGTTTTTTTTTATTCACTTTAAATTTAAAAATTTTTATTTTAAAACTGATTGTTCTGACTTTAATCCAAACTTAAATTTCACAGGTTATACCAATTGTTTTTTTTTCACAAATCAGCCAGTCGTGGCTGTTTCCCGGCTGCGCCAATGTTATGGTCCCCGGACCGTCAGCTTCCAATTTGGTATTCACTATTCTTTATATTTAATAATACACAAACCACTTTTGTTTCAAATCAATTTTATTTTATTTATTTTTATGTTAGCTCGTTGACGGTTTAATTCGGAGTCATCGATATTATTTTTAGTATTCTTAAAATTAATTTAAATTGGAAAACAATTGGAGGGGAGTGTAAGTACATAGGTAAATTGATTTATTTAATTTATAATTTGGGGAAAATTAAAAGAAAGGGCGTGATTATAATCAATTAGTTTGTTATTGGTCAAAGCATACCACTTTAATTATATTGCTTTGACCTACATCAAATAATTGTTTTTCATAACAATTATTCCGAAGTCAACAAACTGATTTGTAACATATTTACATTTTTGCAAACATAATTAAAAATTATTGTTTGCAAAAATGTATGAAACAAACCAATTATTTTGTTCAGAATAATTATTATGAAATCAAAATGCTTGTGTCGCATTTTGATGAGTTTGGATATATGGAAATAAGGTTTTGGATAGTTAAAGATTGGGAAATGGAATTGGAGGAACTAGGAACCTTACAACATTTTATGATTAAATTCCAGTTATAAACTTATCGAACTGATGAGTTTTTCCGAAGGTAATCGATCCTCTTAAATTATAAAACTTTCAGGACAATATTCTTAAAGTTTTATGTATTATGAAAAATTCGAAGCTATCGTTTAAAATTAAAATTTGTATATAAAGTTATTTACATAAAAAAGTTTAGTTATCTCTGTTTTATTGGCAATTCTTTCAATCTGTTTTTGTTGATATGTGCCGTGCACACAACTTAAAGTTAACCAAAAAGCGAAAGCTTTGTACTTTGATAACATCAAACTCACAAAAGCTGAAACAACAATATTAAATAAAGTTTTAAAATACAACACACTTAGACGGAAAAATTTAAAAAACGACTTCAAAAACAAAATCTTCAACATAACTCTGATCAACCAAGTCATCAATTTAAAACCAAACAATAAATTCGATGCAATGAAAAGTAGCGGACAACCATGCCGTACTACTAAAAGCAGATAAAAGTAACACCATATTACCTTATATCATATATAGAAGAATACCATAACAAAACAAACGAAATCATGAATAGTAATAACAACCCATAGTTGCAATAAAATAATAAATAGCTCACTAAACAAATGGACTCACCTCATAAACAAAACGCAAAACAGAAAGTTAAAACAATTTAACGCTGTAATCCCAGTATTAACAGGACCACCCTTAATACACAAACCCATCAAACCAATAAGACCACTCATAAACTACACAACAGTACCCGAATACAAAGTATTAAAATTGTTGGGTGACTGTATAAAATGGTTTTCTTTGACATCATCAATATGTACATCCAACTTCCCATCTCCGTAGTAATAAAACTAACCATACAAAGATTAAAAGACCACCACACAGAAAATTTAAACCAAATAAACGAGCTTAACCAAACACTTACAACAATAATGAACAACAAAATTTCTGCCGATCTTACAAGGAATACTTTATCCAAGAAATAGACTGCCCATGTGATCCCCACATTCAGATATACTAGCAGACATATATTTAAACGAGTTTAAAACAAATACATCCCTGATGGCAACACAATAAATTAGTTCCAAAACTAGTTTTCTACTGCAGATATGTAGACGTCACATTTATTTTATTTAACGGCACTAACAGACAACTAGATAATTTAAAAAATCACTTAAACAAACAGGTTAAAAATATTCAGTTGACCCACAAAAAAGAAATAGACAACAAACTCAACTGTCTGGCTCTTACAATACAAAAGAACAACAATAACTTCGAATACAAGATAAACCGAAGATCTACCACAAGTGAAGTAACAATACATGTATTTTCTCATCACCCACACCAACACAAAATGTCCGCTGACAACTCTTTCATCAATAGCCACTTAAACACACCGGTTAATGGAAATGACTACAACGAAGAATTCAAAACTATTAAATATACTGCAAAAACTAATGAATACAAAGAGGAAATGATTTAAAAATTAATTACAAAAGACAAAGCACACATCAACTACAAAAACAAAACTGATCCTAACCCAAAAGATATTACTAGCAGTGTAAACAATGCCCATATCACAACGACATAGATAGAAGCGGTGGAAGGAAGTATATATTTATTCCATATTCCAATTGCATCCCATACGCTCTATAAAACATCGTAGAAAAATATTATTATAACATTTCATGCAAAACTATAACGAGAACTTACAAACAAAGTTTAAAAACCTCAATAAAACAGAAACCTTTCTACACAACTAAACCGGAGTACACAAAATAGAAAAAGAAAATACATTCAATGCATACTATATAGGCCAAACAGGGAGATCAGACTTGCACGAAACCTGCTAGAATGCAAATCAAACTAAGCAAGGCGCATACGTGAAGAAAACCACTTACACCCCAGAATAGAGATTTCATATCACTACACCACTGCAAAAAGGAACATTGGAGGAGTTCGAAATATGCAAAGCATCAAAAATCAATAATGAAAACGTACTCAACTACAAACTGACTTACAAAATTAATCCCCTGCTGGACACCATTTTAAAAATGCAATAATCCGCACGAAAACAACAAAATATAACAATAATGTAATTTCACCCAGCCATAAGCACCACATTCCCTTCATCCACATTAAAGAAAGCAAATTTAAGTTAAATAAATAAAATCAGACTGTAACAAGTACTCAACGTATTTCATTATTAATAATGACCACAGGTCGAAACCGGTCTAAGATATGTAATTTTAATTTGTTAAGTTATTTTAAAATTAAAAATACTTTTATAATAGTTATCAAAATTGTTTAATGTTTTTTTTTAAATTTAGCAACACGGCGAAAAGTTTTGAAAATAAAAAGATGTAAGATACTTCATTAAACTTATATCGAAAGCAATTTAGCCATTTTTGTTTTTGCCTGCACTCAGTACGGTCTAAAGAATATACTATTATAAGCTTCACTGAAATATTTCAACAGAAATTTTAATGTGCTTTTACTAAAAATATCATACACAAAACTCAAAAACGATTTTTCCTCTATACTATTTCTACTTTATTGACCAATAATCCAAAATGATTTGAAAAAGTAAAAAGAATTCAACAAAACATTCTTAAAAACCTAGTGCGGCTATATTGTGAAACCTAATACAGTTTTATAAACACAGAATTTTATAAATATTCCTTATAATATCCTGAATATTTTATAAAAACAATGAGCCAAGCGAATTAATTTTTTTTTAAACATTAATAATATAATAATAAATTACTTCTAGTATAGTATAACAAATAACCTCAAACATAAAATGATTAAAATCATATGTGTGAAATAATATTCTAGATATAGATATTATAAAATAAGGTACTTAATTTTTATTCTAATTACTGCTGAATTGTCAAATTTATATATGTATATCATTACAATATTATAAATAACACACACAATTAATTACTATACTAAAACTTTATAAAAATTGTATTAAAAACTATAAAACGAATGATGTTAACCATCATTTGTTTTTTATATTTAGCTTTTACGTGAAAATAAATATTTGACACAAGCGCAACCAACGAAATAATTTAAAATTGAAAAATATCAATGAGAAACAAAATTAAGTTTATTGATTTTTGGTTTATGCTTTACTCTTCTTATTGAAAGACAAAAGTCCAACTAATCCTAGATTTTGTCCAAAGAGTCCAATCCATCCTTATGTTCATCATATTGGACCGATGTCCGAGATCCAAGATTAAATCCACACGTTGGACAAAAATCCAATGAAGTACAGAATTTATCCAATGTGTCCAATGTATCCTGATGATAGTCATATTAAGGTGATGTTTGTGATCCGAGATTAAATCCACACAATGGACAAAAATCCATTGAATCCATAATATTGTCCAAGTAGTCCAATGCATCCGAATTTTTGTCCTGTATATTTAATACATTTCGTCCGATGCGCTTGCCCGTAGGGTTAGCACTTTAACTGATCCTGAGCATATCCCAGAAACAATTTTGTATTAATCCAGAACCGAATACAGATCTCTCAAATTTTACGCGATCTATCTGTATAATGAATGACTCGGCTTATTAAATTTTCGCCACTCCCAGATGAAATAGTGAATGGATCAAACTTTCAGACAAATCTAAACTTCGAAAAATCTTTTATTGATCTGCGACATATGTGAAAATTTTCCATTTGGTGAGTACAGATTTTGGTCATCTATAAACAAATAGTTTTGAAGGAATTCGAAAACATCTTTGCATTTTAAAATTATCGCACTTCGTCGAATTTAAAACACAATTTTGATTGGTTTTGAAGGTATGAAGTGGAGATTCAAATTATTTATTTGATTTCAGGTATTTTCAATAACCAAACAATAATGAAAAACGGATTCGAAATCGTGATATTTGTTAAGTTTTGATCTATCCGATTCTTGGAATTTAAAACTTGGGTCGAATTATAAAAGTTTGTAGGCCTCGATAAGCAATTTTATATGGGTCAAACTCACAATTACATAAAATCTAGCGCAACCCGTTGTCCCGTAAAATAATTTTGAAAAATGCGTGAAATGTGCATTAATTGTGCATATTACAAAATCACCGTGCACAAAATTATGCATAGTACATGTCATACACATGATGTACACTATATGGTGCACTTGTCGTAAAACGCTATATGTAATAATAAAAAAGCAAAACGAAATTTATTTAAAGTACAATAATAATAATAAGTTTTATACTAAACAAAGTTCCCTTTCTTTGTGGTTTAACATTGTCGTTTAACATTTTCTAAAATAGATGGTTTCATTTAACTTTTTATGATATGACTTTCGTAAATTAAAGAATTTTATCTTATTTGAATCTGAAATTATGTGCGGATGAAATTTTTTGTGTAAGTAATAAAAACATACACAAAAAACAAACGGGCACTTCATCAATTTTCATGATTCAAAAAAATTAGTATAATATTTATTTAATATTTTTTGTAGGTCATTTTGCTATTTTATAATATTAAGAAAAATAATATTATTTTTATATGTAAGTCAAATATTTAAAATTATTGAATTCTGATTTTTTTTTATTCGTTATCGTTAAGAAAATGGCAAAAAAATATATCGTTAAGAAAATGGCAAAAAAAGAGACGCCTCATTTACAAATGCAACACACACATATATTTTCATTTTACAACTTACAAAATACGACCGCAATTTTCATTTGTCGTAATGACGTTACCAAAAATATTATACTAGGAATGATTTATTTATAATGCATTAGAAGATCCTAGTCACATAAGTCATACATCAAGTAATTTTGTGTTTATGCCTGAAAGTTCTATGCACATTTTGTATATATGTTAACATCATTTAAAAATGTTAAATTGAAACAAATTGGTATGACATTAGCACTCAAAAACTTTTAAAGGTAGACTAAATTTAAAATATACAAAAGAAAAAATTTGTTAAAGTTATTAATATAATAAAGTGCACGTTATATGCACCATGCACATAATCTTTGACGGGTTATTTGATGACTTGTTGGTCAGGGATTGAAATCAGTATTTTTTTTATGTGGTGATGGTTGTTGATGTTTTTCTTAAAAACACTTTAATCTAGGTGGCAGTCGTACCACAGTCCTTCAAAAGCGAGTCCAGCTCGCTAGCCGCTAGGCCACTATACACATGCACTAATTGCAGTACTTAAAACCAATTTTCGTTTGTGATGTTAAAATAAAAGAACAAACGACTAACCGTAATTGATTTTCAATTTTGAAAATTTTATTTCGGTACAAGGATTGTACACAAAAAGGCTTTATACAATTAAGATCAAGAACATTAATGCAATGTGTGTAAATAATATATTAAAAATTAAAATATACAAATATTTCATCCATTTGTACCATCTCTTCTTTTCTTACAATTCATATATAACAATACAACCAAAATCAATGTTTAAAAAAAAAAACAAAATTAAATTATAAACACTGCATTGACCTTGACTTAATCGTATAATAAACAAATGGATGTCATACTCGTTTTTTTATATTTTCATTCAACAATATTGTTGCTTTTACCGAACTTGAGAAAAGTAAAAATAATTCATGATTTTTTCTTTGTTTATTTTATAAATAATTCAGTTATTAATTGGTTTTGTACATGGATTTACAAGCAAACGGTGCTTCTGTTCAAAGTGGATGAATATCATTCATGGTCATTTGTATAATATTTATTTATAGAGATAATCTAAAAGGTATGTAAAAGAAATTTACCATCAAATTCATTATTTACAATTATGTTATGTAAAGATATTTAAATAAAATAAATAATCCTTTATTGACTTTAAATTTTATAATACAGTTGTATACATTTAATAGTTTACTGAGATCAGCTTTTAATAGTAAGCTTTACAACAGATGAAATTAATTAGTATGAGTATTGCGAAAAATAAGTGAAAAAGAATGTTTATATTTTCAAATGCAGTTCAGTCTGCTTAGTAACTAATAAAAAACTTATATTTACCTAACCTACTTAAATCTAAACTTAAAAGCTACGTTGCAAAAATTAAGCGGTAGTAAAGCTAATTGCATTTATTAATTCATTTTCAATACAATTTAATTTATTTATATATCTATCATTAGCTTCTCTAGCAACTACATTGACAAGCTTTATATTTAATTCGTTGTGCAGTCTTAAAGTGCTATAACGTCTAGGGCGTTTATATATAGTTTTTAGAAATTTGTTTTGAATAATTTGAAATTTCTTTTTATGACACAAAGCAATATCCCACCAAATTGGTGCACCATAAAGTATGATATTAAGAATCACACACTTGTAAATTAGTGTCTTATTATGACTATTCAGTTTACTATTTCTGTTGAGTAGAGGATATAGACTTTTGAACAGTGCATTACATTTTTGTTGTATTTGAGTGACGTGTGTCTTAAATGTTAATGATTTATCCAAATAAATTCCTAAATATTTAGTTGAAGGTTTCCATTCCAAAGAAGAGTTTTGAATCAGAAAAGGTTGTTGTGGAAGTTTACGGGATGCTCTACACCTAGTAAAATAAATGGCTTCACATTTTGATATGTTAATACTAAGTTTCCAGTTTTTAAAAAATTCGAGAATTTTAGTGAGGTACAATTGAAGCTTATTGATAATAGATACCGCCAGCTCATCTGACACAAATATTGCAGTGTCATCAGCAAATAATGATAATTTACATTCACTATCTCTTGGAATATCATTGATGAATAAACAAAAAAGCAAAGGACTCAATACGGCACCTTGAGGAACCCCAGCTGGAATGCTAAGTATAGAGGACATGGAATCAAAAATCTGGACAAAAAATGTTCTATCAGTTAAGAACGATTTTATGATTTTAATTAAAAATATTGGAAATCCATATATAAATAATTTATAGCAGACTGCGTCTTGCCAAACTTTATCAAAGGCTCGTTCAAGGTCTAATAATATCATTCCAGTAGATTTTAGCGAAGATCTATTAGATTTAATATGATTGACTACACGATGGATTTGATGAACTGTAGAGTGCCCAGATCTAAAACCAAATTGCTCGTTTATAATTATTTGATTGTCAGTTATGAACTCTTCCATTCTTCTTTTGATAATCTGCTCAAAGAGTTTTCCCAATGTACAAAGAAGACTAATAGGTCTGTAGCTTGTAGCAAGAGTGGGGTCTTTGCCAGGCTTTAAAACAGGAGTAATTTTAGCTTTTTTCCATTGAATTGGGAAATAACCTAGCTTCAAGCAGCACTCGAACATTATCTTAAGAAAATGGATTCCACTTTCAGGAAGATTTTTAAGTAAAATAAATGGAATATTATCTACACCTGGAGCTTTGAGCCTTGGAAGGAATTTCAAAATTTCAGAAATTTCAGAAGGGCGAATTTCAGGAATTGTAGCATTGTTATCTAAATTATTGAAATTAGTGCAAAATTCATTCACTTGTTCTTCAATTACAATATTGGAGTTTGGAATTTGATGAGCGTCAAGGAAGACATCAGCCAATACTTGTGCTTTTTCTGTATTTAAGAAAATTCGATTTCCAGTGTTGGGAGTAACTAATGGTGGAATGGACTTGCGACGGTTTTTAAAATGTTTAGTTGTTTTCCAGAAGTTTCTTGAACCATTATCCAAGCATTCAAGCTTCGTTTGCCATTTTTGATTATAAAGAATATTTATATGATATTTAATAATTCTATTTAGCAAGTTTATTGAGGTTTTAATGTGAGCAAGGCGACTTCTGAGGTAAGATCTTCTAAGCGAATTTCGGTGTCTGATAAAACTTAACACTTGATCAGATAATAACAATTTATCAGTTGGAAGAACAGGCACAAGCGGTACGGATAGATCACGAGCTGAAGAAATGGATGCTGTCAAAAAATCGACTGCAACGTTGACATCTGAAATAGTATGAATTGAACTTAAATTGAAATTTTCAATTTCAGATGAAATATGATTCTGATAAATGCTCCAATTAGCATTTTTATAGTTAAAGTATTTACGATGGCAATGAGCTACTTGATTATTAAATACTATTGAACAGAGGACTGGCAGATGATCGGAGCAGAGTGCTTGAATGGTGTTAACTTCGGATATCAACTGAGGGTTGTTTGTTAAAAATATGTCAATAATACTAGGGACTCCAGCAGGACTATAGTGGGTAGGATCTTGGGGAGCGATAACAACACAATCAGAGTTAATAGAATAATCATATAAAGTTCGACCACCGCGGTTAGTTCTAGGACAAAACCAGTTAGGATGCTTACAATTTAAATCACCACCAATTAGGTAAGGAATATTACCACTACAAATTTTTATAAAATCATTTCTGAGATGCTCAGAATTCGAATATGAACAATATACAGAAAATATTTTAAGTTGATTATTATCACTACTTATTATATTAATACCCAGGGATTCTATACAATTTAATTTAAGGTCAGGAAGAAGCGAATGTTTAATGCAATCTTTTATAAGAATACCAACACCACCCCTGCGAATATTTTCTCTATCATTACGATAAAATCGAAAATTAGGAATCGAAAATGAAATAGAAGGCTTTAAATGCGTTTCACTAATAAGTAATATCCCGGGAAAAAATAGAGAGATCTAAAAAGATCTGATTAGATCTCTTTTGATCAAATTAGAACTAATGAGATCTTTGTTTTGAGTCAAAAAAATGAAAGTTTGATCTTTGCAGATCTGAAGAGATCTCTTTAGATCTTCAAAGATTGAAGAAAAAAATTTGCGTTTGAGCTTTGAAGATCTACCAAGATATAAAAAGATCTTTTCAGATCTGCGAAGGTCAAACACTAGTTTTTATCTTTGATCTTTGAAGATCTA
This sequence comes from Diogma glabrata, assembly GCA_963693315.1. Lineage (NCBI taxonomy): Eukaryota > Metazoa > Arthropoda > Insecta > Diptera > Cylindrotomidae > Diogma > Diogma glabrata. The sequence continues at coordinate 72,662,816 of OY856186.1, read as the reverse complement.
CCACGATTTACAGAGATCTGCAAAAATGTGAAATAATAGAAAAAAAACTTTAGAAAAATATTGCTCAGTTCTGAAGAAATCTCTGCCAATTTTCTAACAACTTAACGGTATTTATTTGCATGTGACGATTATATATCTTGTTATTGGTATTGTTTAAAAAGATTTTGTTTGAGAAAGGGAATTTGAGCAGGAGGAATTGATTTGAAAAAGAATTGTACAGGAATAACTGCCTTGGAAAAAGAATTGTACAAGAAAATTTTGTTTGAGAAAGGTAATTTGAGGAGGAAGAATTAATTTGGATAAAGAATTGAGGAATAACTGATTTGGTACAAAAGGATTTTGTTCGAGAAAGGGAATCTAAATTGGAAGAATTTGGGAATTGGCTGGAGAAAGAGTTGTATTAGTGACTGCAAGATTTGATTTAATTTTATATTATTTGCTTTCATTTTTATATTCTGAGCGATTAGTAAGTAGGCTCTCGCCAGTTTGGCACGGTGAGGCACCTGTTCTTGACGAGTCGGCCAATTTGTTGTGTTCGACTTCGACAATTGACATTTTGGCATGCTTGGGTTGTGGGACTCATCGTTCGACAATAGGAGAATTTTTATCGGATAAGGTTACTCTTGTTTTCTAAAACAAATTTCTACCCCCCTTTAAAAAACAAAGTTGGGGTAGTAAATATGTGAGAAAACACAAAAACTATAGTAATTACTATAGTGTTTCTAGTTTCATTATTACTTCAAATAATATCAAAAAATAATTTTTAAAACCATATTGGTATGTGTATTTTATTAACTAACTTAAAAAAAGGAGGTTCTATATCTCCTTGTGGGTTTTTTATGTATGTTCACCGATTTCTCAAAAACGGCTCGTTCGATTCGAATGATTTAAATTGTATTCTATTTGGGTTTATTCCGAGAGGTTATTTGTATTATATATGAAAGTTATTTGTAGTACAAAACTGTTGGAAGTCGCTATCACATAGACAAAAAACCGACTAGTGTCTTTCCGACGTGGTACTGATTACCAACAGTTTTGTTCTATAAATAACTTTCCAAATATAATAACTACCATAACAACTATAATAATTATAATAAAATAAACTTTTATAATATAATAATTTTGTTTAAAAGGGTTGTTTTTTTCTATAGTAAGGAGTAATTAAATTTAATTAATCAAAAGTTAGCAGTATTTTTGTCTCTAAAAGCCAAAATTGAGTACTTTTCACTTTTTAGTGCCTCTTTTGTTTTTTGTTTTTTTTTTAAGATTATTTTTAATAAATAGGATCTTGTTAGATCAAATAAGATCTTGATAGATCGGAGCAGATCTAAATTTATCTAAGAAGATCTGCTTAGATTCAAGAAGATCTGCATTTTGGAACATCTATACAGATCTGTTTTGATCTAAGGAGATCTGCACAGATCGTTATAGATATGTTCCAAAATGCAGATCTTTGCAGATCTGCTAACGCAGATCTGACAAGATCTCTTCAGATCTCTGAATTTTTTCCCGGGATATCAATATTAAAATTATCTAAAAACTGAATTACCTCAAATTTTTTATTTTTTATACCGTACGCGTTCCACACACAAATTTTTAAAGAATTATGGATAACAGACATATTTAATAGCAATATTAGCCATAACATCAAATTGTTCTTCTTTGGAATGGCACCCCCGAAGTCCTGAAACAAGTTCTTTGAGAATTTGTAATAACTCATGTGGTGCAAACAAATCATTTGTGCTATCTGAATTAATATTAATTGAATTTTCATGATTGATTGCATTTGTTTGAACCACTGTACTGAACTGCATTTTTTTGTTAACAAAATTATTATTATTATTATTATTATTAAAATTTTTATTGTTGTTTTGATGAGGTATTGAAGGAAGAATAGGAAAATCCTGTTGTTGAAATGAAAACGTTGGTTGATTTGAAGGTCGACTCAACTTATTTTTTAGATTCAGATGATTTTTTATTTGAATGTATTTTTCTCTTTCTGGACAAATTATAGAGTTAGATGTATGATTTCCACTACAATTACAGCAAACATGTTTAGTAATATCGTTTTGTAAAGGACACTCCATATCATCAATATGTTCATCTCCACCACAGAAATTACATTTTGGCTTCATGTAGCATGCGTTCGCTCCATGACCATACATTTTACATTTATAACATTGGAGAGGACCTTTGCTGGTGGATCGACAAATTTCCCATCTGCACACTGTGTTATTAACAAATCTAATATTTTTTAATTGGTTCAGAGACATTGATCCCTTTTTGAAAGCAACAAAATAAAGGGCATCTTCACTGTTTCGACGATATTTTTTAGGAATAGTTTTCCAAACATTAACAGGACTCAGGCCACTATTCTCGAGGCTTTTCTTAACTTCATTTGTATCCATATCATGGAGCCCACATAGTACAAATTTAACAAAACGATTTTCCTCAAGCGTATATGAGAACATACCATTGTTATGTTCTTTTAATTTAGTAAAAATTTTGTTATAGTCTGATAGGCTATATGTAAGTATTTTTATGCCAATTGACATTATTTGTATATTATATTTTGAAATATTTAGTTCCTTCATAGTTTTATGAATCTCCGTTGAGGAAGATTTTGTAATTATTGGAGGAATTTTTTCTACAGGTTTTCTAGAACTTTCACCAAACGGAGAACTAGTTTGCGATGTTTTTGCATATTTTGATAAATTAACGTTAGGCGGTAAACCTGCATACCTGTTTACTGTTGGGATGTCACTCATTTTAATGCCTTGACTCATCTGTTTAATGCTGCTGAGCGAGCTCCTAGGGAGGCTACGCATCTGGCGACTTATAGTTCTTTTATTTGTGAGCATCCACACACAATAATCACAAAACAATCAATTTATATTTCAATGTTTAACTTTAATTTGATTTGAATTTATAACTAACAACAAATCCAAACAAAAAATAAAACACAGTTAGAAATTTTAATATTCAAAAAATTTGATTATAACTTGATAATTTGATGTTTACTTCGCAAACACCGAATATCGAATGAAAGATATTTAAATGAAATCGAAATAAAGGTGAGTCAACATCTATGGTGAATGGTGATATATATGTAGTTGAAGGGAGAGTGAAACTAAAAATGGAAATTTCACTATCTCATGTCAATCAATTTCTCTAATTATACACGATGTGTTAAAACATATAAAATCACTTGGATATATATATATATATATATATATATATATATATATATATATATATATATATATATATATATATATATATATATATATATATATACATAACCGGGACGAGGCTTAATTACGCCCTAGGCAAGAATAAGATTTGACGCCCCTACTCTGCCCTCTACAGAGTTGTACACTGTTTAAAACAATGTTAAAAAAAATTGGTTTTTATTCCAAAAAAACAATGTTTTAAACAAAAATTGTTTTTTTTAAATATAGCAATGTTACTTATTTTTTTTTTAATTTAACTGTTGCATAACGTGGTATTTTATCGTTTTTAATACATTTACGCCTAATACGCCATTAAAATTTTGAAAGTTTTTAAAAGGAATCACATGTCAAAACATTTGTACAAAAGTGCTGGCGGATCTGGTATTCGATTGCCGACAAACGCAATTCGTTTAATTTCTAAATAAAAAGTGACAAATATGTGTCATTACTGTGAATCAAAAGGAACATCCTAGTTCTGAAAAGAAAAATATAGATTCGGTGCGAGATTTGTAAAATTAGGTTACATATTTCATCTCATTGTTGATTGACTTGACGCAATGTTTTCCATTACATTAATTTTTCAATAAAAAATGTTGTGTTTAAGAATTTACAATATGTGTCACGACAGTACATAGATGCTTTTTAAGACGTAGGTTCCACAACTACATGCATTCTAAGATGTTGACGAACGCTTTCTTTAAACTTTTGGGGATTGGACGCAAAGGAATCCCTCTGAATTCTGTCACTATGACAGAGAGTGACCTCAATAGTTTGACTGTTTGCATACAAACCGATGGACGTGTATAACAGGAAAAAGAATATGATTGAGGAAGAACATGATGGATTCGATTTTAAATATTAAAATTTTTACCAGATACTTAGCATGTACTTGATAAAAAAGGCTTAAAAATTTTAAAACCAGTCGCAAATGCTTGGGAAGTAAATGAATGCAGTCTTAGACAATAAGTAATTTGGAAACAGTAACGACATGATTTGGATTTTTTTAGTCATTTTGGCAGCCCTGTGAATAAGTACAAATTTGGAAACAGTTACAACATGATTTGGTTTTATTTGGACTTGTAATCAGTTTTACAAAAAGAAAAAAAATCGTAACGTTATATGCGTTTCGTTTTTATGCATTATATTTATTTTTGCGGTACGTTATTTCGTTGTGGAACAGACAAATATTTTTTTTTTAAGTGTTTCGGTTGAGATTCGAACTCGTAACCTCATCAGTGCCAGAATGAGCTCAAATCTATTCATTTCACTACCAATGCGATGATATTTTGAAGTTGAGACTTCATCATCTATTTACTTAAGTTGAATTCTCAATTGTCATTAGACTCCTATTTTCCGGAAATATTTTAACATTATTTTTGGGATTAAATCTCTAGACATCACTATTGTGTGAATTCATATGAGGTGTAATATTTCTATATTATAGCCTATAGACCACATTTTAAGTCACGTGTATAGTTATTATTGATTGCTTCCAATCAATGTGAAATCAATAAGCGACACTTGGTCAATTATTTCATATATTGGCTTGCATATTAGACAACATTTTGGGGAATTTTAATTATTCGGGATTTTTGTGAGCAATTGAGCAAACTCAAGGGAAGTAATTTGAATTTTTCAACTCAAATGTATGGTTGGGAATATCTCGTTAAAAAACTCTGTTTTTCTTTTTTACGTGTTTTTTGTTGGGATTCGAACTCGTAACCTCACCAGAGTGAGATCAAATCAAAAATTTACAAAATGCTTAATATTTTGCCACAAATATCAAAAAAAATTTAGAACTACCAAAATCTTTAGTTAAACCGTGCACATACATTTAAAAAGAGCAGATATGTCGGATTTTATATAATCGATATTTGCAAAATCGTTCAAAAAAGCGAAATAAAATATTTACGTTATCGTAACGTTTTACGTTATAGTCACCAGATGAATTTTTAAAACGATACGAAAGTAATTATTATTAACAACGCTACTTAAGTTCGTTATTTCATTTTTACGTTACGAGTAACGTTTTGCAACACTGCTTGTGATGCAAAAACCCATTTCCACGCGTTTAGGCAGCATTTATGACATCGTTACATTGCGTTGCTGTGTAACTATATCCAAATGCACTTTTTAATGAAAATTTCATTGTTTTAGAAAATAAAGAAAATGAATCGGCATCACTTTCGTCGAAGAAATTTGCCACGAAAATTTTCCACATTTTACAAATTATGTACCAAATTAACTCTGTTCTGTGCAACATTTTCTATGAACGATTTTTGTGAAAAATTATCTGACGCTAAGCGAGTGACCACTGCCCCTTGTTTAGATTCCAATTTATTTGGACTAAAAAGTGAAATAAAGCAATTTGTATTTCGAAATCAATTTCAACGTCAGTAGCAATTGAGCGCGTCTTTTATAAATTTGGCTTGGTACATAAGAAACTCCTAATTCAATTTTATACGAACTACTAGATTTTATTAATCAACCGTTTGAAATATGTACCTATGAAACCGACGGTTTTGAGTTTTTTTAAATGCAAATATATAGACCGGGAGGCAGCGTTGCAAATGAAAAAGTCATTTGATGCCGGTTGATTTTTATTTATTTTAATTAATTAACTCCAGCTGATGATAAATTTGGCCGTCAGCTGCTAAAGTAGTGGGGGGCGTGGTTGTGGGGGAGTTTTAAACTGGTAAAAAAAACGAATTCCAAAAGTAATTTGATGCCGCTTCAAAATTTGTATGATGCATGTTTACACCATAACAATTGAAAAAAAAGTCGTCAGCTGATTGGCGGATGGGGGATTATACGTCAGCTCCTCGTATACATCAGTATAAAAATGCAATATAGTCAAGACTTTTCTGCATAGGATCTTGATGAAACTTTGGCAAATGATCCAGGTTCACTTGAAAATGGAAAATCTGAATTTATTTTAAATTTGGACAAAATGGCGGGGGGTCTCCCGAACACCTCTAAGTTTAAATCTTCAATAACTCCTAATCCCGACTTATGATCTTATGGAAACTTGGTATATAAATTTTTAGTACTGTTTCCAATATTTCTGCGTACCAACTTCCGGTTTGACAGTTCCGGTTAAAAAGTTTTTTTCCAGGTATTTAGGGATAAACTGTAGCCTACCATTACCGATCGATTTTCATGAAACGTTGGTAAACGCTTTCAAGTAACATGAAAAACATTTTGTTAGCTTTTGAAGTACATTGGATAAAGGGTTGGGGAGTCCACCATACAACATATGGTTTTTTCCACAATGTTTTTTATGTTTGTTGGGAGCATAAAACATTCGTTCGGGAATGAATTTTGACGACACTTTGCAAAACGATGCAAATATGTATGGCAAGAAACTGATTAGTTTTTGAGCGATAGTGAACCAAGTTGTAAGGGGTCACCCAAACACCTGTTTTTTTAAAGTTTAATAACATCTGCACCTGATAATCGAATTGGATGAAACTTGGTACATAAACATTTGGTACGGTTCACAAAAGTTTTGCATCCCAACTTCCGGTTTTTCATTTCCGGTAAAAATGTTTGGTACTTCCAACAAACATTGCAAAAATGGTGACACAATAAGCAGGTGTTCGGGAGGCCCTCCACCACTTATCTCAATATTGTCCAAAAGCTAATCAGTTTTTTGTCATTTAAGTCTCCATATTTTTTCAAAGTGTCACTAAAATTGGTTAATGAATGAAGTCTGTATGCTCCCAACAAACTTTAAAAACCAAGTGCGAAAAGTCAGCAGTTGTATGGTAGACCCCCGCCACTTTGATCAATGTGTCCCAAAAGATGATAACTATTTTTCACTAATTGAAAGTTTTTCCATAAGTTTCATCATAATCACTTCATTATTGTAGGCACTGAAAAAACGTTAAAAAATTACGAACCAAAATTTTTTACCGGTAATGAAAAGCTGGAAGTTGGGATGCAAAACTGTTGTGAACCGTACCAAATGTTTATGTACCAAGTTTCATCCAATTTGATTATCAGGTACAAATGTTATTTAGCTTTAAAAAGAACAGGTATTTGGGGGACCCCCCCCACCACTTTGTTCACTATCGCTAAAAAACTAATCAGTTTTTTGCCATACATATTTGCATCTTTTTCCAAAGTGTCGTCAAAATTCATTCCCGAACGAATGTTTTATGCTCCCAACAAACATAAAAAACATTGTGGAAAAAACCATCTGCTGTATGGTGGACCCCCCAACCCTTTATCCAATGTACTCCAAAAGCTAACAAAATGTTTTTCATGTTACTTAAAAGCGTTTACCAACGTTTCATGAAAATCGATCGGTAATTGTAGGCTACAGTAGGGATAAATACCTGGAAAAAAACTTTTTAACCGGAACTGTCAAACCAGAAGTTGGTACGCAGAAATATTGGAAACAGTACTAAAAATTTATATACCAAGTTTCCATAAGATCATAAGTCAGGATTAGGAGTTATTGAAGATTTAAACTTAGAGGTGTTCGGGAGACCCCCCGCCATTTTGTCCAAATTTAAAATAAATTCAGATTTTCCATTTTCAAGTGAACCTGGATCATTTGCCAAAGTTTCATCAAGATCCTATGCAGAAAGGTCTTGACTATATTGCATTTTTATACTGATGTATACGAGGAGCTGACGTATAATCCCCCATCCGCCAATCAGCTGACGACTTTTTTTTCAATTGTTATGGTGTAAACATGCATCATACAAATTTTGAAGCGGCATCAAATTACTTTTGGAATTCGTTTTTTTTACCAGTTTAAAACTCCCCCACAACCACACCCCCCGCAAGTCTGACGGCTGACTCTTATTTTCTACATCACAAATAATTAATCTATCTATAAAAATTAAATTCAATCGGCATCAAATCACTAACCAAAATGCAACGCTGCCTCCCGGTCTAATTTTAAATTGAAATAAAAATATATTGCTTTCATATTCAAAATCTTGTTGTTTTCAATCTTTTGTTAAAGATTATACTGTTTCACCCAACCAATATTCTTATGAGGATGATATGAATATTGTAATCCGTAATTTATAATCGTCAAAAACTCTTATTTAATCAAATTTTTTACATGCATCAGGTCGTTCGGGACTCAGGTTAAACATAAGTCACAGATTTTTTATCATAATTAAAATTTCTGAAGTTTATATTAGCCAATAAAAACAAAAATGTCATTAGATTGAGCGATAAATTATTCTTTGGCATCTTGCATGGGACAAATATTTGAGAATATTCAAGAAACCTAGAGAGGCTTAAAAAAGATTCTTATCAATCGTCGCAAAATCTTGAGAATCTTACCGAATTTCTTGAGAATTTCAAAAAATCTTGAGTACATTTGGACATACAGAGTTTCTTCAGATAATCTAGGGAATCATGAAAATCTTGTAAATATGAAGAGAACCTTAGAAATCTTTAGAGAACCTTTAAATAATCTTACAATATTTAGGATACCTATTTTCTTTGTGATTTTCCACTCCAATTAGATATTTTAATTTAAAACAAAAAAAACGAATCTCCGTAGTATAAAATATATTAAATACAAAAAATGTGTTCTCAATTTCTGCGCCCTTCAAATAAAACGCCCTAGGCGAGTGCCTAGTTTGCCTACCCCTCGTCCCGGCTCTGTATATATATATATAAATATATATATATATATATATATATATATATATATATATATATATATATATATATATATATATATATATATATATATATATATATTTATATATATTATGTATATATATATATATATATATATATATATATATATATATATATATATATACATATATATATATATATATATATATATATATATATATATATATATATATATATATATATATATATATATATATATATATATATGTCTGAGAAAAATCCAAAATATTCTTTCGAATTGAAAAATTCAAAATAACTTAATTGCTTGAGTTTAAGTGCTCAAAAAATTTCGAATATATAATTCAAAATGTTCAATATTCAAATCTAGTAAATTAAAAATTATCATCTTTTTCTACTTTTTGTAACAGAATAGCTCCAAGCCCATGCTTGGAGGCATCTGTATGAAGCTCAGTTTCTACATATGCTCTAAAAATAGAAAGAACTGGTTGTGTTATTAATATATTTGTTAACCCCTCAAATGCCATTTTCTGTGCTACTTCGAATATGAATTTAACATCCTTTCTCAGTAAATCCGTACTAAGTAATTATGTAGAAAACTACAAATATTCTGAAGTAGTATGTTAGCCCAGGAAATCTCTGGACTTGTTTACGTTCTTAGGCTCTTCAAATTTTCCAGCAGTCTTCGTTTTAATTTTTGATAGTTGTACTAAGCCTTCTGATATTTCATATCCCAAGTATTCTATTCGACTACACAAAAATCTGCATTTTCCATTTAAATTTTAAGCCGTATTCACTTGCTACTTGTATAGCATCCTCGTTAATTTTTGTAACCCTTCTTCTACATTCTTTGATGGAATTATGATGTCATCCATATACACCAAAATATGTCCTTTAGACATAAAATCTTTTAAAACAAAATGCACATACCTCTGAAAAACTGCTGATGATGTACATAATCTAAAAGGAACTTTTAAAAATTCGTAGTGTCCAGTTGGTGTAATAAAGGCCGTATGCTTTCTACTACTCTCTTCAACTGGAACCTGAAAACCCCGTTTTCTAGCTTAAGAGTTGTAAAGAGTTTGGCATCATGTGGCTGATCTATGTGATCTTCAATTAAAGGCAAAGGATATACCAATCCGTCACAATTTCTCTGTTTAATTTTCTGTAATCAGTACATAAACGTTTTGTATTGTCGTTCTTTTTACAAGCACAATAGTGATGCATAATCCGAAATACTTGGTTGTATTATTTTCTCTTCTATCCACTTCGTAATTTGTTCATCCACCTCTTTTTTCTCCGTGCTTGATAATCTTCGGGGTGGTTGCCATATTGGGTAAACACTTCTTAAAATTATTATCATCTGTATAAAGGACTAAATAAGGGATAGGATATAACTCCTTGTTTAACTACATCTCCTAAAGATCCAATTTCTCGCATTCCAAAAAAATAATCACTAATACATTCGTTATTTCCTTTTTGACGCGCCAATAATCTCGCATGCACTTCTGCGCTATTAAACGCAACTGAAAATTCTTCTATAAAGAATTATTTTAGATTTTCATAGCTCTTCAGGTTTTTTCCGTGATCTAAGTGCAAGTTTTGCCAACCCGGTTAATGCTCGCTCTGCGTGGACCCGTTTTTTCTAAACTGTTCCACGACATTAATGATTCTATGGCCTCGAAGTCATCCAGCCAACATTCCATTCGGTAGTTAGATTGTCCATCAAACTCTGAAATCGAATCTTTGATGTCGTTGTAGCGCCATTTTGATGAACTTACTTTATATTGCATTTTCCTCCAAAAAAACGTTTGAAACAGCGTTAGTGTCCACTTGGTGTGTTTAAATTTACGACCCGTTCTTGTTGCTGTTTTGCATTTTATCTTCTCAACTGCTCTATCTGTAACTTGAGATCATCATTACTGGATCTTGATGTACCTGGTTGACACTGTCTAATGTTGGCAAAGCTGGATTGAAGCCTTGAGAAAAATTCTTCGGTGAAGAAACTTTCTCCACCTTGCACCTTGGTTTTGCCTTATGTTCTTCTCCATTATTAAAATATTGTTAACATTTTTAGGGTTCCGTTTTTTATACGGAACACTATTGGTGAGAGTAAAACGAGTTTTTCACATTATATCGATTATCTCGTAAACTATAAATGCTATGGACTTGAAATTTGGAATGTGTATAAAACTAATCTGTCCACATGAAATGACGAATACAAATAAAACTAAAGTGGTTTTCGTTTGGTTTACAGGGGTTCGATGTGAGACCTTTGAGAAAATAGATTTTTTTATAGATTCAAGTAGGGTATCATATGAAAGGGCTTCATTTCAGTATTTCTTAAAAATTTATTTTGGAATTTTACAACTCACCATTTTTTGTATAATTCTGAATAATGACGTTTTCTTCGTGTTTTCTTAACTCGATTAGCTCCGAACCTAACTGATCGAAAATTTTCAAATGTATTTGGAATGATAGAAAAATTAGTACAGTTTTAATAAAAAATATATAAAAGTGTCATATTCTCATAATTAGATTTATTAAGGGGGTAGAAATGAGGAGGGGTAAAAACACTATTTAAAATGTGGTCAAGTGGGGTGTCATTTGAAAGAGCACCTAATTTAGAAATCATAGCAATTTTTTTTAGAATTTTGCGGTGCACAGTTTTTGAGTTATTGTCAAAAACATACCGTTCCCCCCCCCTTCGTTTCGACACTGATTGACAGAAAAATTTGGAAAAATTCACAAAGTTAGGCAATTTGGTAAATTTTGTATGAAAATTATAGCGAAGTCTCAAATAATTATATTTCTGTGTGTTTAGGGGAACGGGGTAAAGAGGGTAAAAAAAAAACTTTTTTGACCCAAGCGAGTGGGGTGTCATTTGAAAGAGCACCTAATTTAAAATTCGTTGCAGTTTTTTTTATAATTTTGCGGTGCACAGTTTTTGAGTTATGGACAAAAAAGTGCAAAATTCAAACCGTTCCCCCCCCCCTTCGTTTCGACACTGATTGACAGAAAAATTTGGAAAAATTCACAGAGCTAGGAAATTTGGTAAATTTTGTATGAAAATTATAGCGAAGTCTCAAATAATTATATTTCTGTGTGTTTAGGGGACCGGGGTAAAGAGGGTAAAAAAAAAACTTTTTTGACCCAAGCGAGTGGGGTGTCATTTGAAAGAACACCTAATTTAGAATTCGTTGCAGTTTTTTTTATAATTTTGCGGTGCACAGTTTTTGAGTTATGGACAAAAAAGTGCAAAATTCAAACCGTTCCCCCCCCCTTCGTTTCGACACTGATTGACAGAAAAATTTGGAAAAATTCACAGAGTTAGGCAATTTGGTAAATTTTGTATGAAAATTATAGCGAAGTCTCAAATAATTATATTTCTGTGTGTTTAGGGGACCGGGGTAGAGAGGGTAAAAAAAAAACTTTTTTGACCCAAGCGAGTGGGGTGTCATTTGAAAGAGCACCTAATTTAGAATTTGTTGCAATTTTTTTTAGAAATTTTCGGTGCACAGTTTTTGAGTTATGGACAAAAAAGTGCAAAATTAAAACCGTTCCCCCCCCCTACGTTTCGACACTGATTGACAGAAAAATTTGTAAAAATTCACAGAGCTAGGCAATTTGGTAAATTTTGTATGAAAATTATACCGAAGTCTCAAATAATTATATTTCTGAGTATTTAGGGGACCGGGGTAAAGAGGGTAAAAAAAAAACTTTTTTGACCCAAGCGAGTGGGGTGTCATTTGAAAGAGCACCTAATTTAAAATTCGTTGCAATTTTTTTTTTAATTTTGCGGTGCACAGTTTTTGAGTTATGGACAAAAAACTGCAAAATTCAAACCGTTCCCTCCCCTACGTTCCGACACTGATTGACAGAAAAATTTGAAAAAATTCACAGAGCTAGGAAATTTGGTAAATTTTGTATGAAAATTATACCGAAGTCTCAAATAATTATATTTCTGTGTGTTTAGGGCACCGGGGTAGAGAGGGTAAAAAAAAACTTTTTTTGACCCAAGCGAATGGAGTGTCATTTGAAAGAGCACCTATTTTAAAAATCATTGCAATTTTTTTTATAATTTTGCGGTGCACAGTTTTTGAGTTATGATCAAAAATGTTCAAAATTCAGACCGTCTCCCCGTGTATCAAATATTTATTAATCGTTTTGAAAGGGTAGGAATGGTAAGGTGAAATAAAGCTTTTTAACCCGAGAGCAATATTGAGTGGGACTGGCGTGTACATTTTTAGTCATGTCATCCTTTGTACTGATTCTTAGAGCAATTCTTAATTTTGCAACTTTTTTAGAGTGAATATAACCAGTTATCCAAAAGAAAGAACTTTATTTTTAAAATTATCACGGTCCTTTACTATCTATTGTATTGTATGCCATAAGTGGGCCCAAAAGGTGGCGTAAATTCTCAAGGTTCAAATCAGATTGATGTGATTTGTTAGTTTGTGTTAAGATCCACGTTTATAATCCATTCATAATTACTGGTTTAATAAATTTCTTGTATAACTTTAGAAAATGTTGAGTTTTAATTGAATGGTAAGTTCGATAACCTGCAATTATTTTAGGGTTAATATTTGTTTAATATGCTATTGTTTAAGTCAAACATTGATCTTTTGTTAATTTTAAATATTGTTAAAATTATACGTTGTTTTTCAAGCACCGACTCAAATGTCGAACTTATGTAATCTAACACAAAAAAATTGTTGCTATAGAAAGAACTGAAAATTTTAGTAAAGCGATGAGCCTATAATTCTATGGAACACGAAAAATATAGCGAAGCTTCAAGTGATTTTATTTCTATGTGTTTAGGGGATGGGAGTGGGGAAGGGTGAAAAATTGTTTTTTTGACCCGCATGACCCGCATGATGTCATTTGATAGAGCACCAAAATTAAAAAACAATACAGTTTTTTTAGAATTTTGCGATGCACCGTTTTTGAATTATTCTCAAAAAAGTGCAACAAAAGGTTGGTCCCCCCTCCCTATACGTTTCTTCGTTGATTGACAGAAAAATTTGAAAAAATTCATAGAGATAGGAAATTTAATAAACCCTTAACGAAAAATATAGCGAAGCCTCAAGTAGTTTTAATTCTACGTGTTTAGGGGATAGGAGTGGGGAATCGTGAAAAAAAGGTTTTTTGGCTCGCATGAGTGTCATTTGAAAGAACACCAAAATTAAGAAACATTACAATTATTTTAGAATCTTGCGATGCACAGTTTTTGAATTATTGTCAAAAAAGTCCTATTTTTAGCGTTAACACCACTCCACCCCTAAATTTCGTCGTTGTTTAACAGAATTGAGTCGTTCCTTAGCTACCATAAATAGCTATGGATATAATTTAACCTAAAGTAATATTTTTTATATCATTTCGATCAATATAGATGAGATTGACATTAACTATTGATATTTACGATGAACCATTTAGTTTTTATGTGTTTATGGTCTGGCAATATAAACCCTTTACAACACAACTTTATGTAAATTATTTTGATATTGTTTTCTTTACATTCACGGAACCCTTGACGAGCGAATTTTATTCGCACTTGTCTGACTTTTTTTGAGTTAGAAGCCTTTCTTTGTCGCATAACCTAAGAAAACTTTCAACTTATAGTAAAACTGTAAAAAATCTCACTGCGATATATTTTTATTTTCTGAACACGTATATAACCTATCCATAACCTAAAAGTTTCATATATTTTCTCTAACCTATACAAAAACTCCCAAAAAGTATTTAATTTTTACAACGGAGACCCCCATTTACTGTAGAAGTGTAAAAAAAAACTTATTTCGATGTAGTTTGGTTTACTGAGCACTAGTTTAACCATACTTTGTACAAAATATCATCTTTTTTCACTCTTAACAGGCGAAAAACTATTAAAACTGTATTTTTAGTTCAACGATCACCCAAGTAATCGTGAAGTTTGCTGTGTTTTTCATTTGATTGACTCAAAAAGAAAAGTTACGCAAAAATGGTTTCTATTAAATGATCCGATGCGATTCAAAGTCGACGAAGATTCAAAAGGTTTTTCCAAAATATTATCAGAAATACGTGTTTTAGGCAAAAAATGTCCATAACATTTTTTTGTGGAGGATTAAATTTCCTACAAAAATGTTCGAATATTTTTGTTTTAAAACTGCATATTTCATGAGACATTTAAAAAAATCTACGATTTTATCACAAAATCAAATTCGGTGATTTTGCGGTACGTGTTCTTTTTATTTAAAAAAAAATGCTTTCATGTTTTTTTCACGTGTATCTGACGATGTCAAGTGCCAACGGCTAAAGGTGTAACTATTTTAAATGATTCTAATCTTTTATCAAAGCATATTCACGTGCACGGTGCACCTAACATTTCCAAAAATTTAAACAATTGGCTTTTCTTTAGCCACAGTCTGTTCTTCTTCAATATTTCTTTAACTTTCTTTCCTGAATTTCTTAAAACCACTGGTCATAAGATTTATGTTGTTATTCAAATTAAATTTAGTTTTTTATTTCTGTCTGGCTTTGTGAGAACATAAAATTTTCATATAATTATAATAAATTCTCAAACGATGATTTATTTTAATTACTGTCGTATTTAATTTTTACAATTGGAAATGAAATTTATTCGTGAATACACATATACAATGTTTATACGTTTAATGGCTGTAAAGTTGATTTCTTTTATTTTACCACAGTCTACACTCGTTTAAAGCTTCGAATTTCAGACACTGTTAAAAAAAATACGGTGAATATGATAGGAGTATAAGGTATTGTTGTTATTTTAATTAAAAAAAATATGGAGGGGCTGAAATCTCACAGCTCTGAGATATCAAGACTTCGGTCTGGGTTAAGGATTTTGATGTAGTTTTCGGTAAAAAACTTTTATGAGGACATGATTTTTAGTTTTGGGCGAGCGATGTATATCGAACATAACTCTTTCTTAAAGTACAAGTATTTTTTTTCTCTGTTTAAAAATTTATTACAAAACTAATACGAAACATCAATACGTTGCCGGAAAATTATAATGAAAATTCCAAAAATATTGTTAAATTAAATAAAATCAAACTTTTTCAAAATTCCAAATATATTCTAAAAATTAGAATAAAATCAAATATTTAAATTTTTCTAAATTCCAATAATATTTCAAAAATTCTTTAAAATTCAAACTTTTTCCAACATTCTAAAAATATTGCAAAAATTATTACAAAATCAAAAATTGAAAATTTTTTCAAAATTCCAAAAATTATAATAAAATCAAAAATTAAAAATTTTTCAAAATTCTAAAAATATTCCAAAAATTCTTACAAAATCAAAAATTAAAACTTTTGCCGAAATTCTAAAAATATTGCAAAAATTATTACAAAATCAAAAATACAAACTTTTTCAAAATTCCAAAAATATTTCAAAAACTATAACAAATTCAAAAATGTCCATGTCCAATTTCATTTTAAATTACATTTACGTCATAAAAACAGCTACATTTTCTTTCCAAAAAATTGGCTAAAAAAATAAATGCAATCATTTTTTGACACACTTGACATTATTTTTTGACAAACTTAATAATAATAATAATAAAATATCATGTCATACAAACTATTAGTTTTATTTTTTTCTAAAAAAAATTGGGTAAAAAATAAATAAAAACCTTTCTTTTGACACACTTGACAACATTTTTTGACAAACTTATAATGCCATAATTTTCAATAATAATAATAAAATTTCACTTCAAAGAAACAATTTTATTTTTTTCCAAAAAATTGGGTAAAAAACTAAATAAAAATCTTTTGACACACTTGACAACATTTTTTTGACAAACTTATAATGCCATAATTCTCAATAATAGTAATAAAATTTCATTTCAAAGAAACAATTTTAATTTTTTCCAAAAAATGGGGTAAAAAACTAAATAAAAATCTTTGACACACTTGACAACATTTTTTTGACAAACTTATAATGCCATAATTCTCAATAATAATAATAAAACTTCATTACATGCAAACAATTATTTTATTTTTTTTTTCCAAAAAATTAGGTATAAAAAATAAATAAAAATCTTTTTTTTGACACACTTGACAACATCTTTTTGACAAACTTATAATGCAATAATCTAGTTTTTGATCTCACATACCAATCCTTACCATCAAGATTTCTCCAAATTTAATGTTCCTACTCGTAATCACTTAAAATGAACGTTTTTTAAGCCAAAAATATGAAAATTTGCTATTTTTGGAACCACATAATGATTTTTTTGACACACTTCCGGTACAGTTATCGAACACAGCGTCCTTTCGGACCTGTGCCTTGAGTATACCTATTTTTAGAAAAAAATTTTTGAAATCCCTCCAACGGTTTTCCCTGCAGCGTAGGTAATGACAGACATACATTTTTTTTTTTTGCTTTTTTAGAATCAGTAGGTCCTAAAACGTCGAGAAATGCCAAAAAAGTGGGGGTAAGAATTTCACTTTTGGCTCATGAATGTAATACTTAGGTCTTTCAGACCGAAGTAATAAAGCAAATTGTTTTTAATCCAATTTTCATAAATTTGTATTTTAGCAAAAATTTATATTTTGATATAATAATTGCGATCTATAGCTAGTTGTGCAATAATGGAGAGCAGAGTAATGCATAGAAATCCTGCTTTGAATTCGGAGTATTATCTGGATGCTGGAATATCTGCTGTCTGAGGAATGAGCTTATTAATAAATTTGTTGAACGTTGATCTTCGTAGCACACGACAAATAATCCCTTTAGTTTTATCGGTTCTTTAAACACGTATTGAATTTGTACTAACGAGTTCACCACATTGTGAAAATACACTCAAAAAGTCACCTTCAGTCAGACTGTACACAATAATGATAATACACAAGTTAAATCCATGCATTATTTGTTAAACATTAAATTTCTTATTTTAAGTTCATTTTACACTTGTATTTGTAGTTTCAATACAATAACTTTTTTAATGAATAGAAGTAGAAGTAAAACCCATTTATTTTGTAACTTATATTATGAGTTTTAAAATAATAACACTTTTAATGCAAGAATGAAAAAGCAAAAATACATTTTGGGAATTTATAATATTTTTTGGAAAATCCAGAACTCTGAATTGTTTTTTTAATCTTTTTAATGCAAAAACATCACCTGCTAAGTCTTAAATTTTTTAAATGTTTTTAGTTTTAATGTTCGGCACAACACCCCCCCCCCCCCTAGTTTCAACGAAGATGAGACGATATAAGTAGATTATTGTGCTACAGCACTAAGAAAACGAGTAGGAGCACGAGTGGTTCTGCCTGCTCGCGTAATTGTGGAAGCAGGATGGAATATAAGTTGCTGAGGAATGAGATTAAACTAACCCTTTTAGCAAATACATTTGGCTCAACTTCGCATTGCCTTGTTTCTGTGGAGGGAGAAGGAGAAGACTGGTATGTGTTCGAAGGAGTAGAATGGACAATATCTGTAGAAGACGAAGTTTCGTCGGCACGATTGAGATTAGTTCTCGAAGTAGGTGATTTTTGAGTTAAATCATCTTCAGATTGTTCCCTAAAGCAAGGTTGTTTCAGTTGTGAAACGAAATCAGATTGAGGAGTGGAATTAGAATTGCTCCTAAAAAAATCTCCAGGAAGACGCATGTTAGTACCGTAAACGAGCTCAGCCGATGAAGATTGGAAGTCTTCACGGAAAGTGGTTCGTAAATCGAGTAGTATTGACGGTAATATTTGTGTCCAGTCCGTTCTGTCGTAGGCCATTATCGCGGATTTAAGAGCTCGGTGCCAACGTTCAATTAGTCCGTTACATTTCGGATTGTAACTTGTAGTACGTTTACGTTTGAAACCGATAAGTTTTGACTAACGAGTTGCTGAAGAGATTTGATTCGAATTGGAAGCACTGATCAGTAACGATTACTGAAGGTACTCCGAAGTGAGAAATCCAATTGGAGTAGAGAGCTGATGCTACCGTTTGAGCTGTGATATCCGAGAAGGAACAGCTTCAGGCCATTGAGTATAACGGTCAATAATTGTGACATACTAGCGTTTGTCCTCAGAGGTAGGAAGGGGACCTATAATGTCCATATGAATCTCGGAAAATCTTTGAGAAGTGGAAAATTTTTTAAATGTTTTTAGTTTTAATGTTCGCCACAGATCTGTATACAAATGCAACCACGGAAGCCTCGATTTTGTTTACGAAAATTATTATACAGATATTAAGGATCGTTTTCTCCCCCAAATTTAAATAAAAAAATTAGCGACTATCAAATATTCAATCGATTTTAATAATGAGGTCACCAACATCTTGAAAGAATTCGTAAAGGTAAAAAAATGGGCAAATTAATTTCTGTTAATTTTCTTTGCAGCAGTGTTACAATATAAGTTAGGGTTACACAATAGCATATCCCGGGAAAAAATGGAGAGATCTAAAAAGATCTGATTAGATCTCTTTTGATCAAATTAGATCTAATGAGATCTTTGTTTTGAGTCAAAAAAATGAAACTTTGATCTTTGCAGATCTGAAAAGATCTCTTTAGATCAAAGTAGATCTTCAAAGAATAAAGAAAAAATTAGCGTTTGATCTTTGAAGATTTACAAATATCTGAAAAGATCTCTTCAAATCTTGATAGATCTTTAAAGATCAATGTAAAAATTTGCGTTTGATCTTTGATGTTCTACCAAGATGTACAAAGATCTCTTCAGATCTGCAAAGGTCAAATACTAGTTTTTATCTCAGATTTTTGAAGATCTACCATGATTTACAGAGATCTCTTCAGATCTGCAAAAATGTAAAAATAGAAAAAAAAGATTACAAAAATATTGTTCAGATCTAAAGAGATCTCTGCCAATTTTCTATGACGATTATCTTTGCATATTTACGTAATTAATTAATATTTAATTAATAATTGTAATAATACGTAATCAATAAGGAAACATATTACAATAATTTTTAGTACAAATGTATTGCATGTATTACAATTTAAAGTACCACCCGTTGTTATTATTAAACGAAACTCGTAAATAAACGAAGAGAAAACGACAGGGAAAAAAAGAATTGGAATGGACTTAATTTTAGAACGGTTTTAATTTTCAATGTGATCAGAGTTGAATTTTGTTCGTGAATCCATTGTTGTTAAAACAAAAAGTTTATAAAAGAAAAATTAATTAAATGTCCAATTTTATAGTTAACAACAATTATTGCATTTATGAAAATTGGTATTCTGTATTAATCTAACGGTGCTCTTAAGAAGTATTTGATTTGGTTTTATATAAAAAGAACAACTAATAAAACATCATCTAACTGAAAATCAATATAAAAATCATTGAATTATATGTTTTAATGTGACTAGATTAATAACGGTGAAATAAATAATAAACTAACGAATATTTAAAAAAGGAATTGCTTAAGAAGATTTTGTTTGAGAAAGGGAATTTGAGAATGAAGAATTGATTTGAAAAAGAATTGTAGAGGAATAGCTGGCTTGGAAAAAGAATTGTACAAGAAGATTTTTTAATTTGAGTAATTTGAGGTAGAAGAATTAGCTTGGATAATGAATTGAGGAATAACTGGTTTGGTACAAAAGGATTTTGTTCGAGAAAGGGGAGAGAAATCTAAATAGGAAGAATTTGGGAATTGGCTGGAGAAAGAGCTGTATTAGTGACTGCCAGTTTTGATTTAATTTTATATTATTTGCTTTTATTTTTATATTCTAAGCGATTAGTCAGTAGGCCCTCGCCGGTTTCATTTAATGATTACCTCATATTTTATACTTCGTGAGGCGCCTGTCCTTGACGAGCCCACCAACTTGTGTTCGAGTCGGACAATTGACATTTTGGCATGTTTGGGTTGTAGGATTCGACATTTGACAATAGGAGAATTTTTATCGAATAAGGTTACTCTTGTTTTCTAAACCAAATTTCTACACTCCATTTTAAAAAACAAAATTGGGGTAGTAAATATGTGAGAAAACACAAAAACTATAGTAATTACTATAGTGTTTTTAGTTTCATTATTACTTCAAATTATATCAAAAACTAATTTTTAAAAAAATATTGGTACGTGTATTTTATTAACCGACTTCAAAAAAGAAGGAGGTTCTGTTTTTCCTTGTGGGGTTTTTTTAATGTATGTTCACCGATTTCTCAAAAACGGCTCGTTCGATTTGGATGATTTAAATTGTATTCTATTTGGGTTTATTCCGAGAGATTATTTGTATTAAATTTAAAAGTTATTTGTAGTATAATCTGTTGGAAGTCGGTGCCACATTGACGAAAAACCGACTAATATGTTTCCGACGTGGCACCGATTTCCAAAAATTTTGTACTACAAATAACTTCCCATGAAAATCAACAGTAAATAATAATAACTACCGTAACAACTATAATAATTATAATAAAATATACTTTTATAATATAATAATTTTGTTTAAAAGCGTTATTTTTTTGACCTCTAGTAAGGAGTAATTAAATTAAATCAATCAAAAATTTGCTGTATTTTTGTCTCGAAAAGCCATCATTGAGTTATTTTTCACTTTTTTGTGCCTCTTTTGTTTTTTCTGAAGTCGGTTCTATTTTTGTTTAAAAGCTTATTTTTAAAAAATGGGATCTTGTTAGATCAAATAAGATCTTGATAGATCGAAGCAGATCTAAATGTATCAAAGAAGATCTGCGTAGATCCAAGAAGATCTGCATTTTGGAACATGTGTAAACAGATCTGTTTCGATCTAAGGAGATCTGCGCAGATCGTTGTACATATGTTCCAAAATGCAGATCCATGCAGATCTTATAAGATCTCTTCAGATCTCTGTATTTTTTCCCGGGATATGTCTTTCCCGATAATACTCCAAATGTTTGATAATGTTTTTTTTGGCCATACTCTTCAGTACATATTTTTACAATAATACCAATAATTCAATAATCAAAGTTAATTAAATAGTTATTTCTTAACAGTAAAGCACCTTGAAATACAAGTAAAATGCGATTTAGTATGATAAAATAAATAATGAGATAAAAAATTACACAAACGATAAAAGGTCAAAATAAATCATAATACTCGTACAAATTATAAGAATTCGGTTAACGAATTAATCTATATGTCACCACAAATTAATTGAAATAAAAATTAGATTGAACTGACCTCTTACTCTTGTGGATGAAGTTAATTACAACAAAAACACAACAACCAATTCAAATTCAACACACATATTTTTTAAGCTAAATAAAGTGATTTATTTTATAAATATTGTCAACATCAACAAAGCTGAAATAAATTTGCATAATTTATGGGTGAACTTTGTGGGCGAAAAATCTAGACTAAATTTGTTGAATGAAGTACACTCGACACTTTATAATGTGTGTTGGAAATGAAAGTTTTGGATTAAGTGACTTTTTCTCACTTAAATTTAATATGTTTGTCGATTACATTATGAATAATTAACAATATTTGAAGTATTGACCAATATATGATTATCAACATGAGTTTAATTTTTAAATAAATATTTACTTTGTGAATCCACATGCAAAATTTCTAAGCGCTAAGTTCAAATTCCTTAGTGAAAACAGTAGCTCTAGATGACCTGTTTTTGTTACCGCCAGAACATTAGAACAACAGAAAACTTTGTGTTTGTGACCTTAACAAAGACGGCTGGCATAATAATTATACCGTTACAACCGAGCAATTTTAATAAATGCAGACCACTCAGTTCGACAACAATACTAAATAGAGCACAATAAAACCATAATATCTATCAGAACTTTCCCCCAGTATAGAGTTAAAGATCTCAAGATAAAGAAGTGCGGGTCGAAAATTAAAAAACCACTTCTCCGACAAGAATTTTGACCAGCCGGATCCATGCCAGGATCTCATCCGCACTATATAATGTTATAGTCGTAGAAAGGTGCCCGAAATTAGGTGTTTTTTTGTGCCCGAAACTATGAAGTAGAAAGAGAGAAAATTTTGTGTTATCAATCACATTCCACTTAATTTTTAAGGAGTATTTAACTATGAGTTTATAACCCAACTGCATAAATAAAGAATTGTATGAAAAGTCTTGTCTTCCAAGCTAGTGGCTCTTCTTAAACAAAATGGCTATCACTTTCTAGAATGAGTTATGGAAAACCAGAAGAGTAGCAGAAATTGTGTTAAGCTCGTGATATGTAAATCTAACCATTGTGATTGAGAAAGAGACATTTGTCCACCTGGTCAATTTAAACGAGGACATATTATTTACGATTTCGGTTCCATTCAACAAAAGATTTATGCTAAATAAAATAAATCTGATGGAAGCGACACAACAATGTTGGAGACCAAATAAAAGAATCGTAGTCCTATCTATTATCTTGGAGGTAAATTTTAGATTGATAGTTTTATAGAAAATTTATTGAGGGAGTCCCTCCTCAAATAACACTGAAAATGTGACAGTTAAAAACTACGCTTATCCATGATATTTTTTTAAAATGGACACAAAGACCACAAAAAAATAATAACTGCTAGATAAAACCTGAAGATTATTTTGTTAAAACATAGAACCACGTTCAATTTGGAAACATTAGATAGTCACTTTATCGATAATCACTGAACCACATAATATCTCAGATCTGACAATTGGTTTACTTATATCCGTATAGTAAACTTTCAACGTAGTTTTTATAGCCTAGGTGAAAGGAAGTTGTCACCTTAGACTTTTTAGTTTATAATTATTTCTCCTATAAAACCTCTGGAATGTGGTTTGATTGATTGACATTTATCTGCCTTAAACGTTGACACATAATGCTTCCAAAGGGTCACACGTTGACACATAATGCTTCCAAAGGGTCACACGGTCACAGGGTTAACCAAGGAAAACTTTTTCATCATGGAAGGAGCAAAGGAATTTAATTTGACCACATGCATCAAAGGAACGTCATCACAAGCATCACAAAAGCAATAGCGGAACTCGTCTGTAATAACATCAATCTTAAACGATTTTTAAGATATAAGAACTATGTATCGATTACTTTAAATTAGTGAATGCAAACTGTCCTGAAAATAATATGAGTTTGGGCCAATAAACATGGTCTGGAAAATAAATCCTGCCAAAACAGAATTGGCATTTTCAGCGAGAACAAAACCCCCGATATAGAAGCCTTCTTCATTTTTTAGCACAGTAAAAATCGTGAACTTGTAGCGCCATTTTGAAATTAAAACTCAATATAAAAAAAAATTCAAAAAATCGCCATAACGCTCATAGCGCCATCTGGAAAAATAAAACTCCATATGAAAAAAATTTAAAAATATTTAATCAAAAACACTAATCCAATTTTTTGCATATGTCAATGTTCATTGTTTATTACAAATGGCGTGAATGGGTAGGGCTATGATATATCGGGGGTTTGGGCGAGAAGCATAAAAACGCTTAATTCCTAAAAGAAGAGTTCTGGTACTTCCAAACTGGAAACCAAATATCAAGGAGTGAACTTATGCTTATGTGAAAAACCAAAACGATGTAGAACAAAATGACATAACCTTCGGACTTAGCATTTAGGCGGATCTGAAAACTCATTTACATACAAACTGATAGAAAGGTTTGGTGCGGAGAGATGCTATAAAAATTTAAGTAAATATGAATGCGATTTTATATAATCGCAATTAAATGCAAACGCCCTTATACAATACTTAAAATTAAAATCGTCACATTGTTTCCAAGAAAAAGGGTCAAAACATGAAATAGATTTCAAAAAAATTTCTGGAGCTTTCTTTGCAAAGAATGGATTTACCTAAAATATTTGAGAAATTAGGAAAAGTTGTATATAAGAAGCTACTCTTGCAAAATTGGAGTTACTTTTTAAACTAGACTACGAAAGTGTAAAGTTGTAATTAAATTAGTTTGCGATAGTGTAAATTTTAAGTGGAATGTGATCATGTAAACTGAAATTTAATTGTGAATGGACGAATATTGGAAGAATATTCTAGAAATAGTTTGAGTAATATTGTTTGAAGAATTGCGAAACAATAGCGTTGTTGAATACTTACTAAAACTTGGTGATGTTGAGTAATAATCAGCTATCGGATCCAGAAGGCAATTTGGGAATTACGTTTATTGAATTGAGACTAAGGCCTATTCGAAGTAAGGTTAAAAACGTGACAGTATCAAATGCTTGTAAGTATTACGGCTGGATTTTAATGATTTCGTAACAGAAGTATGAACACAACTGTAGTAGCTTATTTGAAAGTAAAGAAGATTTGTAAATCCAACTCTCACAATTCATTCTCATTTGACTGTATATGTTCAAACTAAGTGAAAAGTATATTGAGGTTCGTTTTCTATTCTAAATCTGATGAATTTTTATGCTAACTAAAATATTTCGAATTAAAAACCAATTTTTAATGTAAAATAATGTCAATAAAATCGGGTAAGGTATTCGAGTTAATTAGTAAAATGTACAGAATATAAACCAAACAGTCAACCAGCAATACCAACAAATTAGTCACTCTAATAAATACAAAATAAAAATTAATAAATTAGCAATAGCAAAGTTAATCAACAAATAACGGAAATTCTAAACTTTACTAGATAATTTTTTTTTGCTGTCAGAAATTTTATTTTTCATTCATACAAACTATGATATTTAAACAGTTGGCTTTGTTTTTACTGTCGGCAATTCTTCTTGTCGTCGATAATTTTGCTTTGTCGTTATGAAAATTCTTTGTTGTCATTTTCTCTTCTAACAAAATGAAATGTAATTTTATCTTAGTAGGCGCATAAATGCTATAAATTTGTAATTTATTTTTGATAAATAAACATAAACATGCAACCATTTGTGAATGAAAACGGACATTTTTATTATTTGTGAATTGCATTTTTACATAATTTTGTATTATTGAATAATTTGTAGAAAAATTTTATTTAGAAACTAATAATTATATTTTAAACAAAATTATAATTAAAAAAAATTATCTCATTAAATACCACTCTTCATTGAAATTTTTTCGAAAATTTTTCAATTTTACTCATTAAATTATTTTTAAGCAACACTGCTCAATCAAACCACTACTTAAACCACTCGTCCTTCGGACTCGTGGTTTATTGTGCGCTTTGATTCGCAGTGTTGCTAAATAATTTAATTCGTAAAATCAAAAAATTTTCGAAAAAATTTCAATGACTCGTGGTATTACAACCGAAAATTTTATAAAAATCTAACCAAACAATGGTTGGTTAAAGAAACCCGGGAAAACAAATTTCTTCCTTGTTGTGTGGGCGGCCAACATCTATGATCGCTTCAATTCGTGCAAGTAGACGTAGACGTGATTTTCTTAATTTTAAAATCAAAATCATGTTTGTTTGTATTAAAATTTGTAAATCCCGTTCAAGTTTAGCATTCAACCCATCAGCTTGAGGCGCTCGATGCTGTTTTCCAAGCGTTAAAACGTTTGTTGTTTGTGAACGATGATGATAGATAATACAAGCTCCACCTCTATCTTTGAAAATGCTATAGTAAGGTTCAGAAAAGAGTGAAACTTAACATTAATAATTCGTTTGTTAATCATTCAAAAAGGTTTTAAATTATGGTTATTCCTTGTAAATCAGGGTTGTTTTGGGTAATCCGTGAATCTCTAGGTAGTTTTGTGTTATTGGTAGTTTTTTATAAGCTGGGTTTAATACATAAATCCTTTTCTTAGTATTCCCTGCCGTATGTATTATATTAGATACATACGGCTAGATAACGATTTGAACGTTAAAATGGAAAAGACGAGGAAAAAGATATGTAAAGAATATTCAATTGATACAAAAATGAAGTTCGTTACCATACTCCAACACTATGAGTCTCGTGAATATGCCTACAGAGAGTCTACGTTTTTTTTAGTTGCTATTAATAAATCATCAAACTTATAATATAATTTAAAAACAAACAAAAAGAAATTACTTCGGTCTGAAAGACCTAAGTATTACATTCTCGAGCCAAAAGTGAAATTCTTCCCCCCCACTTTTTTTTATTTCTCGACGTTTTAGCACCTACTGATTCTAAAAAAGCAAAAAAAGGGTATGTCTGTCTGCCAACCGTCCGTCATCCTGGTAAGATTTCAAAATATTTTTTTTTAAAATACGTATAATCAACGGGAAGAGCCGAAAAGACGATGTGTTCGATAACTGTACCGGAAGTGTGTGTAAAAAAAATCGTCAAGTGTGTCAAAACAAGGAAATTTTCATACTTTTAGCTTAAAAAACGGTAATTTTAAGTGATAATGAGTAGTAACCTTGAATTTAAAGAAATCTTGATAGTCGGATTGGTATGTGAGACCAAAAACTAGAAAAAACTTATTGCATTATAAGTTTGTAAACAAATACTGTCAAGTGCGTCAAAAGAATGATTTTTATTTATTTTTTTACCCAATTTTTGTGAAAAAAAAAAATTAATTATTTGTATGACATGAAATGAAAATTGAACATGAACTCTGACATGAAATTTTTGATTTTTTTGATTTTATTATTATTTCTGAAATATTTTTGAAATTTTGAAAAAAAGTTTGTATTTTTGATTTTGTTATAATTTTTGCAATAATTTTATGAATTTTGGAAAAAATTTAAATTTGATTTTATTGAAAGTTTTGAAAGTTTTTTTTTTGATTTTGTTACAACTTTTGCATTATCTTTAGAATTTTGGAAAAATTTTGAATTTTTGGAATATTTTTAGAATTTCGAAAAAAGTTTTAATTTTTATTTTATTATAATTTTTGGAATCTTTTTAGTATTATGAAAAAGTTTGTATTTTTGATTTTGTTATAATTTTTGCATTAATTTTAGAATTTTGGAAAAAATTTGAATTTTTGGAATATTTTTAGAAATTTGAAAAAAGTTTTAGTTTTTGATTTTATTATAATTTTTAGAATTTTGAAAAAGTTTGTATTTTTGATTTTATTATAACTTTTGAAATTTTGAAAAAAGTTTGTATTTTTGATTTTGTTATAATTTTTGAAATATTTTTAGAATTTGGGTAAAAAGTTTCAATTTTTGATTTTGTTTTCATTTTTGCAATAATTTTATGAATTTTGGTTTAAATTTGATTTTATTATAATTTTTTAAATATTTTTGACATTTTGAAAGTTTGTATTTTTGATTTTGTATCACTATTACTGTCAAGTGTCAACTACTATATTTTCGGTTGATCAAATAATAATTGTTAACAACAATTTGTTTTAGTGACGAGCTACATTTTTATGATTATCTAAAACAGCATTGTTCTGATTAATTATCTGCATCACCCTTACGGCCAAATGCTGCATTTTTAGAATTAAATGTTTATTGCCAACAACAGGAATTTGCTGTCAATTGGTTATTCAATATCATCGTCAACCACCACCGCAATTTTTGATCAATTATTTACATCTATATTAATATCAACAACAACATTTTTAATATCAAACAAATTATTGCAGTTCTCGGCGGATGTACGCCTACAAACCTAGACGACTAAAACATTACTATTTACGACCAAGGTCTCAACTATATGATTCTTCAAAGAATAATTTTTATTAATGTAATTAATACAACTAATCGACATATACTAACGTAATGCAAAAAAAAAACACGAATTCATTAATTTTGTATACATCCGTAACAGAATAATAAATATTATACTTTTTGTGAATAAACAAATAGATTAAGTACATTTGAGTTTAAACTTTAAACCAAAAGGATTTTAAATATTGTCTTACAACTTTCTCAAAACAAATCTCCAAAATAACATGATATTACCAAAATCATAAAAATACATTTTTTATTCGCCTACATATTAAAGTGTTACTTTATTACTGTGATTTGCGGCTTTAAAGTATCACTTTTCAACTATTTATTTTGTTGCCATAGCTACGTCCAAAAAAGTAAAAAACATTTGTATTTGTTTAAATTCTATGAAAAATAAAAATTTTTATCAAAGCAACCCTTAAATTTAAAATTTCATTATCCAATTAAAATAGTTGTTATCATTTGTTGTCATAGCTACACAATAATTTGGAACAAATAATAAATATTTTGTCAAAGGTTACTTGTTCCACATATTTTTATTTTAAAATTTTTGAAAATGTATAATTTTAATTTAGAATAAACCAATTTTCTTAAAATATTTTGCTTGCGGCGAATAAAAAATAGTATATGATGCACGAACGTAAGCTATTTTGGACTTAATGTGGGTGCAAATCTCGGCTAGCGCCTCGATTTGCAAACTCCACATCCGTCCAAAATCTTTAGCTTTACGTCCTAGCATCATAATGTACTATTGTGATTACTTTAATTTAACACTTTTACTTTTACACTTAGACTTTTGTATGTACTATTTATTATAAAAAGTTTACGTAATTTTTTTATTTCACATTTTTGTTATTTTCACAACAAATATTTTTCATCTATATTAAATAAATGTACCAATATTTATTTAACCGATATTGTTCTTGTACAGCAACAAC
The DNA here is from genome assembly GCA_963693315.1 of Diogma glabrata. Classification (NCBI taxonomy): domain Eukaryota; kingdom Metazoa; phylum Arthropoda; class Insecta; order Diptera; family Cylindrotomidae; genus Diogma; species Diogma glabrata. The sequence continues at coordinate 72,633,537 of OY856186.1, read as the reverse complement.
TCAATTATTTAGAATTTAGATAAAAGAATAAATTTTATATTTTCAAGTTAACAAATTACACATTTTCTCTTGCAAAAATAACAAAAAAACCTAACATCCAGACTAACACTTATTCTTGAAAAATTAAAAAAAATACTGAAATAATTTATTATTAATTAAATTAAATTTTACGTTCAATTAATTTGTAAATAAATACTAACGTATTGTATAAAAACAATATTTAAAAAATTTATTGTTTATTATCGTTGCAGAATTTAAATTACTAAAATGCTTTAAATAAATAGTTTTATTATAAATTTTCACTTCTGCCGGAAATGATGTGTGAAACTTTTTGGAATTGTTTGATGTGTGAAGAGACAAAGTTTTTATTTTTTACATGTTTTAGGAAATAAGCAGATTTCATAGTACGAAGAAAATTTCGCTATAGAAACTTTTAATAATTCTTATTTGTTTTTTGCATCATATCACCGGTCAAGCTTAAATATAACTCTAGAAGTGGAAGAAAAGACTATATCATAGTTTTAGTCAACCCAGAGTTGGTTATTTTTTCTAATAGTTTACGCAATATCCGAACGATATGCAGGATAGTTTTAAGTTTGGAAGCAGAGGATTGTTCTTGAGATAGAGAATGACAAGGGCATATTTTTGCAGAGTTTGATGTTGTTGTGAAACAATAAAGTCATCTTATATTTTATAAAATTTGAAGTTTTTGTTTTCTATTTATTGAACGAAAAAGAAAAAGATGAAGAAGTTGCATCTACTAGATTGAAAAACAACCCCATTCAAGAGTATACTCGTGAATTAGGGAAAATTATTCAAATGTAAAAACTCTGTTTCATAATTGTTCTTTTCTTTGATTAACTATCGTCCAATCTTGATAAAATTGTCGCAAAGAAGATACCATTTTTTGTTTATTTGTAAATTTAAATTTCTTTTTAAATTTTGATCTACGGTTCAGTGACGTACCCGCGAGGGTTATCGGTTTTTACTATCGTAAAAAGCTAAGCTAATTATGAAATGATAAACGATCTTAAGAAATGATAAACAATAATTTTTAAGGTCATTGAATCTTGAAATTAATTTTATTATAATTCAGAGTTTTTAATTTCATTTTACTCGAGCTATTTTTCACACTTCAAAGTAGTATTAAAGAGCTCAAATTTTCGAGTCGATTTTATTTTTATTTTCTTTCATTCAACATGCAGAAAAAAAATTAGCATTTTTTCGTCATCCTTTTTATTTATTTTAATAACAATAGTAAAATTTCCATTTTATTTTTTTTTAATAAAGTTGTTGTGCAATAGGGATTTTAATATGTGTCACAACAGTACATAGAAACGTTTAAAGACCACACAACACAACGAGATAAGCAACAGTGCGATGATGTTGTATTTAATCGAAATTTGATGTTAAATTTCAATCACCAACAATTCAGAGAGCACGCTTTTAAACAGAGTCCAAAAGAGTAATGATGAAAATAGATGCAGCTCCACCAACTTGACAACAATAGTTCATACCAGGACGAATATAGCCTCAGAGTTTTCCTGATGCGCTCTTTGCAATAGCAATTATATGTGAATGCTTTCATTCGCTCTTTGATTGGAATTCGGTCTGTGATCTGGAAACAATAAATAACTGTGTTTTGGTAGAATTAAAATTGACCAAATTTTTGTCAACCCAATCGTCGACTTTTACTTGCAAAGTTTATTTCATTTAACACGATTATTATATATTTAAAAATAATGAAATTCATTAATTTAGAATTAATGATTTATCATTACGGCGACCATTTGGCATTAAAATGGAATGTATTTGGGTATTTAGGAATGTTATGCTTTTTATTTTTTCCACTCTGAAAGAACGGAGTAAATGAGTGATATAAGGAGCATTTTAAACTCTGTTATAATCAAATCAACACAAATGCCTAATGAATAGTTGTGAATGAAAAATGCCCTCTAACAAATGTTTTAACAACATTATCGACACAAAAACAATACGGCACAATCCATATAAAAGGAAAACATTTAATATAAAAATATGTCGAAACACACAATCAGTATATGTTATTGACTTGAATCCATATAAAATTTCGTATCTGCGTACGAGAAAATGAAATAATTTGCGACCATCAACACCTCAGAACGCATGTTTTTTAGGGATCTAGGTCTTAAAAGGTTTTAATGTGTTTGTGTGACACAAATTTTAATTGCTATAACACAACACATAAAGCTTTAAAAACATAAAATTAATACATACATGTTAGTTATTTAGTGTCTCACAAAATGGGAGTTACTTAGTGTCTCGTACCGAATTAAGGACCACAATCATGCGCAATTCCTCATTATGAAACTATCATATTCATTATTAACACATTTCGATAAAAAAATCTAAAATATTCCTACGTATATGAAATCGATTGTGTAATGATAGTATGGTAATTAAATAATAAAAAATGAACTTCATGCAGAAAATGGCATGCGCCTGCAATTAACAATAATAGCATAATTAAAATGGATTTCGTGTAAGCATTTTATTTTTTCTGTGTATGTTACAATTAGTTATAATTAAATTGTAGTGTAATATAAAAGAAGCTTTTAACTTTAGCATATTTTGTTTGGACAATATTTTTGTTGATTTTGGAATGAAGTTTCATGGCCTGATTCAACCTATCTATATGAAGTGTGACGTTCGATTATTCGAAGAGCAAATTCTGTTGTTTAACCTATAAAAGGCTCGTTAATTAAAGGGTGACAAGATATATTAGCAATCAGGATAACAGACACACAAATCAAACAGCAATTTTAATTTTGCTTACTTAATCAATAACTGCTTTAGAAAATTAATAAAAATATTAGTCTTAAAAACGCAATGAAAATGATATTTAAAAGCCAAATAATACGTTTAAATGATAATGCAAATAGTAGACATTTTTTGTGCTGTTTTGAAAACAAAAAGTGAATCTTTATTTCATTTAGTGCACAAATGCTTTATTGCACTCAAATAAATGCAACAAAGTTCTTGAAAGAATTAAAATATGGCATTTTCCGGTAGTGTTCTCTCTCGTTTTGGTGATCAGACGTGCCGCCCTAAATCATGTAATTTAACACCACTATATTTTTATGGGGTTATTCTAAGTCAAATATCACCGTCCATCGTCGAAGAGCATCCACATTTATGAAAAACGGTCATGCGAAATTTCGAAAAATATAGCGCATATACCACCAAACCGTGAAGGCTATTTCCACCATTTGCTATTCCAAACACCTAACCTAACCCTAAAATTACAATTTTAAAAAATAATTGAGTTTTAATTGAAATCGTGTGTAATTTTTGGGGAACCCCTTATTTTGTCTTTTTTCTTTTTTTTCCTTTTTTAGGGTTCCGTTTTTTATACGGAACACTATTGGTGAGAGTACAGCGCGTTTTTCACATTATTTCGATTATCTCGTGAACCATTAATCCGATGAACTTAAAATTTGAGGTGCTTATAAAACTAACATGGGGGGGCGGTCCGCCCCAGGTGTCACCCGTTTTTGGAATGACACCCGACCGTAAAAAAACTTAAACAAACCATGACAATGGTTTTCAACGTTTCAATCGTTTTCAACGATAAATCACTTAGAAACCATTTTAGCCAGGTTATCCATTTAATTTTGATTTATAAATTTTGATAACTTATAATGTGTCCTATAAATGTGTCTTAATGGTTCAAAAAGGATCTATTCTACTTTTTAAAGTTTTTGAGTTATTACGTAAAATAAAATTTCAACAATATGTGTGTATTTCTTTTTTTTTTAATCGAATCAACATGTTGAGCATTGAACACCATCACCACAATTACTATTTTTACAGTACAGCGAAACACATATGCTGAATAATGTATAGAAAAAGTGGTCTCCGTCGATAATGTGGCACCCTTGAGTTCTGTTCTATTCCAAAATTATGTCTCTATTCCAAAATTATTTCTAAAATATCAGCTTAAACTTACTACCTAATTTATTTTACATTTCAAACAAATTAATTGCAAACACCTAAGGAAACTAATAAACAATCAAACCACCATGTTTGTAAATAATCTCAAATTAATTTTTTTTCCTTTATCTTGAAACTCGTTAATTGGAATGGATCGTTTTCGAATGGACACATAAATAATTACTGTGGAATAAAATGGTAGTTATGCAATTACTATAGCTTTGCAAATTTTTATAGGTAGATACATACTCATCCTGTTTGTTTTCAGTTTTATAATATTAATGATAAAATTTAATAAGAAAAAAATATTTAATAACATTGCAATATTGCAATAAAGAAATCATTTGTCAAATACATAAGTGTATTGCATTGGAAAAATAAAAAAAAATCGAATTTATGTTAATCAAATCCATTTTTTAATTGTGATACATACGAAGATATGGGACTAATTGGACAAAATCTGGGATTAATTTCCATTTAGTCAATTATATAATGGATATGATTCCGGATCTTGGACATCTGTCAAATTATTGTACAAAACCTGGGCATCATTGGATTTTTGTCCGTTGTCTGGAGTAAAACGTACCTCTAATAATTTCGAATTGTAATTGGATTTTTTCTGCGATATTCGTCTTACTGATGGTAAATGGTAACATTTTGAACATTTTACATAGAGGGTTTTATAAGATATATTTCGTTTACGTTCTTGACTATATTATAAGAAGAGTATATTAGTAGAAAAAACGAAATTTCTAAACGAATTTTAGGTTTTTGGGCATATTATCATTATTGAGGATGAAGACTGACTTTAGTTTTTTCAATTCGTTTTAATTGTTAGTTAAAATTACATAATGCCAATTCTCACGAACTTTACATTTATGTATTTTAATTTTATTGAAAAACGGTTTCGCAATTTTTAGAATAACCCAATTTTAAAAAGCGGAAAACTTTGGAAACGAGATTCATAAAACGATAGAAGACGCAGTCTTGCTATTAATAGATAATGAAAAAACAGAAGTGGAAACATCTTTAATCCAGATTATTGCATATAACTTTGTTTTTATCTAAAGAAAACCTAGCATTTCGTGGATATGATGAAGGAAAAAGACTTTAAATAAAGGCAATTTCTTAGAACTAATCAAACTACTGTCAAAGTATGATGTAGTACTAAAAGAACACATCTTGAATTATATATTAAAAAAAATATAAATATTTTGGAATTATGTTTGATAGCACACCTGACATTTCACATATTGATCAAATGTCAGAAGTGATTCGTTATGTGAAAATTGATGGTAAAAAAGTGGAAATCAAAGAAGTATTCCTTGGACTTTTTCCTTTACATGGAAAAAAAGCCGCTGCTTTAAGGAATGAAATTCTTAAAAATCTTGAAAATGACGGTTTAGATTTTATGAATTGTCGTTCCCAAAGGTTATGATAATGCAGCTGTTATGAGTGGTATACATGAAGGAGTGCAAGCTATTATTAAAGCAAAAAACAACAAAGCAATATTTGTTGGTGTATAGATCATGCAATTAATTTATGTGACCAACACTCATTTGCACAAAATGTAGCTTGTGCAACATTTTTCGGAACAGTGAAATTTTTAGATTTTTTCTGCTTCGACTAACTGCTGGGAAGTGCTTGTTAAACACAGCAAAGCAACTTTTAAAAGACTCTCAACAACGCGTTGCGATGCTCATTATGCTTCAGTTAAAGTATTGGATGAAAATTTTAATGGGATTGTGGCTGCAATTGAGAAATTAAGTGATCAACAAGAAAATGTAGACACTAGAGGCGCTGCACAGAACGTGGTGATAGTGTATGATTTTACATTTCTTTGCTATCTTTTGTTTTGGAATGATGTTTTAAGGCGAATAAATTGTGCTTGGATTGTATTGCAAAGCACAAGCTTGAATATTGATCAATTAGTTATAAAATTACAGTCACTTCGTCTTTACATTGAAACATAGTCATATTGTAGAAGAGGCAATAGATTTTGCTGTGAAAAAATCGGAGTACTATGACGATTCAATGTTGAACTTCGAACAAGATAAAGGTCAGTCCAAGATGTAGCTTCATTGTTCGAGGTTGTGCTGACAAACACTGGGCTTTTGGCGAACAGTGAAGAGTTGGAGTTACCTGAATCAAAATTTACCGGTTTTTATGATGAGGTATCAGAAACAGAACTCGTCATAGAGATACTAAGGTTGAGAAGGCATTTAAAAGCGGCAATGTAACAGTTTCTAACTGGGTGTGCCTATAGACATTTTGAAATTGATCGTGGAATGGGATTTTACAAAATCTCTTCCGAATCTTATGGTCACACTAAAGTTATTTATGACTATTTGCGTATCAGTGGCTTCGAGTGAGAGGAGTTTCAGCAAATTAAAATTAATTAAAAATTACATGCTGGCAACAATGACCCAAACGAAGCTTAACAATCTTGGCATATTAACAATAGAACATGAGGCAACACAAAATATAAATTTTGAAGATGTGATTTCTAAGTTTGCAGCTGTTAAAGCTAGAAAGAAGACATTTAAATAAGGTGACCAGACGTCCTGCTTTTGGCGGGACAGTCCCGATTTTTAACAATTTGTCCCGCGTCCCACTTCATTTTAAAAATGTCCCGATTTAAAAAAAACAGAATTTCATTATTTAAATGAAAAAATAATTTCGTTACTCAAAATTAAATTTAGGCTATTTATGCTAAATAAAACATTTTCTTTAGTTTAAATATATATAAATAAATTCGAATTATATGACAATCAATATCAATATTGTAGTAAACACTAAACATAAATTGGGTTCCACTTTGTCTTCTATTGAAATTGTAATTAAGATTATATAATATAAACTTATTCGTACATTTTAATTATTTATATAAAATTTAAAAAATAAAATAATCCGTCAAAGTTTAAACTGGAGTTTTACGTTCATACGTAAAGTTTTTAATGTTATTGATTTGTAAATTTTTTTATTTTTGATCTACGGGAGTGACAAGCCCAGCGTACTCCAGTACAAGATAACAAATTATTAGTTCAAGATAACAAATCTTCCTCGACCGAATTTTTCGAGCAGAAACTCTACTTGAGACATTAAAAGCCATTTAATGTGTGAAAAATAATTTAACAAATTCTTGTGGAATATTTCATAAGTCAGAGAATTTCACTAGTCACAGTTTTCGAGTTATTATCAAAAAAGTAAAACTTTCAAACCGTGCTTCCCCTACGTTTCGACACTGATTGACAGAAAAATTTTGAAAAATGCATATAGACAGGAAGTTTGGTAAACTTTAAATGACAATCATAGTGAGGTCCAAATAATTATTTTCTGTGTGTTTAGGGGATGGGTGTGGGGAGGGTAAAAAAACGTTTTTGTACCCAAGCGAGTGGGGTGTCATTTGAAAGAGCAGTGGCGTATCCAGGATTTTTTTTGGGGGGGTGCATTTTTTTAAATTAAATAATAAAATATGGAGCGGCTGAAATCTCACAGCTCTGAGATATCAAGACTTCGGTCTGGGTTAAGGATTTTGATATAGTTTTCGGCAAAAAACTTTTATGAGAACATGGTTTTTAGTTTTGGGCAGCGATGTACATCAAACATAACTCTTTGTTAAAGTACAAGTATTTTTTATCTCTGTTTAAAAATTTATTACAAAACTAACACGAAACATCAACACGTTGCCGGAAAATTATAATCAAAATTTCGAAAATATTGTTAAATTAAATAAAATCAAACTTTTTCAAAATGCCAAAAATATTCCAAATATTAGAATAAAATCAAATATTTAAATATTTTCTAAATTCCAATAATATTTCAAAAATTCTTAAAAATTCAAACTTTTTGCCGAAAATCTAAAAATATTGCAAAAATTATTACAAAATCAAAAATACAAACCTTTTCAAAATTCCAAAACTATTTCAAAAACTATAACAAATTCAAAAATTTCCATGTCCAATCTTATTTTAAATTACATTTACGTCATAAAAACAGCTACATTTTTTTCCCAAAAAATTGGCTAAAAAAATAAATGAAATCATTTTTTGACACACTTGACATTATTTTTTGACAAACTTATAATGCCATAATTCTCAATAATAATAATAATAATATATCATGTCATACGAACTATTAATTTTATTTTTTTCTGAAAAAATTGGGTAAAAAATAAATAAAAACCTTTCTTTTGACACACTTGACAACATTTTTTGACAAACTTATAATGCCATAATTCTGAATAATAATAATAAAATTTCATTTCAAACAAACACTTTTATTTTTTTTGCAAAAAATTAGGTAAAATACTAAATAAAAATCTATTGACACACTTGACAACATTTTTTTGACAAACTTATAATGCCATAATTCTCAATAATAATAATTAAATTTCATTTCAAACAATTTTATTTTTTCCAAAAAATTGGGTAAAAAAATAAATAAAAATCTTTCTTTTGACACACTTGACAACACTTTTTTGACAAACTTATAATGCCATAATTCTCAAATTAATTTTATTTTTTTCCAAAAAATTAGGTAAAAAAATAAATAAAAATCTTTCTTTTGACACACTTGACAACTTTTTTTTGACAAACTTATAATGCAATAATCTAGTTTTTGATCTCACATACCAATCCCGACCATCAAGGTTTCTCCAAATTTAATGTTCCTACTCGTAATCACTTAAAATGAACGTTTTTGAAGCCAAAAATTTGAAAATTTGCTATTTTTGACACACATAATGATTTTTTGACACACTTCCGGTACAGTTATCGAACACAGCGTCCTTTCGGACCTGTCCCTTGAGGATACCTATTTTTAGAAAAAAAATTTTTGAAATCCCTCCAGCGGTTTTCCCTGCAGCGTAGGTAATGACGGCCGGCCAGCCGGCAGACAGACATACATTTTTTTTTTTGCATTTTTAGAATCAGGGGTGCGTTTCGAAATTAACTATGGTTAACCATGGTAAACTTTACTTTACCAAATGTCGTTTCAAAATTAACCACATAGTAAAAAATTTACTGAATGACAGATAAACCATCGTTTCAAAACTACATAGTTTTACTGTCATAGTAAAGTGTGACGTCCCTATTTTAACTTTCTTTTACTCTACTCGATAGTAGAGTTTGTTAAGGTTCTAATGTCAAAACGTATAAACATTTAAAATGACATGTCAACCGATTTATAAAACAAATTATAATTTTTTATAATAAAAAAAAGTTTTTATTGTTGTTGAAAAAAAGTGAGAAATTATATTGTTTTGTGAATATATCGTATATTTAATTCTTATAAACTAAGTATTTAATACTTTTTAGTGAAATGTATTTGTAATTTTTATTTGATTCTGAAGACTGAAATAGTACATTATATACCGAGGTGATAAAGTAAATTTTCTACATTGAGGTGGATATTAATTCGCGAGAAACGAAGTTTCGAGCGAATTAAGCACCGAAATGGAGAAAATTTTCTTCACCGAGGTTTATATACTATTTTTTTTACTACTTGATATAAAAAATGCACTAAAACTCTTAATTATTCACGAAATAAAATGTCAATTAATAAGCAAATGGTGAATAAATAAAAATTTTGATTTGGTGAAACATTGTGTATCATATCATTGGATTGCGTATTGGATATTTATTATTCAGGGCTGCTTAGTTAGAAATTTATTTTCAATGAATTTTTTTAAAACTATATAAAAATCACATATGCTTTGCATTAAAAAATATAGCTTTTATTTATTTTTGACATGAATTGAATTGAATTGAAAATCTATTCAATATTGTTGAACCAAATTTAGAATTTTTTTAGTCTACAACTCACAACTAAACTAAATTTCAACAGATTTCTGTTTAAACCGAATTAAAATTTCAAATAAACTAAACTATAGTTGCAAAGAAGTTTTTGCATTCATTCATTATTTATTATTATTAGGGTTACCAACCGTACTCTTTTAAGAGTACAAGTACTCTTTTAGAGTCTAAAAAAATTGTACTCTCTCTTTTTTTAAAATTACATCAAAAGTACTCTTTTTCATAATAATTCAATATTTCACTAAAAATTTATACGAACACAAAAGAAAAGAAAAACATTCTCATTTCAAACGGGAATTCCTTTAGTAATGAAGTGTTGTGCTATACCGCGTTCAATAATTTTTGATTAATTATTCTACCTGTTAAATTTGTTTAAAATTTACACAACTTTGTGTTAAAATTTTGAAATTTAAAAAAAACATACTAATAATAAGAAAGTGTCATTGTGACGTTTGTAGTGTTTTACTTAAACAATCTTATTTTATTTTTTTTTAATGAAAAACAGCTAACTTAACGACCACAATAATGTCGCGCCGAAAGTGCAAATATAATGACGAACTGGAGACTAAATACCCCATGTTTAAACGTACCAAATCAGATTTTGAGGCTTTTTGCGAAGTTTGTGGAACAAATGTACTGATTGCAAATAAAAGGAAATCCAATTTAGATCAGCATCTGGCATCCATATAAGCACAAAAGTCGCATACGATCCACAAGTTCTTCCAGAAAAATTGACCAGATTTTTATTCGGCAAAATGAAGTAGAAGTTAAAGTACTAGCGCTGGAAGCAACTTTAGCATTTCATATTGTAAAACACCATCAAAACTGTAGCTGTAGCAATCATCCGACTGTTCCACAAAATTATATAGGCGTTTATTTCAGTGATTCGGAAACTGCTTCTAAAATTTCTTCTGCCAGGACCAAGACAGAAGCAATAGTGAATAACGCTCCTAGTTCTTTAAGCAGCGCAATTGCAGCGCAGTGCAATTGACAGTTTAAAAATCGCATATGTAGGTGTTTGTACGGATGGCTCAAATCATGGCGCCACTAAAGTATTTCCCGTGTTGGTACAATATTTAGACACTGAATTGGGAATTCAGCATATCTTAATAAATTTAACCTCAGTGCCTGAAGAAAAATCTGTAACAATTTGCCAATTAATCATTGCAAAGTGTATCGCCTTTACCGGGGATAATTGCAATACGAATTTTGGTGGAATTGAGAGGAGAGGAGAAAACAATGTATTTTATCGATTAAAATCAGAATTAAGTCGTGATTTAATTGGGGTAGGATGTCCAGCGCATATTTTAAATAATTGCGTTCAACATGCTCTAGACGGGCTACCAATTGATGGGGATTCCATAGCAGTAAAAATTTATAACTATTTTTACATATTTACAATCAGGACAGAGGCCTTAAAAGGATTTTGTAATTTTGTCGATATAGAATATAAAAAGCTTTTGTGTCATTCAAAAACTCGATGGTTATCTTTGTTTCCGTCGGTAAACTGAATTCTTCAATTATATCCAGCATTGAAGTCGTACTTTCTGTCGCAAAAGCAGACTCCAGTTGTAATTCTACTATTTTTTGAAAATCCTCTAAATGAGGCAACCAAAGAGGATTTTTGAAAATTTAATTTTAAAGATTTTAACTGCCAACAGTTCTATTGTTTAAATAACAGAAAACTTTTATCGGAAGTGCGAAGTAAAGCGAAATATGATTTCATAGGATAGTATGCATGTTTCGATTAGAATCAAAAGCGATCTATTCCACTTTTTTTCTTTTCCACCTTTTGTTACAAGGTAACAATTGTAATCACTAACTCAAAAAATTTAAAAAGTGGAATAGCTTTTGATTCTAATCGACACACATATACTTAGTTATTTACGAGTGCGTGATGATATTAATATAGACACAATTATAAAACCTAGTTACCTGAAGTACTATATAATTTTTTATTATTTTATTTATTTATCTATTTTGAATTGAAGTTATAAGAATAAAAACAAATTAACCAATACAATTTTTTGATTTTTTATTGAATTTAATTTATTATTTTAATAAAGTGGTCGTTTTAAATGTGTACTCTTTTGTACTCTTTTTTGAACTTATTTTCTCGACAAAATACTCTTTCTGGTAGATCTAGATATGGTAACCCTAATTATTATTAAAATAAAATCAAAACGCTTATTATTTTTTAATATATTATTATTATTTTAGGAAGAAACTAAAAAAATTGAATTGATGAACTCAGTTAACAAACGAACAAAAATTATATTTTCATTATTTACTAAGGTGCTAAAATACTTATTATTAGGTGTGGGGAATAATTATTAGTAACCTTAGCTGAGAAAAATAATTTTTGTCTTGGGTTTTTGAATAAATAATTGAAATTTCTCATGCAAGTAGTAAAAAAAATAAATTATAGAAATAAAAAGCAAACATTACATTTTGAGTTTTATCTATCGTAGTAAGCATTAGTTTTTTATTCATGTTGGATTTTTAGCGGTCTTTTTCTTTGACAATTTAACTTTGACAGCTTTACCATGGTAATTTTCATTCTATATGTGACGTCAATATTTTAACTTTGACATTATTAACATGGTTAACCGTGGTTAATTTCGAAACACACCCCAGGAGGTCCTAAAACGTCGAGAAATGTCAAAAAAAGTGGGGGTAAGATTTCCACTTTGAGCTCATGAATGTAATACTTAGGTCTTTCAGACCGAAGTAAAACTATGTACGCAAATTTGCATTTATTTCTTTTATAATATTTGATATGTATCACTACAATATAATTGCGTTTGTATATATTTTACAAACAAATGTTTAATTTTCGTTTATTCTTTTGCAAAATATTTAGCACTTTTTCTTCATCTACTTTTATATTCTTGTATATATAAAGTAATGAAAGGCCGTTCAATCTGTTTTCTGAAGTAGAATTTCGCAAGTAGCTTTTTAAATATTTTAAAGTTGAAAATGAACGTTCTGAAGTGCATGTCGTGACGTCACCAAAATTTTTAATAATTTAAAAACATTGGGATAAAGTACTGAAGTGAAGTAAAGTACTGAAGTCACATCTGAAGTGATTCAATAGCATAATTAGTGTGTTGATTTTGGCCTTTTAAGAGGGTGCATATGCACCCTCGCACCCCCCCTGAATACGCCTATGTGAAAGAGCACTTAATTTAAGAAACATTGCAACATTTTTTAGAATTTTGCGATTCACAATTTTTTAGTTATTGATAAAATAAATGCTATTTTAAGTGTATGTATACCACCCTATATTTCGACGCTGATTTATAATAAAAATATTCCCAATTTAAACCATTAAAATACTAGTTAAATCTTTCTTTAGTTAACATAAACAGCTATGGATAAGATTTAACCTCAAGTAACATTTTTGATTAATGTAGATGTGATTGACATTTACTATTGACGTCTACGATTAAACATTTATTCTGTTATGCGTTCATAGTCTGGCGATATAAAGACTTTACAACATAACTTTATGTCATTTATTTTTGATATTGTGTTCTTTTACATCCACGGAACCCTTGGCGAGCGAATTTTATTCGCACTTGTCCGACTTTTGTTTTTTATTATTCCATCAAATTTTTTATTCAAAATTTTTACTGTGTAATAACTGCTGCTTCCACACTCTTCGAAAATTGTAATTCGGCTTTAAACGCACTTTCGTGCCTTTGGCAAAGAAACGAATAATCAATAGTGTACATACGCGAAAACACCCCCCGTTAAAATTAATGATCTTAACAACAAATTATAAGGTAAAATAATGTTATACAACATTTCAAAAAGTTATTTTAATTATAATAGTAACCCGAGCAGAAATTAGTTAGGGAAAACCTGAATACAGTCAGGGCGTGACCAGGGCCTGGTCAGTCCTACAAGGGCAATCCCTATTAGGGTATTTTGATGTGGGCCTGATTTAGAATACCCTTTTGGGGTTAACCTTATTTGAATATACCCGGCCCTGATCAGGTTTTTCGTATTTGACTCCTAGCTAAAATTTCAATTGGTTAAAATTCACTAGAGTATTATCCATTTTAGAAATATATAGCTACAATCATAATTAGTAAAACAACGTCTTTTTTCACTTCAAAAACTTTATTTATTTTTAACACCAAATATTTTCTGTCTCTAAGAGACCTTCTTCGTGGGTTAATTGTTTTCTATACTAAAAGTAGTTTAGAAAACAATTAACCCAAGAAGAAGGTCTCTTAGAGACAGAAAATATTTGGTGTTAAAAATAAATAAAGTTTTTGAAGTGAAAAAAGACGTTGTTTTACTAATTATTATTATAATTGCTTCAAACAAAAGTTAAAGTTCAAACAAAAATTATTTAATAGCTACAATCGTTTCATGTATGTTTTAGTTATCGCTTCTCGACTGAAAGACTATAATAATAGTGATTAAGGTGGTATGTATGTTTTAATTTTTTCCATTGTAATTTTTTTATTTTAATTTGATTAATTTATCTATATAATATATAAATATGTATCAGGGTCTGGTCCGGATATCCCAATCAGGGCCTTATCCGATTATCCCAATCAGGATCTGATCCGGTAAGCTCAATCAGGACCTGATAAGGTAAAAGCGTTACACTCATGATCAGGGTCCAATTAGGCCGCCCTACCAATGCCTGATCCGGATTAGGGCAAACCTGATCAGGACCTTACTTGAGCCTTGACAAATTTCTGCTCGGGAAGTAATAACCTAATAATCACAAAAAACTATCCAAAAATAGAAAATTATAAAAATGGCGTCAAGTTTTTATACGTGTGTGTTTGTATTAGTTTTTGCTGGAAGACGAATTTATCAAAAAATCTCAATTTCATAAAATTGATTTATATCAGAAAAAACATCAAAAATTTTGTCTGAAAGAACTCGCCTAATTGATTTACATCAATTTTTTTTTATGTGCATCACTTTTTTTGGCTGAAAGAACTCCACATTAATCTATCAGCAGCATTATCAATAGACTGATGAGCCGCTATCCGAAAACACTCTATCGGTAGCTCAGGCAACTATTTCACGAATGATTAAAACACAATCCTCAAGAGCGAGTCAAAGACACGAATGTGGTATATTAGTGTCTTTGGCAGTTTAAAAAAAACTATATTCACACTTTGGTGATCTTAGAAGTACATGTTTGACCATGAAGCACTTTTCCTATCACATTCGTGTTTCTGGCACTGAATTCCACGACAAAAATAAGCCATATTATCATATTAGTGAAAAACTTGAAATTTTGCACATTCGTGACTCTGGCATAACAGTGACGATATCAATTCCATACAAATATATAATAGTTATATATAATGATATATATGTTATTTTAAATTTGTTTTTATTTATTTATTTATAGAATGATGGTAAATAGGCAGAGGGTTAATTTTTGCCCAGAATTACACAACGTAATTATGAAAATAACTACGGACTAATGAAGAAAAAAACTTATTTATTAAATTATTGCTATGAAAATTAGATTTAAATAAAATTTGTATGAAATTAAATTAAAACCACCTTTTGTTTTTTAATTATTATTTATATTAAGACCTTGTATGCATATTATCACAACATGGTTTCAATAACGTTTTCAATAACAGTTATCGATAATATTCCCAATGATGTGAATTGATAATGGTATTGATAACATCTAACTGGTATGTGATTGATAGTTTTCGTCGATAATGTGGTGCCACAGATTAGAACAAAAAATATCGATGATATTCCAAAATAATGTTGATAACGCGTTATCGATATATCGATGCTGCATTATCGAGTATTTATCAATAACTTATTGATAACACTTCTAACTGGGTATTTGGCATCTGCATATTACAACACGAAAAGTATTTTTAAAAAATTTAGGACAAAAGTATTTAAAATCGGTTTTGCGATTTTTTAGACATTGCGTGTGATATAAACAAAATACACAAAAACATGAGCCCCTCCTCCCTTCCTTTAACTTCGAACATTACAAAACAAAATAATTTGAAAAAAATCGCGGTTATAAGAAATGTTGTACAGATTGAACACAAACTATAGCGCTCGACTCATCATTTAAAATGTTATATAGAGGGGCTGAGAATGGAAATTTTGAAAGAAATTTTTTTTTTACCTTGACGAGTCATATAAAGGGTGATTTTTTTTCAATCAGTTTGAAATAGGCGAAAATAAGTTTGAATTTTTGATTATGTTAAACATTTTTGCAATATTTTTGGAATTTTGAAATTTCAATCTTTGATTTTGGATTAATTTTTAGACTATTTTTAGAACTTTTAAAAAGTTTGTAATTTTTATTTTGTTAAATTTTTTGCAATATTTTTAGAATTATGGAAAAAGTTTACATTTTTGGTTTTGTTATAATTTTTGCCATATTTTTGGAATTTCGAAATTTCAATCTTTGATTTTGGATTAATTTTTGGAATACTTTTAGAATTTTTAAAAAAGCTTAAATATTTGATTTTATAATAATTTTTGGAATTTTGAAAAAAGTTTGTATTTTTGATTTTGTTAAAATTCTTGGAAAAAGTTTGCACTTTTGGTTTTGTTATAATTTTTTGCAATATTTTTGAAATTTTGAAAAAAGTTTCAATTTTTGATTTTGTAAAAATATTTGGAATATTTTAAGAACTTTGAAGAAGTTTAAAGTTGTAATGTTTTTGATTTTATTATAATTTTTGAAATATGTTTAGAATTTTGAAAAAGTTTAAATTTTTAATTTCGTTTTAATTTAATAGTTTGAAAAAAGTTTAAATTTTTTTTGGCAATCTTTTTGGAATTTTGAAAAAAGTTTTTGTAATAATTTTGGGAATATTTTTGGAATTTCGGGAAAGTTTAAATTTTTGATTTTATTATAATTTCTGGAATTCTGAAAAAAGTTTGTACTCTTGAGTTTGCTATAATTTTTGAAATATTTTTAAAATTTTGGAAAAAGTTTGAATTTTAAATTTTTGGAATATTTTTAGAATTTTCAAAAAAAAAATTTAAATTTTTGATTTTATTATAATATTTAAAATATTTCTGGAATTCAGAAAATCGTTTGAATTTTTGATTTTGTAATATTCTTGAATATTTGGAATTTTGATGAAAGTTGGAATTTTTGATTTTATTATAATTTTTGGGATCTTGTAAAAAGTATGAATTTTTGATTTTATTATAAATTTTTGAAATTAATTCAATCAGGCCCCTCCTTTTGAAAAAAATTAAATTAATTAGTTGTATAACATGAAATATAATTAAACATGAAATTGGCAGATAATATTACAAAGAAGAAAGTATCAGAGAAAATATTACAAAATCAAAAATTCATATTTCTTTCAAAATTCCAAAAATATTGCAAAAATTATAACAAAATCAAAAGTTAAAACTTTTTCCAAAATTCTAAAAATATTGCAAAAATTATAACAAAATCAAAAATACAAACTTTTTTCAATATTCCAAAAATATTCCAAAAACTATAACAAATTCATAAATTTCCAGGTCACATTTACGTCATACAACAGCTTGATTTTTTTTCAAGAAAAGTTGCTAAAAAAATAAATGAAATCATTTTTTTGAGATACTTGATAATATTTTTTTGACAAACTTATAATGCAATGAAATTTTCAATAATAATAATATCATTTTGCATTCCATACAAATAACTAATTTTATTATTTTCTAAAAAAATAAATGAAAATCATTCTTTTGACACACTTGAAATTATTTTTTTGATAAACTTTTAATGCCATAATTCTGTATATTAATAATAAAATTTCATGTCATACAAATAATTAATTTCATTTTTTCCCAAAAAATTGTGTAAAATACAATGAAAATCATTCGTTTCACACACTTGACAACATTTTTTTGACAAACTTATAATGTAATAATCTAGATTTTGGTCTCACATACCAACTCCGACCATCAAGATTTCTGGCCGGCCATCACAACCTACGAAATCTAGGTAATAATTTTTGCAATATTTTTAGAATTTTTGAAAAACTTTTAATTTTTGTTTTTGTTATAATTTTTGCAATATTTTTAAAATTTTGAAAAAAATAGAATTCTTTTTATATATAATCTTAGAATTTTAAAAAAAGTTCAATTTTTGATTTTGTAAGAATTTTGGGAATATTTTTAGAATTTTGAAAAACTTTAAATTTTTGATTTTATTATAATTTTTGGAATTTTGAAAAAAGTTTCAGTTTATGCGATATTTTTAGAATTTTTAATTTTTGATTTTGTTATAATTTTTGCAATATTTTTCATTATTCATGGTCATCAGAGTACTCTTTGGTTTCGCGTATTTAATTTTATTGACGCAGTCTCATTTGCGTGTACATCTGATTATTTGTACTGAACTAGGAGAAATCACTTATTGGACACATATGGCTGAAGCTCGCTTCCCACGCAATCGAAAACATTGCTTGGCAAGCAATCCTCCGATTGCTTCTGGTTAGTAACATCACTAGCAGGTTCCGTATTCATTATAAAGTGATTTTAACAGCTGCTCCCCAAAAGGACAAACAATCCGGCAGTGAGACATTTTTTTACTGTCGGAGACCGTAAAAAGTACTTTTCACTGTCGCCTTCAAAGAAGACTCCGGCTGTAGATTCAAGGTATGTATATATGCAATGATTTCGATAAAACTAAAGCATTTTTATTCATAAGGTGAGGCATACGTGTTCAATAAAGAAATTGATGTAAACTAGTATATTATGCATACTAATTTGCCTTTACAAAGTCAAATAATTTAATTTGAATTACTTTTGAAACCGGTGTGTTCAATGTCTTAATGGTTAGCAGGCATTACTTTACTCCCATTCCGGATTAAAAATTTTAAAATCGAATCTTTTACAAAGTTGTAAGTTCAACACAGTAATGTGTTGTTGGTTCAGATATGATTGATAATTGGAAAAGCATGTAAGTGTTGAAAAATACTCATATAATTAATAATTATTCTAATTGTTAATCTAAAACATAATCTCGATATTGCTATGATCTAAATTCTGTAAATAAATTGCCAAATATATATCTGCTTATTTATATAAAAGCAATTATGGCTAAAAAATATCTAAAAAAATTTGTTTTAGTGCCGGCAGTAAATTCACTTTTATTACCAGTCGCAGTAAAAAATCCATTTTATTACCGATCAACAAAAAGTTAAATAAAATATATGGCAGTGAGTAGAGAAGTACTTTTTACTGACCTTGCTTTACAAATACAAATTATGTATCTACTGCCTATAACCCACAAAATATTAAATACGGTTCTAACATGAGATGTGATTATTAGACAGAGAGACTTTAACACGATGATTTATTGAATTTTTATGCGCTTCATTACATAAAGAAAAACAACTTTCGATAATGTTTAAACAACCATCGATATGTATTGAAATTTAAACAAAACATAGTCTCTGGAACAAATACCAGCTCCGCATGTCTGTACAATAATACATATTAATAATAACAATTTTTCATCGGTTAACCGTTAAACTAATGAAAAATAAGTTTACATAAAACAAACAAAGTTAATAAAAACTGAAAAGCAACAAATGAATTAACAAAACAAGAGTCAGTTTTCTAAGAAACAGACTGGTTGCATCAATGAAATTGTAATAATTCAAAAAGTTGACAGAACTACATATATTTTATGTGATTATATTACAATAAAAGGTAAAAAATAAACTTTATAAATTAATTTATTTATTTTTTTAATTCAAACCTATGATAAAAACTTTCTTCGCGCTTAATTGTTTCAAAACTGACAGAGACCGAAAATACTTAAATTTAAACATGAAGATAATAGATATTACAATATTACAAACGGTTAGTTACTAAAAATTAATAGCGTTTTCGATTCTACAAAAAAATGTAACTTTTTTGCACTTTTCTCACTTTTTCTTTTTTTTTCACTGAAAGAGTTTTGCCCACTCCGAGGTCAAAACTTAAATCGAGAAACAAAAACGCTATTATAGTAAGTTACTGTACTGCACACTATTCGTTATTAGTTGATCTAAAAGCTTATATCAACTTCATTCGATAATTGCTCTTACATTTTTAAGAACGAGTATATATATTTAAAATTTAATTTAAAATCTCACTTATCATCATTACACAGCGTATAGTTTTAAATTGGAAGTAATATAAAATGTATATAGTTGAAGGCTATAGTAAAAAACAATTCTTATAGATATTTGAAAATTTAAAAATTGAAGTTCAACAATTCCATCGATATAATTTGTTCCAGTCATATGTTACCAAAATCAAATAATGAACAATTACTTGCTGAATTCTATGTACGTATAAATAACTTTCTCTATCAAAAGTAATTACAGTAATCATAAAAAAATTAGAAACTATTCTGTTACTCTACTCTGACTTCCTACGTTAACGATGGAAGAAACACATTCCACAAACAAAAAAAACTTTCAACTTTGAACGTTTTATTTATCTTTTATTATGCAAAATAAAAAGTTTTCTGAACTGTAACGTGAAAAACTGGTAAACTTTATAGTCGCATAAAATGATTAGTCGAACTATGAAAAATAAATTAAAAGTTTGTTGCTTTTATCTTATGAATTTTAAATAAATTTATGTAACCAAATTTTTGTTTAAATAAATATATTTTAAATTCTATCTTCTTTACTGCGTTCTTGCAATCCGGCAATGACTTGTATTTTTTTTTTTCAATAAACAATTTAACAAAAAACCAATCAGCAAATAAAATTTTGTTAAAACAATAACAGACAAAAATTTGCAATTAACAAATATTTATCAACTGAAAAAAACTCACTTTCAATAATTCAAAATCCAAAAATAATAAAGTTTTTTTTTTCTTAACTAATCACATAAATCATAAAAAACTGTTAATTATTTATCTAACTTTAATAAATTAATTTACTTTACAAAATTAAAAAAAAATAAAACAAAACAAAAAACACTATTAGAATTTAGAATCGACAAAATTAAAACGAACGTCTTAAACACTTCTTCTTTAACGGCTACAATAAAACTAAAATTTAAATTAATTTCTTTGTAACGTTTTTACTTCAAATCTTTAGATAAATTTGTAAGCACAAGAAATAAATATATAATAATAATATCATTTTTTCCCCAGAATCCCCACCATAATTCTAAAAATAAGGTGATTATATTAAGAAAGCTAAATCTTAGCTAAATCGTAAAATAATCGTAAATGTAAGCTTTTATTTATTTTGTTTATGGTTGTATAGAAAAGCTCTGAAAATTTATAATTGTATGCGTAAAACAAAACGAAATAAATATTTTTGTCGCAATATTTTTCTTTTGGACTGTTTCTTGCAATTGCATTCGTATATCTCAATTAATAAATTTTTTTTATTTGTAAATATTACAAAAATGATTTTTGTTTAATGTTATGTATTTTGTATTAAGCCATTTGCTGTTATTTGTACAGGGTGGTGGTCGAGAAGGCTACTTTGCTTAGTCGCTATTTTGGTAAATATAAATTTTTACAGCTAATATTTGGCGGTCATAAACTGTACGCAGTACGCACACGTGACAAATTTACTATGGAAAAATATTCGATAAACTGAAGTTTTATAAAAATCCAATGATCAATTATTGGGACAACTAAAAACGTACGTGAAATTTTGGGTAGAAATATTGTACCATTAATACCCACTACACATTATTATTTAGAGAAAATGTTTTAAGAAATTGGACATAGCTTTTGATGAAATTTGTTATTTTAATAAAAGTTATGTCCAATTTCTGTGCGATCGCATACTTAATGCAGTCTTAATTTTCTGAAATATCTAATAAACCAATCCAAAGATCCGACGCTCATTTGTCACGCTCAATGTCAAATTTAAGTTTGATAAAATTTTTTTGACACTTATCAGATAGAACAGATGGAAAAGTCTAATCAAAACGCAGATAAAATTAAAAAAAAAGAAGGCAGTCTTGAGGACAGCCGACAGAAGTGAAAACTTAAAACTGTGATATAGCTGTGTTTTTATCGTCGTAATACAACAAAATCTTTACTTACTTTACCTCACTTCCAAACTGCTATTAACTGAGAAAAACATCAAATTCAATAAAAAATAAAAAACCAAAATATGAATCAAGAGAACGAGAGCAATAGTATATTACGTATCGAGGTGGAAAATATGCCATTTCTGTCGAGAGAAAATACAGTTAACCGAGGCGCGTTAACTTAATCTCGAGACCGAAATGACATTTTCACCGAGGTTTGTATACTATTTTATTCACAAGAACTAAGTAATCTGTCGAAAAGAACAAATGTTTCGCAATCGAAATTCCTACTCAGGTCGGGAAGTGTTACTTCCCAACCGGTTGGGAAGTAAAAGTTAGCAATAGCAATCGAAATTCCTACTCAGGTCGGGAAGTGTTACTTCTCAGCCGGTTGAGAAGTAAAAGTTAGCTATCAAGTACTTTCCAACTTTTAAAAAGTTGGAAAACGACAGATTACTTAGTTGTTGTGAATAAAATTATTTTTTAACTACTAACTTGAGAAATCGTCATTATTTACTTGAATGCCCCAATGAGAAGTAATTTTTCTCAACCTAGGTCAATTTATTATTTATTATTAACCTAGGTCAAAAATTCCCTAGGTTAATAATTACAAATTTTCTTTTATTTTTAATTGAAATGAACAAAAAAACACAAACAAATAATAATTGAATTCCTTTGTTTCGTTTTATTTGTATGAAACTAAACTTCCAGGCTACTTGATATTTTACGATATTTAAAAAATGAAATGGAAAATGACTAATATCAAAATCTAATCAAAGCAAATATGATAATTATTAAATATGATAAAGTGTCAGTAGTTAAAAAATTCTATATATACCTCGGTTGAGAAGACTAATATAGACCTCGAACATTATATCCCTCGGAGCTACGCGCCTCAGGATCTAAAAGTTCTCGGTCAATAATAGCCAACTTCTCAACCTTGTTATATAATGTACTATTATAATACATTATCATTAGTTTCAACAATTCATACTCAGGTTATTCGTACTATCAATTGCGTTTTCTTTATTAAAAAGTATAAAGAAAAACACACAAATCAAATATGACACACACAATTTTTTTTATTTTACTTAAAAATACAACAAAATCTTAACCACACTTTAATTAAACACTTAAACCGAAAAAAACTCAAATTCAATATAAAAGAAAAAAAAATTATAAATCAAGAAAATGAGAATAAAAAATAACAAATGATTACAATTTATCTCACTCTCTTTTAATATTTATTTTATATTTAATATTTATTTAGCGTGACGATGACTCGAATATATAAATTTTTCCCCATACAAACTCGCACAACGCGCCTTAAGAAATTTTCACTTCAAAAATAGTATAACAATCACCAAAAGAAAATAGAAAAAAATTAAACAACAACAAAAAGTATAAAAAAACAGATTAGCCACATAAACATTTCTTTTAAAAACTAAAGAAAATACTGAGATGTCGTAAAAATCCCCTGAATGCATTTTAAATTTTACTCCTATTGACGTCACACTACTAAAACACAATAGCAAAAAATATAGAGGTTAATGTATTTAAATTTAAATAATCGATCCCTACAAACATAAACGATCAGACAATCACTTGTACTCAAACTTTATCATGTTCTCGCACCATAGGATTAATTCAATCAATTCGAAATCGAAAATAAAATTTACTTCAACGGAATTTCTTTGCCATTTTTGATTGGCGGCAAAGGCAATGAAAAATAAAAATCTTTTAAAAAAAAAATAGAACCGACTTCAGAAAAAACAAAAAAAAGGCACAAAAAAGTGAAAAATAACTCAATTGTTGCTTTTAGAAACAAAAATACGTTACATTTCGATTAATTTAATTTAATTATACCTTACTATAGACAAAAAAATTACGCTATTATACAAAGTTACTATATTAAAATAGTTACTTTTTATTATAATTATTATAATTATTATAGTTATTATAGTTGTTATAATAGTTATTATATTTTAAAAGTTATTTGTAGTAAAAAACTGTTGGAAATCGGTGCCAAGCCCGAGACATATTAGCCGGTTTTTCGTCAATGTGGCACCGACTTCGAACAGTTTTGTACTACAAATAACTTTTAAAATATAATAGCTATTATAACAACTATAATGACTATAATAATTATAGTAAAAAGTAACTATTTTAATATAGTAACTTTGTATAATAGCGTAATTTTTTTGTCTATAGTAAGGTATAATGAAATTAAATTAATCAAAATGTAACGTATTTTTGTTTCTAAAAGCAACAATTGAGTTATTTTTCACTTTTTTGTGCCTCTTTTGTTTTTTCTGAAGTAGGTTCTATTTTTTTTTTAAAGTTTTTTATTTTTTTATTTTTAGTGTAGTCATAAAGCAAATGTCGGCTAGAAAGCGTTCTAAAAGTAATAACTTCAAATGCTGGAAAAACTTTCATCAGTGACAATCTATTAATTATGGTTTTGCGATTTTTCGCACAAACGGCATACATATTTCCCGTGATAGAAAATTATTTACGATAACCTTGACAAGTATATAATACTGCAATATAGCTACAATATTATACTGCCCAAAATATCCAAACAGATTAATATGTTTTGACGAAATCAACGAAAATGCATTAAAAATATGTTTTTTTCTAATTTTCTGAATAACGGTATTTTTCACATCAAAGAAACAATTATGAGACCCTCTGGGAATGAACTCAAATAGAATAAAATTTAAATCATCTAAATCGAACGAGCCGTTTTTGAGAAATCGGTGTACTACATATAAAAAACCTTCAGTGAAACACAGAACCTCCTGCTTTTTTGAAGTCGGTTAAAAAGTAACTATTTTAATATAGTAACTTTTTTAATAGCGTAATTTTTTTGTCTATAGTAAAGCATAATTAAATTAAATTAATCAAAATGTAACGTATTTTTGTCTATAAAAGGCATAATTGAGTTATTTTTCACTTGTTTGTGCCTCTTTTGTTTTTTCTGAAGTCGGTTCGGTTCTATTTCTTTTCAAAACGGTTTTTTAATTTTTTTATTTTTAGTGAAGTCATAAAGCAAATGTCGGCTAGAAAGCGTTTTAAAAGTAATAACTTCAAATACCGGAAAAACTTTCATCAGTGACAATCTATTAATTATGGTTTTATGATGCCCACAACAAACAAACAGAATAATATGTTTTGACGAAATCAACGAAAATGCATAAAAAATATGGTTTTTTCCAATTTTCTGAATAACTGTATTTTTCAAATCATAAAAAAAATTATGGGACCCTCTGTGAATAAACCCAAATAGAACACAATTTAAATCATCCAAATCGAACGAGCCGTTTTTGAGAAATCGGTGTACATACATAAAAAAAAACCCTACAGTGAAACACAGAACCTCCTTCTTTTTGGAAGTCGGTTAAAAACTTGACTTTACTTTCAACCGCGTGCCTGTAATAACTAACCACAATTTGCCTTAGTAAATAAATTTAATAAATAGTGTGTTTTGGATAGTTTGTGATTTCCAAATAGTGTATCAATTTCCAAGAACAATTGTTAAATTACATTCAGCTTTAAGTAAGCCTATTAAAATAAATTGTTAAATTCAAAAGATTGGTTTAAATTATTACGAACATATAAAACCAAACCACAGCAACACTATCAAAATCTACACTAACGATAAATTTAAATACCGTAAATCGTCCGCAGCCTTAAACTGTGTTTAAATCAAACTTTTGTGATGAATATGTCAACTCATATTCAAAGAGAAACATACTCAAATACATAGTAGTTTTCATTTTCCTTATTTTATTGCACGGGTGAAATTATGGAAAATAATGATGGGAAAACCAATATTTTATTATTTTTAGCACTGCTTGCCAAAAATATAATTAATTTTCTTGTTAATATCGAAATGATAATAAAATCTAAATATGGCTTTTTATTACACATGTTGTAAATTATATTATCAATAAACGCTACTCTAAATTTTTAATTTAAATATGACATTTATTTTATATTGTAACACTGTCAACACAGGGTGTTGCCAATGTAACAAATAAATTTGATATTCACAGGACTCTAAAGCGGTTGATGCCTCGACTAATATCAGGAGCTTGGGAGTGGGGAGAAGAGCCTGTGAAAATCCGTTTAACCGCTAGGAATACTACCTACCTATTAGCACGTTGACATTACGTCCACCTTTAGATCATCCTCTATAAAGGTTTTAAATTAATTCATTGCAAACTAACATAATAACAACAAAAAAACCCACGAAGAAAAGAATTGCATAAAGTTAAAATCAAGGAAAAATAAATACTGCAGATAATTTAGTAATATATTTTTAAATGAAAACTGTATTTTAAATTCATTAACACAAAAATTTTAATGTATCGTAATAGTAATGAAATAAGTAATAAATTTTTAATTTAATAATAATGAAATCAGAATAGTAATAATATTAAACTTACCCGCCACCATACATAGGCACTTAAAACTATTAAAGCAAAATAATTATTTTAAATCTATTTTTTTTGTTTGTTTTAAACTTATTAGCTATTTATACTGTTTATTTTATTAACTTGGATTTATATTACAACAACACAAACAGATAAATATATTTTTTTTTTTAAATTAACAATTCAATGGCTTATGATGCAGTATTAATTCTTCTATCTTGATTTTTAACCTCTTAAACCTTCTTTTTAGATGCCGTTATTATTTTTGAAAATTATAAATCCTTTTCTAAAATTATTTATCCTATCCTAAATTATTATATCCTTTTCTTGCAAATTTCTTCTTTAGGTTATTACTATTCTCTTGCAATAAACTAACAGAAAGATATCAGTATTCTGTTGAATATTTTCTTAATAAAAGGTGAACTGTATGGACAACTATTTTATGACCCAATATCACGATTGCAATCAATTGATATTGATAATACACAAACTACACGAATAACTATTTTATAACAAGCAAAATCTTAGTTTTGCAATTCAAAACACAAGCAATAAATTTTGCAAGCAAAATTATTATTGCTACACAACAATCAATGAAATTTCTATAAACTTTTGGCACTGTAAGTTTTAAGTTTTAAATTTTAAATTTTATTCTTTTTCATTGAAATACAGTCCTCGACTAATTTTAAATTTATCAAATTTTCATATCCTAATCAAAAATGGATTAAGGCAATAAAAGAAACAAGACCTCAAGTTGGAATACCGTATTTTAACAAATATAAAATAAAACGATCAGCTGGGATTTGGGTTTTAATTATTTCGGCCGACGCATTAATTAAATGACAAAACATTATGAGAAATGAAACTTTTCATTACAGCGTGGGAAAGACTCACAACCCTGAGAAAAGAGGTCTCATAATCTACCTGCGGAGCTAGTCAGGCTAAAAAAAATCTTACTTTAAGCGGTACTATTTAAAGACGTATATGATTCTAGCAACGAATATCTTTGAGGTGGTAGGTTCCGATTAAATTGCCCCGTACATCTCGCAGTCGGTATGCGACATTTCCGATTTTCGAATCGACTGTCGCTGGTACAAATTTTGTTGACAATTTGGCAGAAAACTTAGTATTGGCATCACTTTGAGCAAATGAACGTACGAAGACCGTTTGGCCTACCACAAGATTCCTATTTCGACTACGTAAATTATAACCTGTTGCGGACCGTTTGTATGCAATCTCGAGGTATGGGAGAATTTTTTCACGTGCTAGATTCAGTCGGTCTGGTTTTGATAAAATACAGACCTCGTTTTTGTCTGTTCTGGATAGCAGTCTTTTTAATTGATACTCAGATCCATGTAGCATCATATGTTGCCCGAATACAACATAGTGCGGTGAGAAATTAGTAGACCCATGAATTACGTTGCGGATGGCCGCAGCAATACTTTGCAGGTGCAAGTCCCATTCATTATGGCTACAATCGCTAACATATGCACGAATAGCCGAAAGAATAGTCCGATTAACACGCTCAGACGCATTACTCTGCGGCGAATAAACAGGAGTACGAATATGCTCAATTCCATATTTTTTCAATAGGTCTTGGAATAATTTCGAAGTGAACTGCTTCCCATTGTCACTTTTAATAAATTCGGGTACCGAATACAACAAGAGTACATCATTTTCCAAGAAAGTACAAATTAATGAAGCTGACGCTTCTCTGAGTGGCTTCAAGATAACAAATTTTGAATAGTGATCCAGGACAATCAAAATATACGCGTTTCCTCTCTTTGATCGAGGATAAGGTCCCATCAAATCAATGAAAAGCCTCTGAAAAGGACGTTCTGAAACAGTCTGCTTACCAATTTCGGGTCTAGTCGTATAATTGGTTGGTTTGATCATCTTGCAAGTATTACAGTTTAAGATAAACTTTCTGACGTCATGTGCCATAAGAGGCCAGAAAAACTGTCGTCTTAGTTTATCCAATGTTTTTGCTATACCCATGTGCGCGGAAGTTGGTGGCTCGTGAGCTTGTTTAATCAAAGTGATGGTTAGTGTGGAAGGAACTACTAGCTTCCAGGCTGGAATATCGGTATCGTCGTAGCGTTTGCCAAAGGAAGAGTTAAACAATATTTTATTGTCTCTAACACAAAAATTGTGAGTATTTGGTTCCAGTAGTTGAATCTTTTCAATTTGATCCTGATATTCTTGATCTTGAAAGGCAGGCGAGTCAAGATCTATGTGCAAGGGTAGCAGGTTGTCCAAACTGTCAGTGTTAGTAGTTCGGGAAGATTTGATTGCATCAACGGCGAGAGAAGGTGGAGTGACTGGTTCGTCTGAATACACGCGTGAAAGTGCATCTGGTACAACATTTATGGAACCTTTTCGATACCCTATTTCAAATTTGAAAGCCTGTAGCTTTAAACTCCAACGAGCCAATCGTCCTGACAAATCCTTTTGGGACATCAACCAACGTAAACTGGCGTGGTCTGTGAATATAGTGAAAGTATATCCCTCAATGTAAGCACGAAACTTTTTAACACTCAACACTGCAGCGAAACATTCGAGTTCTGTTATGGAGTAATTTCTTTGAGCGGCATTCAGTTTTTGGGAAATAAACGATATGGGTCGTTCATCCCCACCAGAATCAATTTGGAACAGCACGCTGCCTACCCCAGTAGTACTGGCATCGCACTGTATGTAAAACATCTTCTCAAAATCAGGATTAGCAAGGACAGGGGCCGTTGTTAGTGAGTGCTTCAGTGCTTTAAAAGATTCTTCGGCTGTTTCAGACCACTGTAATTTCGTTCCCTTCTTAGTAAGATCCGTTAATGGTGTTGCGATTGTTGCAAAATTTTTTATGAAGCGGCGGTACCAGCCACACATTCCCATAAACCGTCTTACTTGTTTGATAGTCCTTGGGACTGGGTATTCTTCAATAGCCCTCACCTTTTCGGGATCAGTACGGAGACATCCATCGCCAACCAGATAGCCCAGATATCGTACTTCCTTGAGGAGGAAGCGACTTTTCTCGATATTGATGGTTAGACCAGCTTGTTTTATCAAGTTAGCAACTTCCATAAGTAGATCGTAATGTTCTTCCAGGGTGGCAGATGTAACCAAAAGGTCATCCAGATAGACAAATACGCGGTCGTGTAGTCGATACGGTATTACACGATGCATCAGACGGCACATCGTCTGAGGTGCATTGCACAAACCGAAAGGCATGACCGTGAAATGATAAAGTGGCCGTCCAGGTACCGTGAAAGCTGTTTTATCTCTGGATTCTGGGTCGAGAGGAATCTGCCAAAAGGCATCTTTAAGATCAATGGTTGATATGAAACGTGTTTGATCCAATCGACCCAATAACCCATTGATAAGAGGTAATGGATACGCATCCTTAACGGTCACCTTATTCACCTCACGGGCATCCAGACACAAACGAACTTTCCCATTTGACTTTTGTACCAGTGTCACTGGTGAACACCACGCGCTTTGACTCTCTTCGATGACCCCCATGGATAACATCCGATCTAACTCATCGTTCATCAATTTTTGCTTGATTGGTGATATTGCGTAAAATCGTTGCTTTACTGGTTTAGAGGATCCGACATCAATACTATGGGTGATAAAATGAGTTCTGCCAAGACCTAGCTTCGTATATGAAGGAAACGATTCAATTATTGAATCTAATCTGATTTGGTCCGTCGGTGTGATCTCATGGAAATTAGATCGCTCATTATTAGCGTAATTGATGGAAATAGACGATAAACTGGGAGTAATACCAAACAAATTCCAAAAATCTATACCTAAATAAAGAGGCTGCTCCAGAGATGGTACGATGTATAACCTTAGTTTTCGTTCCTTTTGATTAAATTTAACATGAGCGTCAATATATCCAAAGACTCTTTGAGGCTGTCCACTAGCTGTATTCAGGCACATGGGAAAGTCATGGTATTTTGGATTGAGGTTATTTAGAAATTTTTCAGAACCAGCACCTAGCACACTGATCGTCGCACCACTATCCAAAAGACCACAGTATTTAGCTTCATTAATTATTACCTCTGCATAAGGTCTTTGGTCTGTTAGGTCTGTATGGATTATTGAGGAAAGAATGTTAAATTTCATATTTTTTCTCAATTGCCAATATGCTTGTGTCCTTAAACGTGCTCTCAGACTGCGTTGAACTGATTTTGTCTCTTTATTTAGTGTTTTCTTCTGCTTCATTGGAGGCTCAAACAAATATTTATTAACAGAGATAGAATTAATCGCGGTATTGTCATCGTTAATTTGACCAGATTTGGCAGAAAAGAAGGAATCTGAAGACGCGTTAGAATCTATTTCGGAGGATTCATCAGCATCGGTCTGTTTAACGCTGGTGGTGGTTGGGCAACAGGACTCTGCAAAATACGGTTGGGCTGGGTAAATCTTGGGGCACTGTGGTTCCCAGTTCTCCACGGTCCCCGGGACTCGTTTTCCGCACAACGTGGACATCTTGGGGCGATCGTATCTTTAAGGCCACATTTATAACAAAACCAACGCGTTGGTGGAACCGGACAATCAACAAAAAGATGACCAATATCTTCGCAGTTGAAACATATAACGTATGTGCGGTTTGAGCTTGATGTAGAGCTTTTCTGGATTGGTGGTTGCTCCACGAGTGGAGTTCTATAATTGTTAAAAGTAGGTTTGCGCATTTCTGAAACTTGCGCATCAGTATAATGTTCGGTTTGGCTAAATTGATGATCGTTACTGGTTCTTTGATAAGAATCTTCTTCCAGTGCATTCACTAGGCGTCTTTGTGTTGTATGCATCTGATGGTCCGCACCGAAATTAATTCGTTTGTGGGGTAAAAAGTTATCAGGATCTATTTTTAAATCTTTCCATGTATTTTCCCAGCTTGTACAACTATTGATTAAGTCGCCGAGATTGTTAAATTTGCGGTCGGTAAGTTGATATTTTAAGCCTGGTCTCATATTCTTTAGCAAAACTTTTATAAGTTGAGCATCGGAATAAGGTGGGCTTAACTGAACGGTTAAGCTCCATATTTGCTGATAAAACTCGAGGAAAGACTCGTTTGGCAGCTGTTTACGTGAATCTATTTTGTTCTCAATATCGGAATCCGGTCTGCGATGTTTAAAGCGTTCCACCAATTGGTGTCTTAGCTCATGCCAGTTGGCGGTAGGGTTCTGTTGTCGATAACTCCAGTACCAATGGGAAGCAATTCCTTTCAGAACGAAGCTGACTTCAATTAGTATTTGCTCAGCCGATAAATTCATAGAAGTCGCCAGAGTTTCCAGTTGAAAGAGAAAGAGATTTATGGGTATTCCTGTTGGAGAACCATCAAAGAGCAGACCACTCCGTGACAAACTACGCTGGTCTGGTATATACCTAATACCAGTGGAAGTAGGCTGTCCATAGTCTTGTGCATAAGGTGGAATATTAGGTGCCCCAGAAGCAGTTGCTACATTAATTGTACTAGAGTACTGTAAATGAGGTGCATACGTTGATATTTGAGGAGCTTGAGGAAATTGGGTTGCCCTTGCATTTGGTGGAAATACTTGAGCTTGCGTCGGAAGCTGTGAATTTACCGGGTACACTGAAGAAGGATGTGATGGTTGGTGGTTTGTTGTGCCTTGATATCTAGGAAAAGATTGTTTAAGCTGCTGAGCTGGTGGGTATAATAAATTTGATGGGGTGTTTGTCTGAGATACGGCCACATGTATTGGTTCCTCGTTCTTTAGTTCAGACTGAAGGTTACCACACTGCTTGCTAAGCATTTCAACTTGCTGTGATAGCAATTGGAGTTGAGTCATCATAAAAGTCATTGCGGATGATTGGTCTTTAACCAATGTCTGGCGAGAACTGCCTGGTTCTGATATTAAATACTCAGGATGCGCTTGCAAAGATGGTGGAATAAGTAACAATTTTGAATTGGGTGCTGGTTGCGTTGAGCGATTTGGATTGTCCGGATTGGTGGTTGGTATAAAATCATCGTCTGAGGAATCGTTTCTAAAACTCATGTTTTCAACATTAACAGCCTTAGCAGATTCTATAGAAATATTAAGTTTATCTAAATCATTTAAATATATTTGAACACTACTCAGCAAATTTTCGCAGGAGTGAAGTAGTTTCTTCGCGTCGGCCATATATGTTGGAGACGTAGATGCACGTTTCAGTCTACCCGCAACATGTAAGAGACGCGATTCAATTTTTCGGGCAGAAGCTAATTGTTCGCTAACGTCTAGTTCAGCTAGTTGACTAATATCTGCTTGCAAAATTTTTAGTTTATTACTACATGTCTCGAGCTCGTTTTTCGGCCGCTTTGCTGCCTTAAAGTGCATTTTAAAATGTGCTTCACCTTTCCCGGTTTCTTCTGAAACTACACGATTTTGCAAAATTTCAGTTGCGATAGGATCATCAATCGCTATACCACGCACCTCTAACTCGACTTCCAACTCGTCGCGTTCTAAAAGGAAAACGTCCATGATATTTTGATGGAAATATTTACAACTGGTTGCCACAAGCAATAAAAAAAATAGTTGGTATTGCAAAGATTAGCGAAAAAAAAATTAATAATGCTACAAAGAAAATTCACGTTTTCGTTTAAAAAAAAAATAAAGATAAAATAGGAAACAACAATTAAAATTAAATTGTAATATAATATGATTTAAACTAAAGTAATGAATTCTGTAAATCAAAATAAAAAATATATAACGACTCGCTTCCGTTATCTTGCCTATTCTGGAAGATTTATAGATAACAGGTTAGAGAAATTTTTGATAAATTTTTCGATAAAAAAGAATTTCCTTTTATAAATATTTTTTTTTTTTATAAACTAGTAAATTTTTACGGCGGTGCCAAAATATTAAAGAAATAAAATTGATAAGTATATATATATATATCTTTGCATGTAGAGGATGAGCCAAATCAAACGTAATGTCACTAGGGTATTGCTAAACGAGATGATATTTTAAGGTAGGTAGCAGGGAAAAGGAAGGAAAGGGTGGGGATAATATATTAAACAATCTAATAAATTCAAACAGTATTAATTTATTACTGGAACTTTATGGTGATTGAAATTATGAAATGTATCGTGTTCGCAAAGACAAAATTCATACTCATTTTAAGAGGAAATAACGAATGGCGAATGGACCGATAGACTGGAATTTTGAAGTATAGATAAAAATACTATATTCGATGCATAAAGCGGAAATAGATTTATTTTTATTTTCAGACTACACAAAATATTGTTTAAAAGGAAAGAGCAAAATAAATAAAATAAATTTATTGAAATGTAATTCACACAGAAACTCAACAACTAAAAAAATTAATTTTATCTAATTTGGAAGTTAAGTGAATAAAATTTCAAACAAAATGGTAAAGGAAGTAGGATGGGATTAACTAACTAGGAGGGAAGCCATATAAATACTTGGGCGCCAACTTGTAACACTGTCAACACAGGGTGTTGCCAATGTAACAAATAAATTTGATATTCACAGGACTCTAAAGCGGTTGATGCCTCGACTAATATCAGGAGCTTGGGAGTGGGGAGAAGAGCCTGTGAAAATCCGTTTAACCGCTAGGAATACTACCTACCTATTAGCACGTTGACATTACGTCCACCTTTAGATCATCCTCTATAAAGGTTTTAAATTAATTCATTGCAAACTAACATAATAACAACAAAAAAACCCACGAAGAAAAGAATTGCATAAAGTTAAAATCAAGGAAAAATAAATACTGCAGATAATTTAGTAATATATTTTTAAATGAAAACTGTATTTTAAATTCATTAACACAAAAATTTTAATGTATCGTAATAGTAATGAAATAAGTAATAAATTTTTAATTTAATAATAATGAAATCAGAATAGTAATAATATTAAACTTACCCGCCACCATACATAGGCACTTAAAACTATTAAAGCAAAATAATTATTTTAAATCTATTTTTTTTGTTTGTTTTAAACTTATTAGCTATTTATACTGTTTATTTTATTAACTTGGATTTATATTACAACAACACAAACAGATAAATATATTTTTTTTTTAAAATTAACAATTCAATGGCTTATGATGCAGTATTAATTCTTCTATCTTGATTTTTAACCTCTTAAACCTTCTTTTTAGATGCCGTTATTATTTTTGAAAATTATAAATCCTTTTCTAAAATTATTTATCCTATCCTAAATTATTATATCCTTTTCTTGCAAATTTCTTCTTTAGGTTATTACTATTCTCTTGCAATAAACTAACAGAAAGATATCAGTATTCTGTTGAATATTTTCTTAATAAAAGGTGAACTGTATGGACAACTATTTTATGACCCAATATCACGATTGCAATCAATTGATATTGATAATACACAAACTACACGAATAACTATTTTATAACAAGCAAAATCTTAGTTTTGCAATTCAAAACACAAGCAATAAATTTTGCAAGCAAAATTATTATTGCTACACAACAATCAATGAAATTTCTATAAACTTTTGGCACTGTAAGTTTTAAGTTTTAAATTTTAAATTTTATTCTTTTTCATTGAAATACAGTCCTCGACTAATTTTAAATTTATCAAATTTTCATATCCTAATCAAAAATGGATTAAGGCAATAAAAGAAACAAGACCTCAAGTTGGAATACCGTATTTTAACAAATATAAAATAAAACGATCAGCTGGGATTTGGGTTTTAATTATTTCGGCCGACGCATTAATTAAATGACAAAACATTATGAGAAATGAAACTTTTCATTACAATATCTTTTTAGTAATACCTGCCACAGTAGCCAAAAATGTTTTATTTCAACTGCGTGTAAAGATTGCACGCACTTTGTTTTATTGTTTGAATGAAAAATAAGAAAAAAATATAAATTTAAAAAATAACGAAAATCAATAATTAAAAAACTAGAATCGACACATCTAACTCATATAATACTTAACACGAGACTGAATAAAAAAATATAATAACATTAACAAATAATAAACTATTAAAAATTGAATTGTATCGTATGATTGCCGAAAATCATATTCGTTTGCATAATAATGTCCCCTGACTTATCCCCTCCAATTTGGGAAAAATGAAATCCAAAGATTGTGCTGTATTGCGCTACAGTTGTGCTAGATGTGCTACTCAGAAAAAAAATGCCATATCACCAATGGAAAAAAATTGGCATGCTGAAACGATTTTTCGAGCAGAAGTTAGCCCACCATTTTGAATGAAATGAAAAACAAAGGAAAAACAAACAATTTTTTCTATTCAGAAAAAATTTCATATTCTGAAAATTTAATGAAAAAGTACTGAAAAGGTAATGAAAAAGTTGTTGTATAATAACTTTTTTTAAATCATTAACCGAATAATATATTTGAATTTTAAATACAAGCTTCAAACTTTTTGAGGGCAATTATTTTGCATTTTTTCACTTTTTCTCAAGAGACGGTGCAAGAATGTTGCCTTGTTTAATATATAAATATATTATAAAAAATAAGAAAAAACATATTTTTAATGATATATTTTAAAATAGTATTATAGTAGTATAGATTATAGATAGTATTATAAAAAAAATTAGACGTGTTTTTGTTTTTAGTCTCTAGTTTTGACACAGGGTGGCTCGAAATTTGTTAGGAATTAAGGGCAAAGAAAACATTAAGTTAAATTGTGTTCGAAAAGGGTTAATTGATTTTAATAACTTTTCTTTTGTTAGAAAGATCCTAATAATGGCTGTATAACAATATTAAAACTGATTAAAATTTATATTTTTGTACCATATTTTTTAATATTAGTTTTTGTAATGGCCATCCAATATCATCAGAAATGTACTGTAACTTTCTTCATCGTAGATAGTAATATATACTATCCACAATATTTGAAAATGTATTTATCCATGTTTTCAAAGACCTTTCAGTTGCATCCCATCCTTTTACAATTTTATTAAATTCTTAAGAATTTAACACCTCTATGTCTGTTACTAGTTTAACATATTTTTCTCATGTTTCACCGAAAGAAAAAATCTTGGTTGATTCAAACATGTTGCATTGTTAATCGAAAATTAAGTGAAAATTGGGGAACTAAATACATTTGTGATTGAATCAACCAACGCTCCGTATTTAAATTAACAATTCAACCGTTGTTGATATATTTTTTTATAAGTATCACAAACATATTTGATTTAACCATGTTTGTAGTTGAGTCAATTATGATTTAATTTTCAATTGACTACAAACGTGGTAAATTAAAAATTAGACTAAAAATAGTGATATTGAATACGTTTGTGATAGAATCAAGCAATACGCCGTATTAAATCTTTTGGTTTGGTACATCTTTGTTATGTTTTTGCTGCTATCGATGTTTGTATGGGTTCGTTTTTTTCGTAAATATAATATTTGAAATTTTTTATATTAGAAGTATGTATTTCGCATCAATCCCGACAAACATTTTTATGCATAAAGCTAGCGTTCGTATATTTACGTTCTAAATAGGAAATGTATGAGTGTGATTTTGTTTGTAAAGGATGCGTCCATTTTTTCGCCATTTTTTTAATGATACAATTTAAAAGACCAAAATTCAGAAATCAAAAAATTTAAATATTTGAATTATGTGTAGAAAATTATACTAATTTTCCATAATTTTCTCATTATTATGAAAAATTAAATTAAAATATCGATAAATGGACATGAAACAAGACAAATAAAAAATATTAAAATAATATAATAATTTTTTTACATCACCAAAATTAATTATAGAAAGGGCCTGTTTCATTAACGATATTTTTGTTATAACATTAACTGAAAAATTTCTTTCGCACATAATTTTATATGCAAATAATATGAAAATTATTTAAATCAATTAAACACATCTAAATTATTTCCTAAAGTAAAATGTTAAATAAAACCAGCCATGTTAAAATATGGGCTATTATTTTGAAAACGTACATCGAAAAAAAAACAACTATTTTTTAAAAATCTGAAATTTTGATATTTTGTTGGTATTGACGAAAGGAAAAAAGTAATTTCTGCTTTTATTTTTTGTGTACTCTGAATCGGAGTTATGCGCGGTTGAATTTTGAGGCTTTTTCACGTAGTTTTTGGTAATGGTGGCAATGTTTTGTGAATAGGTGCCACAAATTTCATCCGACTTACGTATATTTTTGCAAGTAAAAAGGAAAATAATTGAATAATTGAAATAAGTAAGTTTAAAATTAATAACTTTTCTCTTTTCCGCTAGGCGGCGCGTAAAACCTTGGTTTACTTCAAAGCTCATATCTCAAAAAGTAGGCTTTTTTTTTTTTGTTTTTCACAAATTTTAAAGTAAACATATGCAGCTATGAAATTGAGAAATAAAAAGTCAGCAATTCAATATGGATTTTTTCTTACGATTTTTTAAAGTTTGGTATATGAAAAATTCACATGTGTTTTTTTATTAAGTTAATAATCCTGTACTAAATGTGGATCTAATAAATTAAACATTTCATATTTTAACACCTGCAATAAATTTGAACCATTTTTTGTGTACTTCTGATTGAGAAACAGGTTTTTATTCCGAATAAGAATTGGAGATCCCAATGATCGAAGATTTTGTTATAATTTCAACATCACCAACACTAACATTAGAAAAAAACATTAAAAAAAAATTTTTCCTATAAACATTATAATTTAATCAATATTATAAATAAATACATTAAAAAATTAATTTATATATTTTTTTTTATATTATATTATATTTTGTGACAAACTGTGCACTTGTTTCTTTGAGGCCAACTGTAAGGACCTACTGTTTCCAACAGATCCATGGCGAATTCTACCAGTCGTCTTGATGCATTAAATTCATCCTGGATACGTTTATTTGACCAAAATTTACGTGGTATAGTTGTCAACAAAAACACTTGTTTTGATTTACAGCTGGCATCTTTAAACTCTTTTTTAAGGTTCATAAGCCATGATGTATATTCATATTCCTCGTTTGGTGATAACACTTTAACTGAATCTACTTGAAATATTCTTTGACTTATTGCCGATGTGACACTTGCAATTTTTTTATAACTTCCTGTTGTAATATGATTTTGTTTGATAGGAGATTCGGCTAACCTTCCAAGAACATTGTTAATATCTTCTAAAATGTCATTAAGTAGTTCAGGAACTGGTGGAGATATAATATCAGCCGAAACTGGTGATGGATCTAAAGATGCTGGAGGTATTTGAATATTTTCGTTCGTTGGAACATTTTCAACATCCTGATTTATAGAAATAATTTCACTATCGATAGTTTCCGAACATGAAAGCTGCTGTATAGAAAATAT
Source organism: Diogma glabrata (assembly GCA_963693315.1). Lineage (NCBI taxonomy): Eukaryota > Metazoa > Arthropoda > Insecta > Diptera > Cylindrotomidae > Diogma > Diogma glabrata. The sequence goes on along the minus strand of OY856186.1, from coordinate 72,594,986 downwards.
TAGTTGCATATGAATTTTTATATAAACTGGTCATCACGCAAAGTAAAATTTAGGGTCGCAGCTTTTTGAATAACAGCTGGTGTGACCAGTTTTACATTTTTTGATGTCCGCTGATGATTTTTGAGACCGTACAAGTTACAGCACAATTTGAAAGGCATTTCTATTATTATCTTTTCTAAACGTTATGTCTTCTAAATATTTTGGAATATAATTGATTATAAGGTAATCCAATCAATATATATATACCCTTGAAATAGTTTTGACATAGGTAGAATCAGGCAAAATTAGGTAGGTACAATTTAATATATTTTGATTGGATGCAAGTATAATTTGGTCAAAAACCGTTTGTGGGCGTCATTAGAAATTTTAAATGTTAAAATTATGAGCCTCTAATTTTTAATTAGTAAAAAGGGGCTGAATAGACATTTTTTAAAATGAATAAACATTTTACACACCCTTTTAATAATTTAAATTCCTTTATTTTACAACTTAACTTAAATTAATTTTTAATAAGTTTTTAACCATTTAACCGCACAGAAAATGGTTCAAATTTATTGCAGGTGTTAAAATATGAAATGTTTAATTTATTAGATCCACATTTAGTACAGGATTATTAACTTAATAAAAAAACACATGTGAATTTTTCATATACCAAACTTTAAAAAATCGTAAGAAAAAATCCATATTGAATTGCTGACTTTTTATTTCTCAATTTCATAGCTGCATATGTTTACTTTAAAATTTGTGGAAAACAAAAAAAAAAAAGCCTACTTTTTGAGATATGAGCTTTGAAGTAAACCAAGGTTTTACGCGCCGCCTAGCGGAAAAGAGAAAAGTTATTAATTTTAAACTTACTTATTTCAATTATTCAATTACTTTTTACTTGCAAAAATATACGTAAGTCGGATGAAATTTGTGGCACCTATTCACAAAACATTGCCACCATTACCAAAAACTACGTGAAAAAGCCTCAAAATTCAACCGCGCATAACTCCGATTCAGAGTACACAAAAAATAAAAGCAGAAATTACTTTTTTCCTTTTGTCAATGCCAACAATATATCAAAATTTCAGATTTTTTAAAAATCAAAAATTTAAAAATCAACAAAAAAATGTACGTTTTAAAAATAATAGCCCATATATATAAAAACTTTTTATTTTTCTATTCTTTTGTTTATTATTTTTCTTTACTTTGTTTATTAGTTTCTTTCCTCCTAGTTTTTTATTTTAACAAACACAATAATTTTCAAACAAAAACATGAACAAACTGAACTGAAAAATATGAACAAGAAAAATTGATCACGCCGTGGTTGATTTAAATAATGAAAATTGTTACGTTTTTTAAAATAAATTGACAATGCTACATTGGTTAAAATAACCACGTTCGTATTAGACGCAAAATCAAACAAGCTTTGTAGTTGATTCTAACAACGTTTTTTTTTCGGTGCTTTTGTTTTACATTCCACAAGTCATAACAAAAAAACTTTTTTGATCGTGGGGGTGGGAACGGTACGATTTTTCATTTTGTATGAGATTTTTTTCATCAGTTGGGGTTTGGTAGTTGAAAGAGCTGGTTTTCAATTCTGGAGGTGGATTGAGTTTGGGAGTTTTTGGATTTCAGAGTTTGGTGTTTTTAGAAAAAAAAAAGTTAAAGAAAATTTGTTTAATTATACCTCAAACCCAGTTTCAAAAAAGAAATATAAGTAACTGTTACAAGTTCGGAGTTTGTGAAATTTAAAACAAAAATTAAGTTAAAATTATGCTTTTTGGGACGATCGTAAGTTTTTTAATAACAAACAGGTTCTATTAATTTACAAATCATTATTTTTTCGTCCCTGCATGGAGTACTGCTCTCACATATGGGGTGGAGCCATGTAACATATAGTTTTAGTTTTTTTTTATTTGTAATGTATGAAAATAATTTTAATCGACAATTGATACAAAATCAATGAGAAGGCTTTTATGGATTTAGTGGTAATTTGACTGAAAAATAAAATGCTCCACAGTCCACATCTATAATTTATTATATGGTAAACATGGTAAAACTGATACTCCATTACAAAATTTTATCCTTTTTGAACAGTATCGTATTAAATAACTTACAATCCTGATAAGATAAATGGAAGTTTTGATTTGCATATCCTATTTAGTTGATTTCGAAGCAGATTAATTACAATTGTTTGTCAATCTTATCAAATCTAATTTAAGCACAAATATTTTGTTTTATTTCAGAGTCTGAATCTGTATGATTAAATCTTCTGCACTGTTCTTGTAAATTACCGCATATATTATATTTTGTAACGCCATTTTATTCAGTTTCCCTGGTTTGGCAGTTTCTGCAGATCTCCTAGTTATTGGAGGTTTCTAAAATGACGTATGAACTAAAAAGATTTGCAAAATGTATATGTAGACAACCAGGAAATGAAACACTTTCTATTCCATTGTCGTTATACGGTGTTTCAGCGTATAATTTCAAGGAGATTGATATCTTGAACTTATTTTATGAATTTTTATTTACACAAAAAGCTTACATAGGCATTGGACTGTAGTCAGCAAACACATAATTTCAAAAATCAACATTATTTGTTGTTAATAATAAATATATACAAAATACACAAAGATTGGGAAAACAAGTTTTAAGGCAAGTAAATAAAACGACTTAGCAAGAAGCAACTTAAACTTTTATATTTCATAAATTTACAGTCAAATTTCGGCATTCTTAATGACTTGTCACCTACACGTATTACTTCTAACATCACCACTTCTCCTTACTTGTCATTCGTTAGTGCATTACTTCTTAACAGCACTGTATGATAATCAAAAATAGCGCTTTCATCAGATGATATTCCTATATTGATATCGATATAAAGATCAATTACTAAATAACCAAGTGCAACTGCGGCCGCAAGGTGTACACTAATTTTTCAAAAGCCGATGTAGATGGCTTCCGTAATCAAATAGAAGACAAGCTTGCGCAACGCAAGTTCCATCCAATCTCCATGCTAAGGAATGTGTGTTCCGTAATATTCTGCAAGCACATCACGATATTTTCGGAATACAGTTTTTTTTAGTATTCAAAGCATTGTGTTTCTTTTTACAACATAAAAAACAAGTTGAATGGTTAAAGTGAAAAGAAGTCTAAACCTTTTGGTATCACCATAAATGTGCCGGAACTGTAGAAGAAGAGGTTCGTGATGCCTGAACTTAAATCTGCAAGAGACAATTAAAATGAAATATGCCGAGAAACGCCTCAAAGCCATTCAAAACGATAGAGCGACAAGTGCAGGCTCATCAGTTGCCAATTCGTCAGTTATACAAAGCCGAACAAATGATTGGGTTCAGAAACAACAGCAACTTGATTTAGCAGGCAATAATGAAACGTTGCAAACGGTTATACATTCAACACGTCCAAATAATGTACAAGCTCATTACAACCTGCAATCAAGGCAGATTCAAAATGTACATTCTACACCGCATCCGTGTTTTGAACAGTAACGTTTTGAAAATATGAACCAAAACCAACCTTTACAGAATTTTGCAAACCCACATCCGATTAAAACGTGCCCAAGTAATGGCGGAGGTCAAATTGAATTGAAGCCGGAATTGTCACGATCACAGAGGTATGCAAGACAAGGACTTGAAAAAATTGAACTTCCAACGTTTGATGGAAATGTCAGCGATTGGCTGTTATTTATAACAACATTCAAATTATCTACTGAGCGATGTGGTTACACTTAAGTCGAAAATATGGTGAGATTGAAGAAAGCTTTAAAAGGCAGAGCTTTTCAAGCTGTGAAGGGACGTTTATTGTTTCCGAACCAAGTTCTAACTGTAATTGAGAGATTGACAGAATTGTTTGGTAGACCAGTAATAGCTGAAAAATAATAGCTGAATTAATTTCGAATATAAGGAAATTACCACGAATTGGTGAAGATGATATGAACGGAATTCTAGAAATGTCATTTGAAGTGGACAACCTATGTGGTGTTGTTGAGGCTACCGAAGTCACAGTATCATCATTCAGAACTATTGCAATTATTAGTTGAGAAGTTACCAGGACATCTCCGCATGAACTGGTCCGCATTTTCCGAAACGACTCAAGATCCAAGTTTGCTGGCATTCCGAAATTGGCTCAACGGAGTCTCTTTAAGGGCTGGTCAAATACTTATGATAAAATAAACAAGGTTGAGAAAAGCAGAGCAATGACATCATCAAAGTTCAATGTCGGTCATCACGCAGGGCTCACTAATCAAACACAGCAGAAAGAGCGTATCACTGAAAACAATTTATGCAACATCTGAGAGAAAGTAGAACATGTAGTTTCAGACTGTCAACAGTTTAAGAGTCTCAGTAAGAAGGAACGATGGGATCTTGTAGTAACCAAGAAGCTATGTGGAAAGTGTTTGAAAGCTCATAATTGGAAACATTGTCACAACTCGAAACCATGTGGAATTGATGGTTGTTGTAAAAAGCATCATCCTTTACTTCATAAACAGAATGTTGAAAACTCAGGTAACACAAATCATCATTCTCAAGGGGCACAGAGTGATACGAGAGAGGTAGATCATCTCGTACATGAAGTCATTGAAAGCAACACGACCCAAACAAGTAAAGACGAAATCAACATTCACAATGCAGAGCATCAAATGTACTATAGAATAATTCCTGTAATTGTTTATGGTCCAGACAAGTCAGTACATACATACGCTTTTTTAGATGAGGGTTCATCAATAACTATGATGGAAAATTCGTTACCTGATTCGTTGAACTTAACAGGGCGCAGCAGTGATTTATGTTTAAAATGGACCGATTCAATTTCTAGAGTGGAGCGAATTTCAAGATGTCTATCAGTGTCTATATCAGGAGTTCACCAAGATGGTCCAACTTATGTAATGAAAAACGTCAGAACAGTGGATGAACTGAATTTGCCGGTTCAAAGTGTTGAACTCAAAATCAGCGATGCAAATAATCGTCATATGAAACATATTCCATTGACTACGTACACAAATGCAAAACCATCATTACTGATTGGTACCGATAACGCTCAAATAATCGTACCTAGAGAAACAAGAACCGGATTATGGGATGAACCAATAGCAGTGAGATGCAAGCTAGGCTGGACAATATACGGCAAGTCTACCTTCAACGAATTTGCTGGTGTTAATTTTCATGATTGCGGCAGTTCAGGATCAAACACACTTCAAGACATGATGAAAGATTACTTTTCATTGGAAAGTTTCGGTATAACATCTAGTCCGAAGCTCCAAAGTGTCGAAGATAAACGTGCAATCCAAATATTAGAAAATACCACGAAGTTTCAAGAAGATCGATATACAACTAGTCTCCTGTGGAGGAAAGATTCATTTCAATTACCTGAGAGTCGTAAGGGAGCATTAAGACGATTATTATGTTTCGAAAAGAAACTTTCGAAAGACGATGCATTGTTTAAGTTTATGTCTGAAAGTATTATAAGCTATCTACAAAAAGGTTACATAAGAAAGCTTTTAGATTTTGAACTCAACCCTGGACCCAAAACATGGTACTTGCCCATTTTTATAGTCTCCAATCCAAGCAAAAAAAAGCACAGAGTAGTATGGGACGCCGCATATGTGTCAAATGGAGTGTCACTCGATAGTGAACTTCTTACGGGACCAGATCAACTTTCTTCATTGATTTTCGTGTTATATAACTTCAGATCGAAAAAATATGGTGTTACAGCAGACATCAAAGAGATGTTCCACCAAATTCGAGTGAAACATTCAGATCAAGACGCTCAACGTTTTCTCTGGCGTGACTGTTATCAAAATAAATTGCCGGATGAGTATGTGATGCAAGTTTGCACCTTCGGAGCAAAATGTTTGCCAAGTATTGCCCAGTTTATAAAAAATCATAATGCACAAAAATATAAGAACGAGTACCCGCGTGCATGCCAAGCCATTCTAGAGTACCATTATGTCGATGATTATCTGGACAGTTTTAATAGAGAAACAGAAGCCACCGAGATATCATCAAAAGTTCGAGATATACATTTAAAAGGTGGATTTGTGTTGCGAAACTGGATCTCCAATTCAAAACTTGTGCAAAATGAGATGAAGAACGAAAATATACCTGAAACGTTAAAATATAATGGAGACAAGAATGATTTAGTACAGCGAGTAATAGGAACACAATGGGATACTCTGAGCGATATATTCACTTTCATTGTAAATTCCGACAAGATAACTGAAGCTCTTCTTTCCGATGAAAGCCGTCCGACAAAACGAATCGTTCTGCGAACATTAATGAGTACGTTTGATCCGTTAGGACTAATAACGCCGTACTTGGTCGAAGGAAAAATACTCATGCAAGATGTATGGCGCAGTGCTATTGAATGGGACACTTATGTGAGCGATAGTAATTTTGATACCTGGAAAAGTTGGATGATATCATTAGAGAATTTGTCAAATTTACGTATCCCGCGTTGTTATACAACTGAAATCAACGTCAGCGATAGACAGTTGCATGTGTTCATAAGAATGGAAGCGTACAACAATTTTTTAAAATCTTTCTATAATATCAACGTTGAAAGATATAGCGATGAGAACACTACTATATTAAAACAACACATTACCAACAGTGTAAAACTTATTAATAACAAAAGCAGGAAAACGTATTTACTCAGATGCAGAAAAACTGGTATTACACCAAAGTTCATTGAAGACAAAATTAAAACTCTTTTTAAAACAATGGAAGAACAAACATCAACTCGGCACAATCAAATTAACAAAATTAAACGTAAATTAAGTAGAGATTACATTAACCTAGAGATAAAAATCTGTATTGACAGTAACAAAGCCATTAACCAGCAATTAACCACAACACATGAAAATATTTTACAAATCTTAACCCCGGAAGACCAAAACCATTTCTTTCGGAATCTGACCTTAGAAATTGAGAAGTACACACACATTAAAAAGAATAACCTAATACAAAAATATAACAAAATATACGCAAACCAGAAGTACTTACCTACTTTCTATGTGGACAAACGATGTGTTGAGAACCTTACAGAGACCACGATTCCTACCGACGTTGAGACTTTGCTGAGTTTCGGTTCCAAATTTGCAGTTCCTTCAAAAAGAACGGAATGTCCAATTTTAACGGTTATGGCAGAGGTTGAAAATATCCTTCATGGATATGAAAACGAAAACACAGCACAAGAAGACAGAACCATGATCACACAGAATATCAAGCAATACATTTCACAAACTGACAAACCGCTCACATACATTGATGCCTTTTTACACAAAGCACAAAAACAAACAAAAAAATTTCTATCAAACAACCCGAATATATACATCACGAACTCCGATAAGAGCAATAAAACGGTTATTTTATACAAAGAGGACTACAACAACAAAATGATTAATCTCTTAAATGATACAACAACGTACGTCAAATTAAATAAAGATCCGACCTCCACCCTAAACAACAGATGCAAAATTTTAGTAGACCGAATCATAATAAATAAAAATATAATGGAAAGTAAACAAGCAAAAAAATTAATAGTAAAATACCCAGTGACTCCCAAAATATATGGATTACCAAAACTGCACAAAACCGGTCATCCACTTCGTCCAATAGTATCCACAATAGACTCTCCTTGCTATTACCTATCACAATATTGTAACTCCATACTGGAAAAACTTACACATAATAGCCAATTTAACGTCCAGAACTCTTTAACTTTCAAAGAATACATAGGCACACAAATATTACAGCAGGAAGATGTTCTGGTTTCATTCGATGCAGTATCCTTGTTCACAAACATACCCATTGACACAGCTTTAGATGTGATTAGTGACAGATGGAATGAAATTGAAAACTCGGTTAATATATCTAGAATGGATTTTCTAACCATTTTAGAATATTGTACCAAAGAAAACAGCTATTTTAGCTTCAACAATCAGCATTACCATCAAATTAAAGGTTTGGCCATGGGAAACCCCCTTTCTCCAGTCTTAGCGGATTTAGTTTTGGAAAAACTTTTCCAAGACTCTCTCAATCAGCTTGATCGGCAGCCGTCATTCATAAAAAAATACGTTGATGATATCATTATGGCAATCCCAGATACTGAAATACAAAATACTCTCAGTATTTTCAACAAATTTCATCCAAATATTACTTTCACTCTGGAAGCTGAAAAAGAAAATCAAATAACTTTTCTAGATCTAAAACTTACACGTGATAACAACAGAATCACAACAGATTGGTATAACAAAGATACTTCATCGAATAGGATACTCAACTTCTTATCTGCCCATCCAAAGAGTATGAAATCAAATGTAGCATCCGCATTTGTCAAAAGAATTCTCAACCTAAGTCACGAGAGACACTGGGATAAAAACATAATAATAGCTAAACACATTCTCTTAAAAAATAACTATCCTTTACCCATCATAAATAATATCATTAACATTAGCATAAATCATGTAAAAAATAAGCCACTTAACAAAAACCAACAAGCTACAACAATGACGAACTCACAGACACCAACTACTATTATTAGAACATCTTTGACGTACATTCCACAACTAACAGATACCATAAAAAGACACTTATTAAGACGAACACCCAACATACTTATTGCCAACAAACCATACAATACTCTGAAAAAACATTTCTCAAAACTGAAAGACACCAACAAAATTGAAGCTACGCACAACGTAGTTTATAAAATTCCATGTTCATGCAATAAAATATACATAGGACAAACGCAACAAACCCTAACAGACAGACTTACTCAACACAGAAGCGACTACAAACTAAGAAACATAAATCCAAATAAAACTGCAATCAACCAGCATGTCGTCAACCAAATTGATGAAACTCATGAATTTGATTTTACACGAACTGAAATAATAGATCGCGATAAAAACAAATTCAAGAGAGAATTTAAAGAAGCTGGCCACATTTGGTTAAACGAGACAAAGACAGTCAATACTAGGACAGATCTTAGGAATCTTAATGTCTCGTACAGAAATTTGATTACTACTTACAAAAAAATTCAGAAAACATAACTTTAATTTACCACAAATAAATTAGCATACACTTTGTTGACTGTACTTTTCAACTAAGTTACGGGTTTTCGGTCAAAATTTTAAATTTAATAAATAAATAATAAATAAGTTACGGGTTTGCTATAATAAGTAATTTATTAATTTGTTGGCACGTTGGTATGGTTACCGGTTATGTTATTGTTATTTTATAGAATTCTATATGTATAGCTTAATTGTTTTAGATAATTTTAATTAATTTAACTAAATGTTATATATAGTGTAGTAGTTTTTGACGAGGTTTTAAGCCGATTTTATTTTTAGTTTAATGAAAAAGTTGTGATATTTATTTTAATATTAATGTAAGTAAATGAATTTTATTATAATTGAGTGGCTAAGGTTATGTGTTAGAATAGTAGTTAGGTCATTTTTTATACTAATATCTGTGATACATAATCTATAGTTAAGATTTTAAAATGTTGTTTTTAGGTCTGTGAAGATGGCGTAGCCGAAATATTGACATATATGATAGAATAAAATAAAATAAAAAGTTACAGACCAAAAGCTCGTTTCAAAATTATTAAATATATATATATATATATATATATATATATATATATATATATATATATATATATATATATATATATATATATATATATATATATATATATATATATATATATATATATATATATATATATATATATATATATATATATATATATATATATATATATATATATATATATATATATATATATATATATATATATATATATATATATATATATATATATATATATATATATATATATATATATATATATATATATATGAGCAATTTCACGCAATATATATATATATAATGTATATATATATATATATATATATATATATATATATTGTTATAATTGGACCTTTAATATAATCACACCAAGAAATTAATAATAATGTTACGGTTATACTTAAAGGAATTCGGAGTGAACAGACCGTTCCCATTCGAATCCGAGATTTGGGAATCTCTTATTATCTTTTTCCTTACTCTAACATCAAAAAAATATTCATCAATGAAGTGATTGCAAAAGTAAAATGGTGCATGGAAGCATAAATATAAAAAACTAAGAGAATTCCATGGTATTAATCTACAATTAAATAGCTTGTCTTACTTGTGGTTGATTGAAGTATTCCCTGGATGGTTTCCGGATCGTCTCCAACGGTTTTTTTGTTGATGAACCAATCTCCCATGTGAAGGTATCGGTCAAACACCAATACTTTTCCCGGTACTAATTCATCAATCTGCATCCAACTAAGATCCACTACTTCAATTTAGTCCACTCAATGCAATTGATTGAAATTACTTCTACCACCAATCGTTCAATCTAGCTGATGTTCTATGAATTTACACTTCGTAGCATTTAGAGATGGTTAAAATCATAAACTCAATCCCTTCTGACATCACCACAATATTAATTTCCTTTTTTACAATGAGTTGTGCAAGGTTTAATAAAAATATGCTTATTGATCTATATTTCATATTAAGTCTCATTGAAGTTAGACATAAAGGTATTCTTTTAAGTCGTGAGAATTAAAACAATAAAACAAATCTCACTAATTTGAATTGCAATTCCTTTTCTTTTTGGTTGTCAAAGATAAAAAAACTAAATTTGTTCACAACGCAAAAAAAATATAACTTATTAGTTTTATTTTAAAATACCGAATACATATTTTATTATTATTTAACAAGAAAAAGGGAGAAAATTATTTTCTCTTCAAAACAACATCGAATTGCAATGATGAAAACCAAATTGTTTTAAATTTAAACATGGAAAGAATAACTTTAAAATTAACAATTGCAAAAATGTGATTTTTTTCCTTCGACATCTTACGATGTCAGAAACAAAATCGGGCAATCTCCGAAAATTCAGTAATGATTAACAACGACATCTGTTCATTAGTATTGGAAATAAAAATTTAGTACGTTCGTTTGCTTTTTATAGTATATTCAAAATTTAACTAGCAGTTAAGTTTTAGAAAATTTTAAAATTATTATTAATGTAAAAATGAACGGAAACTAATGAAATACATTTTTATTGAATTGAAAACGAAGATGAATTTGGTATTATTATTGTTTCGCGATTATTGCGATCGTTACACCATGAATTCAAGGTAGAAACCAAGATTTTTACTCTTGAAATCACAAAAACGTCGCCACCCCCTCCATGACAGAAAACCACCGAACTACTTCCACTTATTAAGCTGTATCTGGGATCGAGATACCCACAGTCACTGGCGTCAAGACCGATGACCGGTTCCAACACTCATGAAGTCCTTAAGAACTTCACTGAGCATTGAGACCGACCATCCATCCGAACGTCAGCACCATGGACACCCCGATACAACCAGTAAGTATGACCTGAAGATGTGAACCCCAGAGACGACAATCAGCCAGAGGAACAACCCTACCTAACGAAAAGACATCATTCCCTGATGTCTTTCGCGTGATGTACTCCAAGATTCTTACCGCTCATATCTATGCACTCATAAAGTACATTTCCAATCTTAGTCTTAATCATTGCAGGTAAGAACTTTGGAGCCAATTTTGCCGAGAACTTTTTGGTAGCGTCACTCAAATGATGTTGCCGTACAAACACACGTTGTTGTGGTTGAAAAGTCCGTAGTTTAGATCGCAGGTTGTACTGATGTTGCGATTTCTTAAAAGCTGCTTTTAAATTTTGTTGAACCCGGTTCCTAAGCAGAGTCAAATGATCAGTGCGTTCTATTTCCTCACCAGCATCTTCACCAAGCTGGTGTAGTGATCTCAACAATTGGTAAGTATTCCCATCCGAAACTGGATGTTGACCAAATAATAAATAGTACGGTGAGTACTTGGTAGCAGAATGTACTGCAGCCCGCAGTGCATATGCGATTTCACCAATTTGTGAATCCCACTTGGTGTGTTGACCTTTAATGAACGCTCGAATTGCTGCTAAAACTGACCTATTGACCCGCTCTGACGCGTTGCTTTGAGGACTATAAACACCGGTCCTAATGTGTTTAATGCCGAAATCTGACAAAAGACTTTGAAAGTTCCTACTAGTGAACTGTTTGCCATTGTCACTGTGTAGAAACTCTGGTACCCCATATGTAAGAAACACTTCATTCCTTAGAAAAGCATTCACCTTCGGTGAAGTTGCGTTTCTAAGTGGTTTCAGTAGTACAAACTTCGTAGCATGATCCAGAACTATCAATAACACCGTATTCCCAAGTGTAGAACGAGGATACGGTCCCAAAAAATCTATATAGACTCTCTGCCATGGACGTGCTGTTTCGAATTGATATTGCATCGGAGGACGCAATATCTGATTCGTGGCTTTTGTCTGTTTACATGTGTCGCAGGACACAACATAGTTGTATACCTGTGACGCCATGCCCGGCCAATAATAAAGACGTCGAAGTAATTCTAAAGTCTTTTTAACACCTCCATGAGCAGCAGTACTATCATCATGATGTTTCTGAATCATGTTTGAAGTCATCGGTTTTGGTACCCAGAGTTTCCACACAGGAACATCGTTAGGTATTGCATCAGGTCTTGGCTCAATACGTATGTATAGCTTATCATCCACGACTTTAACAGATGGAAAGTCCTTAGGAGATGATTGAACTTTAGCTATCATATCCGTATATTCCTTGTGCCGATAACCTTCATTGTCGATTTTGATGTCGTTAATGTGATGTACTAATGCTTCCGTCAATTCCTCGTGTGTATCGTCATAAAGACGAGATAGAGCATCAGGGACTATATTTTGGGTACCTTTTTGGTGGACAATGGTAAAATCCATATGTTGGAGTTTTAGGCTCCACCTAGCCAGACGGCCACTCAAGTCTTTCTGTGACATAAGCCACTTCAGACTTGAGTGATCAGTCACAATTGTAGATCGGTGACCTTCAACATAGCCCCTGAATTTCTTCACACTCAGAATTGCCGCAAGACATTCAAGCTCAGAAACAGAATAGTTTCGTTGAGCTTTATTAAGTTTCTTCGACATGAAGGCTATCGGACACTCTTGTCCGTCAGTATCAACCTGATACAACACACTACCTATCCCTGTCAGACTCGCATCGCATCTAATAAAGAACTCTTTATTATAGTCAGGGTTCACTAATACCGGTGCTGTAGTCAGCAATCGTTTTAAATTTTCGAAAGCAGCTTGCGCTTCCAATGTCCATTTCAATTTTCCCGAACTCTTCTTTAATAAATCTGTGATTGGTGATACCACGCTTGCATAATTGGGTATGAAACGTTGGTACCAACCAGCCATTCCCAATAAACGTCGTATCTGTTTAACTGTAGATGGAGCTGGATACTCTGCTACAGCTCTAACCTTGTCAGGGTCTGTTCGAAGACCATCTTCACCAACCAAAAATCCTAAGTATTTCACCTCTCTCAGAACAAATTTACTTTTCTTGAGGTTTATTGTTAACCCAGCCGCTCTTAACAATGAAGAGACTTTGGACAGCAATTCCATATGTTCCTGGAACGTGGAAGAGACTACCAATAGATCATCTAAATAAACAAAGACATTTTCGTGATATTGATGTGGTATCACTTTGTGCATTAGCCGACACATTGTCTGGGGAGCATTGCACAATCCAAAGGGCATAACCCGGAATTGATACAATGGACGACCAGGCACTGTGAAGGCTGTCTTGTCTCTAGATGCTTCTGCCAGAGGAATCTGCCAGAAAGCATCTTTGAGATCAATACTTGAAATGTACTTTGTGCTATTTAGACGACCTAGTAAGCCATCAATCAAGGGAAGTGGGTAAGCGTCCTTTTTCGTTAGTGAATTGACACGACGGCTATCAATACATAATCTGTTTTTACCAGATTCTTTTTGTACCAAAACCACTGGCGAGCACCAAGAACTGTTAGACTCTTCGATCACGCCCATTTGAAGCATTCGGTCAAGTTCGGCATAGACCTTTAGTTGAACAGCCGGCGATGTGGGATAGTGTCTCTGTTTAACAGGTGCACTATCACCAACATCGATGACATGTTCAACCAAAGAAGTCTTTCCGAGCCCAGACACTTCAAATGACGGGAAAGAATCCTTGATCATATCCAGTTCATGTTGCTGATCAGTGGTGAGGTTATGTATATTTAAATTTTGTGGCTCTGTACGAGTCAGTTCACTAACAAATGAAGGAACAATACCAAATTTCTCCCAGAAATCTATGCCCAGGTAGAGCTCTTCTCGTAAACCAGGGACTATATGGAACCGCATTGGTTTAGTGGAGCCATTCACGGTTATTGGAATTTCGATGTAACCCAAAATTTTTGTTGCAGTACCATCTGCCGTACGAATACACGAAGTGTACTTACGGTAAGTTGTACCTGCTGATTCCAATAATTCCAAGGAATTTCTTCCAAGTATTGTGATTGACGCTCCACTATCCAATAGACCTGAAATATGTTTGTCCAAAATTCTTATTGTCAGTCGCGGCCGAGGATCCTTTGTTTCTGAAAGGATAGATGAAATACAAGCTTTACGAAATAATTTCCTCATCCTCCAATATCTGATGTTACGTTCCAGACGTCTAAAATATGTGTGATGTAATGATGGGAAATTAAATGTACTGGGTGATTTTATTCTGGTTTCCTGAGTGGTGATCGATCGTCCTGCGTTGCTACATCTCTCGTCGTTTTCTTCGGGCTCGTTGGATGTTGAACCGAGGGTACCATCCCCGAAGCATGTACTCTCGGACGGAAGTTTACCGACGGGTGACAATATGAACAATTTGCATATATAACGTCCGGCTTATTACATTTCCAGCAGTGCAATTTTATTCTGTTTTTAGAACAATCAGGAGCTCGATGTCCATTTACCCCGCATCTAAAACAGACACTTGGTTGTCTGGACATTGATGGACCAGGTTGATTAGTATTACCAGATGATATCGCAGGTCGTTGCAGAATTCTTCTAGGTTGTGTATCCACAGCTTCAATATATCCATCTTGTTCTGGATCTATTTCTGATTCATAGTCGTCCACTTGCTGTAGTTCGCTAATCCTTAAGTTTGACATTCTGGTTGGGACTGGTGTAGACCACAAACGTTCGAACTTCTGACACAATGTCCGAAGCTCGTCCATAGTTGTAATTGTTGCTGCAAGTGTAGCGTTTTTCAGTTCTACACTCAGTCCTTCCCTAGCGATTTCTAATAATTCAGCTGCAGCAAATGGTCGAACTAATCTCCGATTTAACGAACCCACTTCAACTAAATACTCATAAACGCTCTCTTTGACTTTCTGTTTACGGTTCAAAAGAACACGTAATACCGCTTTATCATCGGTGAGCGTACCGAAGGTGCGTAGGAGTCCTTCCCTAAGCACTGAGTAGGTCACTTCCTCATATTCATGAGTCAAATTCAAATAATATCTATCGGCAGCTGCCTTGAGGTACCGTGGAACGATCGACCTCAGGTCGTCCCAGGACACACGGTCCCTCCTTGCAGCCGCCTCCACTCGATGAATAAACTCATGAACATCAGGGGAGTGACCATCCCCTGTGAAGTTCGGAACCCAATTTGAGTCATAACGACTCAAATTGTTCCTACGTACCTCTCGGTATGCTCCCGGTGACAATGCTGGAGCCGCGACACGAGATACCTGAGGAAGTGGGTTGTATGGTGGTGGTGCTGTTAATGGAGCTTGTGGATAATTTGTTTGAAATTGTTGCAACTGCTCCTGTGGTATCGGTTGATAATTCAGAGGCTGCTGTACCAATGCCGGATTGATGTATCTTTGTTCAGCTTGGAACGATGAACCCAGTTGTGGTAATGCGAAGTCCTCCGCTCTTAAACCTGATTGCTGAAAATAAGCCGGTGGTAATTGTTCCGACCGTCTCTGTTGTTGATGGTCTGTACGATTCAGACTATTTATTGTCTCAGTTATTGGCTGTACTGGGATCGGTGTGGATCTCTCACCTGGTCGAAAAGCAGGTGAAGCAGATGGAGCAGATGATACTCCTGGTTTATTTTGTATAATTGGACGTGTTGACAGTGATCCTATTATATCCCAAGCGCGTGACAATTGCGAGATAGCGTAGGTGCGGGCTTCTTGCAAGTCATTGCGAGGGCCCAACCTATTCATCCTACCTGTATAATGCAACACTCGATTCGCCAAACCATCTAAGAAGATCTGATTAACCGGTGGTTGAAGTCGACGTACCTGATCTAAAACAACTTGTGCTGCCTGCACCACCGTTTGAGACTCAGCTACCAAGTCTCTCGCATGAGATACCGTTACCGGAACTGCACCATGATTTACGTGGTTTCGCAGTTCCTCTGCCCAATTGACCCCTCTAAAATCCACACCCCGAACCAGACACTCGATCTGTAGTTCACTGGATTCCAAACCATAGAACGGATGGTCCACGCCAATGTGACTTGACATTTTGATGGTAAAATTTATAGAATCCAGAATTCACAATAAAAAACGTCAACACCAATAATAAAACCAATACCAACTAGAAAAAAGGTGGAGTTAATTCGCCCGGAAAAATTCGTCCGATGGAAGTTGTAAAACGCAAAGAAATGAGAAAAAAAAACAACGAACGCCCCAATTCAACAAAACACAAAAACCTTTTTGTAAAAACAACCTTGTATAAGAACAAAAAAAAACCGCTGTCGTCGCTAATCTTTACTGAATCTTTTACAAAAGCTCCCAAAATATTGTAATATTGTATATGTAAAAATATAATTTATTTATTCAATTTCAGATATACTGAAATTTCAGAATTAATTATATACCTAAAATTATTTATTGACGACACACCCCTATGGAAAAAATATTTATTTATTTGAAAAAAATATTTAAAGATGTTTATTTATTGGGTGGTCCTCTTAACTCAAAATATTTATTTAATTTTTTTAAAAAAATAATAGATATTTATTTATATCTTGATGTTTTGCTTATTAAAAAAAATTTATTTATTTAGCTACCTAAAATTAACTTAAATTTAAAAAAAATTATTTATTTAATAAAAATTTTATTTATTTAATTTGTGAAAAATTGTTTGATTTATTTTATTTTTATTTAATATCATAAGAGATTCCCAAAATCAAGATTCGTCTGGAGACAATTTAAAAAGTAAGTATGGTACAATATCCATTTTCATTTAAATTTGAAATATCGCGTTCGCGAGCCCACTCCAACAATGCATGTGAGAACTGACTAGAAAAGCCCCTAACGACCAGATTCTACAGAACAGATTCTCCCCAACCTAATAAAACAATCACAACTGTCACGATTAGACACTAGGTCCATTTCTACTGACCCAGTTGTGCTTGTTTAACCTACAAATAAATTACAACTAAACCTAATGCGAAAGTTGAAGAACGCTCCCGAGCACCAGACTCCAAATCCTAAACTCTATGAAAAATTGTTTTATTGTAAAAGCTAAGTGGAAAAGTGGAAAAGTTTTTGAATTTGTTTGAGGTGAAGCCTCTGATCCTGAAAGCAAAAGTACAATTGGTTCTTCTCTTCATTACACCGAAGAAGCCTCTGAGCAAAGAATGGTACTACTGGTTTGCACCTAAGTACAAACACAGCACCACCACTCCTCGTCCCTGAGGACTTCCTCGCCGAATGAAGAGAAGAAACCAATGTTCTTCGATCGCATAACCCCGATGGTCATAGGCGATCTAAGAACGACATCAATGTTAAGGGGATAAGCCCCATGGATGGCTTGTTAGGCCTACCGCTGGGAGAAGTGAATCAATAAACCTAATAAACATAAATCAATTCAAGAAAAAAAACCATTTACTCAAAATAAAGTACTAGCACAAATAGTACTTATTAAAAAAATTATTTGCAGGTAGTGCAAAAATATGTACAATGGCATGGCAAAAGAAAATATTTACAAATTATCTATATACAAAAATTTATTTACAAAAAATATACAATATATACATTATGTACAAAAACAAATTGTACTATGTATATATAAAAAAAATATGTACAGGATTATGTACAATATGTACGTGGTAGCATAAAAAAATTTCAAAAAAAACTGCTTCCCCAAAACGGTTTTCTTTTTTCCAAATAAAAAACAATTAGTATTACTAAAAGTAAATGACAGCACAAAAAACAATCTCCAAAAAAAATTGCTGTCCCAAAACGGTTTTTTTCAAAATTAAAAAAAATATCAAAATATATAATTCCCTAATCAAAACGAAAACGAAACCAGTAACTGGTTTATTTCAAGATAAACAAAAAGCTGATTGACAACCACGGCCCAAACCGGTTGCCACCACCCTATTACCAAAAAAAAACCACAACTGGTTTATCCTAAAACTTACAAAGAGAAACGCGGAATTCTTTAAATTTTTGAAAATATAAATTTAGAGTACTTATGATAAATATACACATGAACACCCTAGAAACTAAACCTTTATTCTTCCCTCCAGCTTTTTAACAAAATTTAGCCAAATAAACCGACGCGAAAAATAAACCATATATAGACATTAATCAATCTGAATTGAAACAATCAATCAATATATAAATATATAAATATAATAATATAAAATGTTCCACAAAAAAAAGTTTTTTTTTTCAAAAAAAAACCGGCTTGCCAACGCCCAAACTGGAAAATATTTATATATATATCTAAAAAAACTAACGGGTCCCTTTTTGTTCGGCGCTACGTGTTATAATTGGACCTTTAATATAATCACACCAAGAAATTAATAATAATGTTACGGTTATACTTAAAGGAATTCGGAGTGAACAGACCGTTCCCATTCGAATCCGAGATTTGGGAATCTCTTATTATCTTTTTCCTTACTCTAACATCAAAAAAATATTCATCAATGAAGTGATTGCAAAAGTAAAATGGTGCATGGAAGCATAAATATAAAAAACTAAGAGAATTCCATGGTATTAATCTACAATTAAATAGCTTGTCTTACTTGTGGTTGATTGAAGTATTCCCTGGATGGTTTCCGGATCGTCTCCAACGGTTTTTTTGTTGATGAACCAATCTCCCATGTGAAGGTATCGGTCAAACACCAATACTTTTCCCGGTACTAATTCATCAATCTGCATCCAACTAAGATCCACTACTTCAATTTAGTCCACTCAATGCAATTGATTGAAATTACTTCTACCACCAATCGTTCAATCTAGCTGATGTTCTATGAATTTACACTTCGTAGCATTTAGAGATGGTTAAAATCATAAACTCAATCCCTTCTGACATCACCACAATATTAATTTCCTTTTTTACAATGAGTTGTGCAAGGTTTAATAAAAATATGCTTATTGATCTATATTTCATATTAAGTCTCATTGAAGTTAGACATAAAGGTATTCTTTTAAGTCGTGAGAATTAAAACAATAAAACAAATCTCACTAATTTGAATTGCAATTCCTTTTCTTTTTGGTTGTCAAAGATAAAAAAACTAAATTTGTTCACAACGCAAAAAAAATATAACTTATTAGTTTTATTTTAAAATACCGAATACATATTTTATTATTATTTAACAAGAAAAAGGGAGAAAATTATTTTCTCTTCAAAACAACATCGAATTGCAATGATGAAAACCAAATTGTTTTAAATTTAAACATGGAAAGAATAACTTTAAAATTAACAATTGCAAAAATGTGATTTTTTTCCTTCGACATCTTACGATGTCAGAAACAAAATCGGGCAATCTCCGAAAATTCAGTAATGATTAACAACGACATCTGTTCATTAGTATTGGAAATAAAAATTTAGTACGTTCGTTTGCTTTTTATAGTATATTCAAAATTTAACTAGCAGTTAAGTTTTAGAAAATTTTAAAATTATTATTAATGTAAAAATGAACGGAAACTAATGAAATACATTTTTATTGAATTGAAAACGAAGATGAATTTGGTATTATTATTGTTTCGCGATTATTGCGATCGTTACAATATATATATATATATATATATATATATATATATATATATATATATATATATATATATATATATATATATATATATATATATATATATATATATATATATATATATATATATATATATATATATATATATATATATATATATATATATATATGAGCAATTTCACGCAAGTTCAGCAAATTTTTGGGAAATTTTGACTTGACCCCTTGTAATTTTGGTGATTTTTTGTTTATAGATAGTCTTTGATAAATAAAAAATACAAGTTCTCTTAGAATTTTTTTTTTCGACCAGGGGTCTTCACAGGGTGCCCCTCAATTTTTTGTTATTTTGTGATGTGACTGCATTTTGACGAGCGATTGTAGAAAAACTACTGAATCGATTTTCATAAATGATATGTCGTTGAATAGGTATTAGAACAAAGTTTTTAAAAATGTACACTGTTAATTTTTTGAAATAATTTTTAACGGTGTAACATAAGAAAAAAAGGGTGTAATTGAAAAAAAGATGGCATAGCCTCTTTTTTTTTTTTTTTTTTTTAAACTAAATTGAAGCTTATTTTATATCTAACCACTTGTGAAAGTTGAGGACACGCGTTATTTTTTGTTTTAAAGATAAAATTCGTTGTGCATATGACTGTCGGGAATCAGTTTTTTTTGTTCTGAAGGAAAATTATAAAAATGGCGTTATAAACTAAGAGATATTTTTTTTATGTTAAATATCAAATATTTTATTATTAGATGAACTTTTTAAAATATTATAAAAATTATATATGTAGTACAATAAATAAAATAAATACAATTGTTAAAAATGATTTACTTATTTTACAAACAGAAGTTTCTTTTGAATAGGAAAGCACTTCTGCAATTATTTTCTTTGTATTAGATGGCATAAAAAATTAAATGTTTATTTATCACTTTTAGTAATCACTTGTCACTCTTATAAAAAATAATTTGACTGCAAACAAAAAAGCCGTATAAACAACTAAATCTATTTAGGAACTTTTGACTGGAGAAGTATTATGTTCGTATTATGTTATTATGGAATCATAAAGTAAAAGATTGTTTTTCAACATTAAATTACAAATATTTTATTATTGAATAAACTTTTTAAAATATCATACAAATTATATATGTGAAAATAAATATAGTTATTAAAAATTATTTACTTATTTTACATTCAAAAGTTTCTTTTGAGTTGGAAAACATTTTTGCATTTATTGTCTTAGTATCTACTGGTACAAAAGAATGAAATTTTTGAGTTCCACTTATAGTAATCGCATTTTTATATCGATTTTGTAATTTTTCTTTTGTTAATTGATATTCATTTTTATCGGCGTATCCAAAGTTCATGGTAGATTCCCATTTTAAAGCCCATTCGAAAAGTTTTTTTGGTGTATCAATAATATTATCTTCGCTAAATTTAAATATTTAAAAACTAAATTTTATGTTGTTTTAATACAACAAATAATAACATTAAATATAGCTAAAAAACATAAAAATATTTATTGTTTTGAGTTAACAAAAATGAAAATTTTGTACAATTTTCGAAGTAGAAGAAAATGGATCAAATGGCTTTTCTGACAAAAAATTTTTTGAAATTCATTGTATTTACAACCTAAACTTTCGATTTATTCAAAAACTAGGAATTTAATTTACCATATATTCTCTGATGATAGTTTTCGATGACTCCATCTCGCTTGAACTAATGCACTCTTATGAATGATAACAAACTAAAGATACGTTACTAACAACAACAAGTTTAAATTTTTAATTTTTGTTTTCGGAGTGCGGTAAAATAAATATATAACAATTTATTTTATGTTTTACAGGCAAAACTACTTTATTGATTTTACAATTTAAAAAAACACTGTTTTAAACACATATCTCTCTGAGGATGATATAATCGAAACATGTAAGAGAAAATTAATAAGAAAAAACAATTGTTTAATAAATTTTAAAAAGATATTTTGAATATATAAAACAGTGTTTTTTTAAATTGTAAAATAAACAAAGGAATTTTGCCTGTAAAACATACAATAAATTGGTACAACAAGTTTAGTGAGTTATTATTAATTCTCATATGGTAATAATATACTCAGCAGAGAAATCAACATTAACTTCATACTATTACTCATACCACTAAATAAATTGCTGACGATAGGTAAAGAATAATTTAGTCCATGTGAGTTTATATAAATTAAATTAATCAATTTCGCTTTGTTTCAGTAATTAACAATATTATTTAGTGCAAAAATGGCAGATTTAGATGATTTTTTTGCTAAGAAAGATAAAAAAAAATCAAAAGGAAAAAAATTTGCGACAGCTGAAGAGTTGGCTAAAAAATTAGAAGACACGTCAAAAAAAAGTGAAGTGAAACCTAAAAGTCGCTTAACAAATTCAAATAACGATGGAGATGATACAAATACTCATGAACAGGTAAAACGAAATCTAGAACCAATAATCTTTTTCATCTGTCAATATTGAATTGCATCAACTCATTTCTTTACAAACACTTTCGGCCATATTTTTACGATATGTTAGTCATGGAACATAACTGTATACTCTTATAATTAAACATTTAAAATATACTACAAATAATTATCGATATTTTTTTATTCCAATCAATAATTAGATAAATGAAGATGAATGGAAAGAATTCGAAGACGATGATATCCAAAAAGATTATTCCAATTTAAAAATAGGGCAGTTAACAATAAGTGAAGAAGATAAAAATCAAATAAATATGGGAAATATGGATGATGGATCAGATGGTCAAAGTGATGGTGAAGGTAATTCAGAAAATTCTGATAGACGGCCGTCAGGGCCTTGGAATAAAGCCGGTGGTGCTGAAGCTCCATCCCAACAACACTTACAACAAAAACCAACTTCAAATGTATATGTTAGTCCTGCAATGCGAAATCAAGTATGTATTCTTCTATTTTTTGTAAAAACAGCGACAGCGATTTTTGATTGTCATTTTATGATTAAAGTCCGATTTCTTTGTTTTGTTCATATCAAAGTTGTTTTGTTCATATCAAAGTTTTCACATGTTGACTGCGATTTTGTGTGCATGAAAGAAACGTTTTTTCGTAAGGGGAGCTTATTAGAAGACATGAATTGCGATTTGAAAAAAGTGTTTTATGAGCAATATTCTAGATACGGAATTATTTATATTGGACCATATTTTTAACTTAAATCTTCATATTTGTTTACATGAAAAACCTAAAAATTGATATTCTGTTTTATTTGTTATAAATTATATACATTTTTTATTAATTTAAATCAATCAACCGCATTGAAAGATTAGATTTTATTAACTTTCGATGTACAGGTGTGATAACTCCAGTCAATTCTATTTACATCAGAGTTATCTTGAGATACCTCATACCACTGTGATGCTGAATCTTAGTTGTAACGCTATTCACTATTCGTCATTATCCGTATCCTAATATCCAGTTTTTTGCATGGGTGATTGTTCTTAGTACAGCTCTTGATGGCGTGCAGATCGTTATCCTGTTTTACTGGTGGAACTTTATTCTCTTGTGTGAAGATGATCTTGGTGTGCTATTAAGTGGCAGTCAGTTGCAATTCAGTATTTTGGCTTGCTGGAAACTTTTTCAATAAAATTTAACTCAGCCGTGGAGACCAAATAGGTGCTTTATTATTTATAATTTTAAATTTCGCAGCCAATTGCTTTGCATTTGGTGGTGATGGTGTCCTGATTCTTTCTCCAGCTGGTGTCCAAGTGATTTCAGCACGTTGTTAAGACTCTTGTTGCTGCCGTGATTCAGTGTAGACATGCATTTATTTATGTGACCTTAAACCTTCTCGGCACTTACACATGTTGATAACAACGTTATATCAGTATATGAGAATGTTCTTATTGCACCTGGTGGTTGACTTAAACTTGACATATAGTAATAGTTGTTCGACGGTATTGAATTCTAAGTATGTTTGGCAGTTTAGTCAAGCAGTTTATTATGACGGAGTCGAAGGCTCGCGAAAAATTCAAGGAAACCAGCACTGGTTCGATCTCTGTTGATTCAGTCCCCCTATATTACATCTGTAGTAGTACGATGGCCACTTGTGGTCCCTTCAGGATGTCATGTTGGTGAGAAATTTGGAAAGTTTTTGGAAATATTCCTTTATCCTGAGTTTTGGAGTGTGGAACTACTTTAGCTGCTTCTGCTGTTCCTGAATGTCGTTCTTCGATATCGTTTCCTGTTTTTGACTGCTAGTTGAACATTTATTTAATGGTCCGCCACAGATTTTGGGTCGCTGGATTAAAATTTGACTTTCTCGATATTTCCTCCATTTATCACGCTCGGGAACTAGATTCTTAATTTTAGTTGACATTTCTGCAGTACAGTAGAGACGGTGTCACACGGTGCACTTATCAATAGTTTCGGGAACAACTCTACTTATGTAGTTGTTTAGGATGAGTGACCAACCGGATCTTACTTGGGCTAAGATGAATCTAGTGCTGTGAGGCAGTTGGACCTCCTCGGCAACGACTAGTGGTCTTCTATTTAGAACTCGATTTTGGGCGTATTTCCTTATTACGTCTTCAACAACTTTGGTGTGGAATGTTTTTAAGCCAGTTTTATATAAATACTCGTCAATGTTACTAGTACCCTGGCTATCTCTGACATCATGCAGAAAGCATCTTGCTGTCCTCCTTTCTAGGTGGTTCAATTGTTGATAGGGTGTCATTGCAAGGATGTTACTCTTTGTGACACCCCATAAATATTGTTTGTTTAGCATTTCATTATGTTTACGGACCTGTAATAGGTTACATTCTTCGTGCTAGGGATCTCAAATGACATTCGGTTGCGGTCCGCAAGGCAGGGTTTTGTGTTGTTTATAACTTATTCCAATGTGTGTCGACAACTTGAGGTACTATGGATGCATCATAGTTTATAATAGGTCTTCCTATTGTTTTGTAAGTTTGTTATTATGGTATTTTTATCTTTGCTCCATGAGCTACCCGCTAGTGCTTTCAATGCATTATTCCTGTTTTTCAATCTAGAGTTCACTTGAGGGATCTAGTTTCAAAGTGTACAATCTCCATTTTTTTCGAATTCAGCGATGTGTTTTTCGAACTCGATAAAAATTTTATATGAAACATAGATGTTTTTCATGAAAAATGGAGATTGTACACTTTGAAAATATACCCCTCATTTGTTGTGCATGAGCATTGAATTTAAGCAGTTAGTCAAATGTTACCCCCAACAGTCTCGGATTTTTTACTGTAGGAATAAGAATGTAGTCCTCCATGTGGAAGTGGACTTTTCAGTGGACAGTTTGAATTTTCTGATTTTAACTAATCATTCAGAATATTAAGATAGGTTTTTAGGATATTAGGAGTTGTTGTGGGTTATTTTCTGTTGCAAGCACCGTGCAGTCGTCTGCATATGACTTGATGGTTATTCCTTCTGGTAGGGTAGCTTAGTTAGAGATTTAATAATGACGGTGTGAAAACTCCACATTGTGGAACTCCTTGTCTTCGCACTCGCATTTTGAACTTATAGTTACGGAACTCAACGTATGTTTGGCGATCTTTAAGTTAGTTGCACAACCAGCGCTTTATTAAGCCTGGCAAATAAGTGTAGAGTCCGACACTGTCGAAAGCTTTTGATAGATCGAGTGTAACTTAAATTTCTTATAGCACATTCTGTGAGGCGCGATGGTTGTAATTTCAGATTTCAAGATCGGGCTTTTCTGATCGTTTTTCAGATATGTATTTTATATCTGGAGAGTATTTAAAGATGTATTGAGTGTAGTAGTGAGGTAGCTCAATCCTTTGGGTCCAATGTGTTTGAGCACGATGGCTGAGATGCCGTCGGGTTCTAAAACTTTTAATGGCTAAATTTCCCTTATTGTATTCGCCACTTCTGCCGAAAACATGATATCCTTTAAGTTGTCAGTGTTAAGTTTGCGCAGATGTCTTAATACTGATCTGGTCTCTTCTCATGTTTACGTTGCTTTACTTACTGAGTGTTGAATTTATTTGCCCATTTCCTGTGGTTTTCGGTTGGCATATCATCGAAGGCGATCATGCAATTATTTTGTAGTTGTCGAGGATGAGTTACTCCCTTAATGAATTTTCAAAGACTTTTACTAGTATCAAGGCTTGATTTACTCACTAAATCTCTCCATTTATTAATTCGCTTATTCAGGTCCGGAATTCTGGCATCGGCTGGATCTGCTTTACGAATGTCATCTCTTTGTGTAGCTTCATTAAAAATGAGCGAGCTCTAGCTTCATTAAACATTTACCTGAATTGGTTTTCCCCAGAGAAGACGTCAAGTGGTGAAAATTGCTTACTGAATTCCATTTCAGTAAAATTTAAAAAAAATTTCAGTCTTCCTTGTTAAAATTAATAAATGTCTGATAATATATGTCTTCTTCTCGGATTTTATTTGGTGTATGAAGCGGGTCTCGTCTCGGTGTGTTTCTGTGTGAGGGACACATTAGACTTGCTGCTATCTTAAGCGATACGTGTGAACGATGATTTATTAAGAATGCCAAAATTTTATTGATCAATTTCATGTTGATCATCAGTTTAAGCAGAGTGCGATGTTGAATGGTGAGCATTTATGTAACACCAGATGTAACAGTTGTTGTACGTTAGCCGGTGGACCATCTTGGCATGGTATCCTGAAAGGCAGCCTGTAACCGTTCCTAGCCAGCTATCGGTACCCGGTGAAGGATGACCTGAACGATATCTAGACACGATGATTTTGATGAGTTGTTTGAATTAACATTTATTTTATATTTGGGTTGTGTCACTTGCATGGTTGATACTTAATGGCTGCTACTGTCACTTGTATGGCTGCTACAAAAAAAATTGCAATAAAAAAGAATAGTTTGTATAACGAAGCCAAAATGTACTTCATTTCACGCAAGTATGAAATTTGCAGTTCGATCTAGCGAGGGCTGTAACCATATGAACTTTAAATGTACATTTTGGCGAGTTATACACTTTATTTTTTCTACGGCATTTGGTAAACATAAAAATACGCCTTTAATTTATTTTGCCATTGTGTTAACATAAACATAGTTATGAATAATAAACAATGAAAAAGATCAGAACAAAAATCGATATCTGTGCGTTCAGTTACAAAAAAGTTGGTGTCAGTGTTGGTACAGTGCAAAACACATATCTGAGAAACAACAAAAATCGCCAAAAAGCGTTCAGACAAGCTGTATAAAATATTATGAAGAGATTCCAATGCATGTGTTCTTATTAGCGATGAAACGTTTTTAAAAATGGATACTCAAACTATCACAGGGCGTCAAATACCCAATATCGAAAAGAGAGTATATCAGTGAAGAAACTCGATCCATCATGTTGGATAAATTTGGCGAAAAGTTCTCGTATGGTAAGCGATCTGTTCATTTGGAAAAAATAAGCAATTTTTTACACAACTGAACCAATTGTTGATTTAAATTATCAAAAAGTATATAGAAAACATTAAGTTCCACCTTTATTTTGGCCGTATTTGGCTTTGGCACATAATGCCAATATGACACTAAAATTACTTAATAAAATATATAAAGAAAGAGAACAATCCAGCAAACTGTCCACAATTGATACTGGGTATTTGTTAATAGAACCCCAAATAAGGGTTGTCGAGTGGCTCAAACCCTCGATAAGTTAAAATTTGGTCTCCTAAATGCCCGAAAAGTTACACAGTCTGTGCAAAAATTAATGGGAAGAGTAAAATCGAAAGTGCCACAATTTTTTCATGATACCTAAACTAATTTTTATTTCTGTGTAAAAATAAATTTTTCAAATAAAAAAAAAGAAAATTCAAATCGGTTAATAAATATAAAAGTTATTATTAAAGGTTCGAGTGACAAGATGTATAACTGTCGCTTTTTAGCGTGATTTTTTTAACAGTCTCTCATTTCTTGAATGCCTTACCGGCATGGGTCTTTCCTTATAATTTTAATGCTCAAAACGTGAAAATCCACATTAATAAATTCCTCAAAGAAAGTTGATTAATATTCCCGAACCGTAGTTCCCTAGGTATCTTCGGATATTCAGAAACAGGCCTAACCTTGAAAAAAAAGTTTCGCTTCTCTTCCTGTGTGGTTTTCGTTGATACAGCATCATTGCATGGACAGTTCTGGTGATCAAACGTGTGCTGCATAATTTAAAATGGAGCGGCCAATGAATTCGTATGTTGTGGTAATGTTCTTATTATGCCTATCCCGGCTTATGCTTTAAAGATATTTCAGTACGTTGTTGTTGTTGTAGCGATGGGTGTGGTGCTCATACTCCGACTCCATGTCCAGGTTCAGGAACTTTGCTAGTGCTTCTCAACATCGACGGATCTACGCCCCAGAAGAACTCAGAACGAAATTTCGACCAAGGACCATAACAACAATTTCGATTAAAGGTGCAAATCCTGTCGCTCCATTTTTTTTTATAAAGAAACATTTCAGTACGTTGTGAATTTCTAATTTCCTGCAGATCTGTTTTACGTGGGTGAAAAACGTCAACATATTGTCGTCCACATATTCTCTAGCTCTGGATATCTTGTTTCCTGCGACCTTGATATCCAGTATTATATATTCACGATTCCATGTCCTGAAAAGATTTGCTTTTAATTTTTAATTGGACAGTTTTATGTTCTATTGCGTCTTAAATCGTGGTCATTATTGGGATATTACCCGATAGCGCTTTTTTTATTGCCCATTCCCAAAGATTTCTACTCCATATTAAAATTTCAGGTTTATATATCTATTGAAGGAACATTGTTCGTATAATTGAACGCGTGTGATCCGCTTTTGTTATAATTTCATATCTGTTTTTCGCATTACCAAAAATAGGTCAAAAATCTTCGCTTTTCAATTTTTCAATTGTAATGTTTCGCAATGCTAAACAATCATCCGCAGTGTTTCTCGACTTAAAATTTACATACTAAATTTTGCTCCTATTTATTCTTATCTCATGTCATACTTTTTACATCTGTTTTGACTCTTCCATCATAATTTGTAAATAATTGATGTTGATTGGTAAGAGTACTGCGCTTTCTCTAAAACTAACGTTATTAATGTTCACCCCATTGTATTTTATGCCCACCTCCTCTTCTTGACAAGGCTTCATTCATAATTTCTTGTTAGTACAATAGTAATGGCGAGAGTATTGAGTATACACCCCTACCTTAGCCCTTTCTTTATTACTATGTTGTCGATTATTATATCTAGTGTGTTGGCAACAACTCGAATATTCCAAAGAGAAGCCCAGCATATTTTTTTGCTTAATAAAATATTTTGTGTCGTAGGAATTACAATATATGTTCAAATACAACACATAAAACTTTTAAAGAGCAAGGTCCCACAACCACATGCATATTAGCAGGGACTGGAGTACACAGAGTTGTTACATCCGTAAATAAATTACAAATTCACAAAAACTGGAAAAAATAAAATTCACAATCCACAGTTCGCATGTTAAAAGCCAGCTTTATAGTGGAATAATCAGAATTCAGAGCATACAGTTGCATTTGGCTTCTTTAGCATAGTGATGAATCCAGATTTCACCTAGAACTATTAACTCGTTAGGAATAAAATAAGGTGCAAGTCTTGTTTATTGATATAGCTATCACTATCTTTCTTCGTCCTCGAGTATATATGACCCCATACTTCCGTCACTTCCTTCGTTCTAGATTTATTTACCCGAAACTATTTTCATTCCACCACCAAATTTATGTCTGTTCGCAGATAGCAGCCTTTGTTCTTGAATCAATTATGATAAACTGATTCCCTCAAAGTACTCCTTGAATAAAAAAGTAGCAAAACCATAAACGTAAAACCAAAACAACACTAGGTTCATTTTAGTTCCTCTCCTTAGAGTATTTATAAATATAGAGAAAACACAACTTTCAAAATGATAAAGATAAGCAAAAAAAATCGTGTTAGCAAATCTTTCAAATTCAATTTTTCCTTCCTTCATTTTGATTTGTTTTTCAACGTTTATATTTACTACCACAAACTTTGTTATTAAATTATAATTAACATAAAACTTTCTAAGGAGCGACCTGAGTAAAACATAATATTTTATATTTTTATTTTGAGTTTTTAATTGTGAAATCCAAATGCGCTCAAAAAATTTTTAATAAATCAATTTTATTTAAAATAATCTTTCCTACATGTTCCGAAATTCAAAATTTCATCGCCAGGTATTTTCGTTCAATTAAAATTATTTGCTAACAATGCTACTAAAGACTGAGGCAGAAAAAACGTTAACATTGAAAAACTGACATAACTTTTACACCCTTTATTTTTATCAATAAATTTGAATGCAGTAATCTTTGCAATACTTGTCTCATTATGTCATCCAATTTTTGTTTTTGTACGACCGAAATTGAATTTACAATGGCGAAAACTTGGAGGTGTGTAAATTTTTTCTTAAAAAATTTAATGAAAATCCTCTATGGTCATTCGTTCGAATTGCAAAATAAGCTAAAGTGACCAGACAAAAGGCAGCAAAAGTCATCAAGAACTTCAAGGAAGAGCTCATATTCACTCGTAAGTCTGGAAGTGGCAGGCCAGAAGGATTTCACTCGCCAAAAAAGGTGCGGAAAGATGTGTCTGAAATGGAGAAGCATCCGAAAATCTCAAATTGGCAATTGGCTCACAAAGTGGGCTTGTCAGAAAAGTCAGTACGCAGAATTAAAGCCAAGACCGGCTTCAAATCGTACAAAGTGCAAAAAATTCCAGGCAGAAATGCAGAGAATAACACAGTGGCAAAAAAACGAGTTAAACAGTTGAGAGTCGATTTCTTTGAAACCAACGATTGTTGCGTAATGGGCGATGAGACATATGTGCTCTGCAATTTTTCCCAATTACCTGGCTAAGAGTTTTATGTTTCTCGTGGACGAGCAAATGTACCCAAAGAATTCCGGACCAAAAAGATGGCAAAGTTCCCGAAAAAACTTCTTGTTTGGCAGGCAATCTGCAGCTGTGGAGAGAGAAGTAAATCTTTTGTGACATCTGGATCTATAAATTCTGAAATTTACATAAAGGAATGTCTCCGAAATAGATTGTTGCCTTTTCTGAGACAACACTATGTAATTACTTTCTTTTGGCCGGATTTAGCCTCGTGTCACTATAGCAAGGCGACCTTGAAGTGGTATGAAGACAACAACATCGTTTTAGTGCCATGAGAGGCAAACCCACCAAATTGCCCAGAACTCTGGCCCATCGAACGCTACTGGGCTTTGGTCAAAAGAAACTTGAAGCTAGCAAACAAGGAAGCAAAAACCATTTCAAATTTCAGGAAAATGTGGATCGCGACGACCAAAAAAGTCTCGAATACCTCCATAAAATCCATGATGTTGGGAATTCCTGACAAAATCAAGCTGTTTTGTGTTAATAAGTCTGATTAAAATTTAAAATAATATTAATTGTGGATTATTCGGTAATAAAATACGTATCCGTGAGACTTTTTTTAAAATTGGCCTAGCGGTTCCAAAGTTTCCCAGTTTTTCAATGTTAACGTTTTTTCTGCCTCAGTGTTTATATATACTAGTGGTCTGCATAAATGCATTTAAAATATAAACAATTACACAAATGTACTTAAATACAAATCATCTACGAGTAAAAGTGTTACAAATATTTATATTCTCAAGTATAAAATAGTCTAAATACAAACAAAAATAAATATCCGCTTACTTTTTACAAAATATCTTTTCTACTCTCACCACTAATACTTATATTTAGAATATGTAAAATGTATTTGGGTAGTTTAGAAACAAATTATAGTAAAAGAAAAAGCTGAATATACTCAAATATTTGAAGTATTATTATGTATTTGGGAGTACAGAAACTTTTTGAGAAAGTATGTAAAACGAATAATTATCCCTAATGGATCATGTGTACCGTTTTAGAGTTATTGATTAAGCAATCGGATTTTAACATGGACATAGATTCAACTATTAGTCAGAATAGGAGTTGTATTTTTTAGTAATAAAATGTGTTGTGTGGAAGGCATTACAATTAACGTCACAGCACATGAAAACCTTTAAAGACCAAGGTCCATCAACAACATAACATGCGTTCTAAGGTGTTAATGAACTCAAATTTTTTGTTTGTTGTTTTAAAGAATGGATAAATAAACAGTAAATGTTATCACATCATAAAATATGATAAACCAATATTTCATGATAGGATAAACGAAATAAAAATAAAACAAAAGGAACATTCCATAGCTAAGATTGAAGGTGCTACCATTGACTGAATACAGTTGATCCGCCAGCATTCCTAAGACATCCCAGTCGTTAGTGATATCTCACTACTATTGCCAGTGGAATATTTGATATCTCACGTTAACTCGTAGGTTAATAACAGAGATTGGAGAACGGGATTGTTTCCCGTAGATCACAGATGAAAATAAATTTACAAATGAACAATACTGATTTTTTCATGTGAAAAAAATTTAAAATTAAGTTTGGAGGGTTTTTTTGTGAGCTATTAAGCATAAGTACATATCGGAAATCCTAATAAAACTTCAACTCCTGATCAGAACAGATCGTTAAAAAACAAAAAATAAATCAAATATTTTATATTCAAAGTTAAATAATAATATATAATAACAAAAACGGATTTTTAATAATTCATTTTATAAAATGGTCTGGGTTAAGGATTTTGATATAGTTTTCGGCAAAAAACTTTTATGAGAACATGGTTTTTAGTTTTGGGCAGCGATGTATACAAACATAACTTTTTGTTAAAGTACATGTATTTTTTATCACTGTTTAGATATGTATTACAAAACTAACACGAAACATCAATACGTTGTCGGAAAATTACAACAGATCATATATTAACATAATTTAGTGAAAAGATTATACAATCAGCAAACTACTCAAAAATCTCTCCAGCGTTTCGAGAAAATATTACAAAATCACAAATTCATATTTCTTTCAAAATTCCAAAAATATTGTAAAAATTAAATAAAATCAAAAATTCAAACTTTTTTCAAACAAAATTCTAAAAATATTTCAAAAATTATTACAAAATCTAATTATTAAATATTTGTATGTTTTGTACAAATAACTATAATTTTATCATTTTTCTAAAAAAATAAATGAAAATCACTCTTTTGACACACTTGACATATTTTTTTTGACTAACTTATAATGCCACAATTCTCAATAATAATAATAAAATTTCATGTCGTAGGTACAAATAATTGATTTTATTTTTCCAAAAAATTGAGTAAAAAAATAATTACAAATCTTTCTTTTGACACACTTGACAACATTTTTTTGACAAACTTATAATGCCATAATTCTCAATAATAATAATAAAATTTCATGTCAAACAAATAATTAATTTTTTTAACTACTAACTTGAGAAATCGTCATTATTTACTCGAATGCCCCAATGAGAAGTAATTTTTATCCACGACTACTAAAAAATTTATGCTTTCCATGCGTATGTCTTCCATTGTAATTGTATTCATTCCACAACTAGTGATTATAAATAAATTCTTCAAGAGTTCTATAGTTTATTAAATATTCCCCTAAAAAATTAAAAACTTCATTTGTTGGTATAGTAATATCAAAAGGTTAAAACGAGAACAATACATACATAAAATATAAAATAAAAAAGTTTTTCTATGCTATCTATGATGCATGTTTTTCAATATGGTGATAAAAAGCTTTAGCAGCCAAACTGGAAATTAATCGAATTATTTTGAAGTCGTGGATAAAATAGCATCTTGTATTCGCATAGGATGATGGCAATTTTTCACTCGGATGATCATCCGATCTCATCCTCGTGAAGAATTGCCATCATTCTCAACTCATACAAGAATCTACTATTCTCAACCTAGGTCAATAATAATAACAAAAAATTACGTAGGTTAATAATGACAAATTTTCTTTTATTTTTAATTGAAATGAACAAAAAAACACAAACAAATAATAATTGCATTTCCAGGCTACTTGATATTTTAAGATAACTAAAAATTGAAATGGAAAATGACTAATATCAAAATCTAATCAAAGCAAATATGATAATTAGTGTTAATAGTTAAAAAAATTCTATATATACCTCGGTTTAAAAGACTAATATAGACCTCGAACATTATATCTCTCGGCGCTACGCGCCGTAGGATCTAAAAGTTCTCGGTCAATAATAGCTTACTTCTTAACCTTGTTATATAATGTACTATTATTTTTTTCCAAAAATTGGGTAAAAAAATAAATAAAAATCTTTCTTTTGACACACTTGACAAAATTTTTTTGACAAACTCATAATGCAATAATCTAGTTTTTGATCTCACATACTAATCCCGACCATCCAAATTTCTCCTCATTCTTTGTTCCTACTCATTATCACTTAAAATGAACGTTTTTTAAGCAAAAAATGCATATTTCCTTGTTTTGACACACGACGATTTTTTTGACACACTTCCGTTACAGTTATCGAACACATCGTCCTTTCGGCTCTTACCATTGAGTGTGCCTATTTTTAGAAACCCAACATTTTTAAAATCTCTTCAGCCGTTTTCTAGATTTCGTCGGTTGTGACAGACGGCCTAGTTGAATCTATGCCCATGTTAAAATTCGATTGCTTAATCAATAACTATTATGGTACATATGATCCATTAGGGATAATTATTCCTTTTTCATGCTTTCTCAAAAAGTTTCTGTATACTCCCAAATACATAATAATACTTCAAATATTTGAGTACTCAGTTTTTTTTCCTTACTATAAATTCCTTTTAAGCTACCCATACATTTTACGTATTCTAAGTACATCACACTAGATAGCTAAGATTCAGGGTGCTACCGTTGACTGGATACATGTTCATACGCCAGCGTCCCTAAGATATCACCTTTGCTAGAGATATCTCGCTACTATTGTCAGTGTACCTATACTAGGTATCGACAGGTATCTAATCATCCTTTTCTCTTTTCTTAATACATCCAATGTCCAAACACATCCAAAATTTAAACTGTTTTTAATATATTGCATATATGTATAATCTAAAAAATTTCATCCAGATAACGACTACTGAATTTGAATATCGTTATTTTTGTACTCTAAGTACATCCAAATACATTCAAATACATCCAAATACCTCAAATACAAATTTTAACAAAACCAAATCCTTTTTAATCACCAATTATAAGTATAGTAGTTTTTATATAAAGTATTCGTAAATACTCTACATTCAAATATATTTTTTTTTCAAATCTAATTTCAGTTGAGTATAACATTTTTTGTTTCTTTTTTCTTTGTACGTATTTTTAGAGTACAATAACAAATACAAATAATTTGAGTATTTGTAATAATTACGAGTAAATTATTACTATTTGTGCAGTGCTCTGATATATACCTACAACTATTATGTATTTGTAAAATTTTTCTATTTAAAAAAGGGGCGTAAAAATAAAAATTTTAAAATGAAAAAAAAATATAAAACGAAAAAATTTATATATAATAAAAATTAAGAGGAGCACGGGTTGAAAATTAATTAAGTTAAAAAAGGGGGAAACTTTCAATGTTGTGTTTTTTAAAGATATTTTGTAATTTATATGTTAATTTTGATACAAAAGGTATACTAATTCTTTTATTCGGTGTCGGCTTAGATGATGCTGGTGAAAGTGTGCTCAATTGCTTTCTTTGATGTTTTATTTTGTGTTTATTAATTATTTTATCTGCTAATTCAATAGTACAACCGTTGGCTATTGCTGTATTTTGAATATATATTGTACTTCCTCATCAAATTTTTGGTAGAGCATATAATTTGGAAACTTTGGGGTTGCTAACATTGAATTTTATTTCTAAATATGGGTTATCCAATAGGATAAACTTCATTTTATTTCCAAAAGTGTGGTATCGTTACGTAGACGAAATTTTTGCAATAGTCAAAAAATCTAATTTGCCGGCAGTTTACGAAAAAATTAATTCAGTACATCCATCAATATAATTTACAATAGAAATAGAAGAAAACAATATTTTAAATTTTATGGACATCAAAATTATTAAGTCGTCTTCAAACAACATCAAAATTGGAATTTACAGAAAGCCTAGCAGCACCAATAGATTTATCACCACAGATTCCCACCACCATATTACGCATAAACAAGCAGCTTTTCATTCCATGGCTCATCGACTTTATAACATCCCAATGGATAAGTACGAATTAATATATTCAAAATACAGCAATAGCCAACGGTTTTACTATTGAATTTGCATATAAAATAATTAATAAACACAAAATAAAACACCAAAGAAAGCAATTGAGCACACTTTCTCCAGCATCATCTAAACCGACACCAAATAAAAGAATTAGTATACCATTTGTTCCAAAATTAACATATAAATTACAAAATATCTTTAAAAAACACAACATTGAAATTGTAACCAGACCAATAAATAGTATAAAAAACAAATTAAATAATTTTAAGGATAGAGATAAAATGAATAAAAAATCCGGTATTTACAAAATAGCTTGTGTTGTGAGGATGTGTACATAGGAAAATCTTCAAGAAACTTTCGAAACCAGATTAAAGGAACATAAAAGTGCAGCATTGAACAAACAAATAAATCTAGTGTAGCGGAACATATGGTGATTTTAAATCATAAAATAGATATCATTAGTTCTAAAATAATAAATTCTTTGATTAAAAAATGGAAATTGGATGCATTTGAATCCCTTTACATATTAAAAACTAATAATCTTATAAACATAGATGATGCAAACATCCAATCTCGATTATTTAACCTAATAAAATAATAAACATTTACAATCACTTAATTAATTTTCAACCCGTCCTCCTCTTAAATTTTTAATTATAAAAAAAATTTTATTCAGTTTTGTTTTTTTTTCCTTTTATATTTTTTCAACTTAATTAATTTTCGACCCGTCCTCCTCTTAATTTTTTAAAATTTTTATATTTTAAATATATAATCCCCGTCTTACTCGTCAATCGGTGTGTGCGGGCGGTCGAACTGTCGAGATTACTCACTGTCATAGTAATAGAATGCAAAGAGATTTCTTTGTGCGTACATCGTACACATGGAATGCTTTGCCCGAATCAATAGTCTCGAGTGCTTTCAATCCACAAACATTTAAAAAAAGCGTCCACCTATACCTCAAGACGCATGTTGTTGTGGGACCTACGTCTTAAAAGGTATCTATGTGTTGTTGTGACACATTTTGTAATTCCTACTACACAACACTTCTTATTAAAAAAAAAAAAAAAATATAAATTTTTTCTTTTTATATTTTTTTCCCTTTTTTTTCATTATAAAATTTTTATTTTTAGGCTCCTTTTTTATATAGAAAAATTTTATAAATAAATAATAGTTTTAGGTATATAGTAGACCAAATTAGCTTTTTTTGAGGAAAAAATTAGTAACAGGATGAAAACTATAGGATAAATAAGAAAATATTGCGCAAATGATGGGAAACAAAAATTAAAGGTGCTCCGAGTTGCGGTGGTGAAATGGGGTGAGCTTTTAGGGGTAGAAAATAGTATTTCAAAAGCAAAAGTTGTAGGTAATAAAAAGGTCTATTACTTTTATATAAACCATTTTTTCACATAAACTAAAATTTGCCGTGAAAATAGAAAAAACCGAGGAAAAAAGGGCTTTTCGTTTTTAACTTTTATCTCCCAAAAAAAAATATGTTTTTTCACACAATTTGGTGGAAACATACCTTGTTATGTCCCTAATACGCTGTAATTTTTGGAATCAAAATATTTATTTTTACGTTTGATTTTGATTTTAAACCAAAAATGTGACCTCATTTTCACACGAAAATTCACCTGTATAGAAAACAGTTTTTTCCAAAAAAAAATTAATCGTTATTATATGGGATTTTTTGCATTAAATTTCTAGACAATACTTTGTGTGAATTCATAGAATGGGGAACATTTCTATTCTAATTAACATCCTAAGTCACGATTGTATAGTCATTATTGATTGTTTCCAATCAATGTGAAATCAATGACTGACACTTGGTCAATTTGTAGTTCTATATGTATTAACATTAGACTACATTAAGGGAATTTAAATTTATTTTGGATTTTTGAGATCAATTAAACTCAAGTAAGTAAAGAAGTAACTGGAATATTTTCAATTCAAAGGTATGGTTTTAAGTTTCTCAGAAAAAAACTACAATTCACATTTTTCGTGTTTCGGATGGGATTCGAACCTACCCTCGTCAGTGCCCTGCTCGAATCCTTGGGCAGACACGCTATCGATTACGCGGTCGAGGCGATGACAATTTCAAAGTTGAAACTTCTTCATCACTTATTTATTTTTTACTTAATTTGAATTTTTCCACTGTCATTAGACTACATAAAAGATATTAGTATAGGATCCGAGTATACAACGACCTTCACCGAACTGGTTAATGGATGAAAAGTATTTTATATTAAATTAAATATGTTAATAATTATATTGCAAGTGGGTTGTCTAAAAAATTTCGGTCCAGAATATGATTAATTAAAAATTTAAAAATTAATTTTTTCTAAACATTTCACCGTTCCGGTTAATAGACAAATGACATACCAATCAAAAGTATGAAGCCTTTAGAATATGCAAACGATAGGTTGTCTATTTTTTTCCCGTCATAACTTAGGGTTGGCAGGTATAAAAAGGCAGATCGAAATTAGTAATTTGCACCGGTCTGGTTAATGAATAAACT
This sequence comes from Diogma glabrata, assembly GCA_963693315.1. Classification (NCBI taxonomy): domain Eukaryota; kingdom Metazoa; phylum Arthropoda; class Insecta; order Diptera; family Cylindrotomidae; genus Diogma; species Diogma glabrata. The sequence goes on along the minus strand of OY856186.1, from coordinate 72,556,311 downwards.
TTATGTCAAAATAAAGATTATTTTATTACAAACACGGTGATATAGGGTTGTCTGCAAAAAATCAGTCCTGAATTAGGGTTGTCGAGTTTTAAAAAGTGCAATATTCCTACGAATAAATACGTGCGACAGAGAGGTTCCAGCGAACTTTTTGTCTGTGAAAATAAAAAGGATAGCAATAGACTCGTAAATGCTGCGCATTATTTTGGAACAGCTTGCCACAACATTCAGAATTTAATTGAAAACTATTAACCAGTTTAATGCACAGAAACATTGTCTTTCGTTTCGTTCTTTATACATTCAAATAACATCTAGAATTATTATTTACAGTTAACGTATATTGTATAATTTAGTATGTATAACTTATTTACATTTCAAATATGAATTAAATAAATTTGGAATACAAGAAAAAATTTTAATTTCATTTTTATCGCAATGGATAACTAATTGCAGCAAATAATTTGTGTTTAATACAGGTATTTATTTGTTTATTTCTATCTTTCATAATTTCAAATTATAGATTCTCTTTAAAGGTAAATATTAAATAATTTATAAGAATAAAAAAATATAATCAGTTTTATTTTAAGAAAATATTTAGGTAATATTTAATATTTTACTTAAATACATATTTAATAAATATTTATTTTATTATATTAATTATTATTTCGTTTAGTATTATAAAAAAGAAAATTTCGCATACAATTTGAATGTAAAAATCTTGTTTAATGTTTAGTCAGGCTGAAATTGATGACTTTTAAAAAATCTGGCCACTTGGTCATGAGCAGCATACTCGTCATTTTAATGCAAATAGAAATCAATGTCAACCTTAATAAAAAATGAGACTAGTTAAATCCAAAATTAAGTTCAGGAAAATTAATTTAACTTACTAGTTTAAATTAATTCACATAAGTTAAAACAGTCTAATCTCTTAGAAAATCTGCAACTCTATCGCTTAGAAATTCAATGTAGATCAGCTAATTTCTTCTTCCATTGAAAGTTGCATGCCACTTCATTTCTTCATCTCTTGTAGTAAAATGTACTATTTCACAAATGTATTGGCACGCGAAAATAGCGATTATTAAAAAAAAATGTTTTGGCACGCCAATAAAATTTAGTTGCGAACCCTGGATATACCAATATTGATTAAATTTAACATAAATCAAGAATAAGCCATAATTTATGAATCTACCTTGAATCACTTTGAAATTTTAGAAGTTGAGTTAAAAAAATTTGATTGTAATTTTCTCAAAATAAAACTGTATTAGAAATAATTTTTCAAGAAATTGTTGTTCAAGAAATGATTGTAAATTATTTGAGTAAAAATGAGAATAAAAGTTGCACAAAATCATCAATTTATTGAAATTCTATTTTGAAGCGTATAGCTATTAAATTGATTGTAAAAATTCTTTAAATAATTGTTGATGATTTAAATTGAGAATTTCGTAATTAAATGAAATTGAATAAGTTAATCTTAATCTTTAAATTGGACTTATTGATAAAACTAACAAAACTTCTCTCGGTTTAAACCAGTTATTCTATAATCTAGAAGATCAGCTTCGAATTTTCATCAACTAAGAGTTTCTGTATTTGAGAAAAGCTTTTATTTAATATTAGAATATTATTTCTCTCAGTGACGCACCTGTATTAAACACAAATTATTTGCTGCAATTAGTTATCCATTGCGATAAAAATGAAACTAAAATTTTTTCTTGTATTCCAAATTTATTTAATTCATATTTAAAATGTAAATAAGTTTACATACTAAATTATACAATATACGTTAACTGTAAATAATAATTCTAGATGTTATTTGAATGTATAAAGAACGAAACGAAAGACAATGTTTCTGTGCATTAAACTGGTTAATAGTTTTCAATTAAATTCTGAATGTTGTGGCAAGCTGTTCCAAAATAATGCGCAGCATTTACGAGTCTATTGCTATCCTTTTTATTTTCACAGACAAAAAGTTCGCTGGAACCTCTCTGTCGCACGTATTCATTCGTAGGAATATTGCACTTTTTAAAACTCGACAACCCTAATTCAGGACTGATTTTTTGCAGACAACCCTATATCACCGTGTTTGTAATAAAATAATCTTTATTTTGACATAAAGTTTATTCATTAACCAGACCGGTGCAAATTACTAATTTCGATCTGCCTTTTTATACCTGCCAACCCTAAGTTATGACGGGAAAAAAATAGACAACCTATCGTTTGCATATTCTAAAGGCTTCATACTTTTGATTGGTATGTCATTTGTCTATTAACCGGAACGGTGAAATGTTTAGAAAAAATTAATTTTTAAATTTTTAATTAATCATATTCTGGACCGAAATTTTTTAGACAACCCACTTGCAATATATTTATTAACATATTTAATTTAATATAAAATACTTTTCATCCATTAACCAGTTCGGTGAAGGTCGTTCTATACTCGGATCTTAGACTATATAGACCTTTTCATTACCTACAACTTTTGCTTTAAACTTTTTTCGATGAAAGATCTAGATTCGCTAAAAATTATGAAAAACCATTTTCTTTAGGGGTAGCTCACCCCATTTCGCACCCGTAGGTCGGATCACCTTTAATTTATGTTTCCCATCATTGAAAATATTCCAATTACTGCTTTACCTACTTGAGCCGACGTAATTTTTAAAACGAATTTATCCGAATAATAACATTATTTTTTATTAGATTTTTTTTAAAGAAAATATTTTGTGTGTTTGACTTATTAAACTAAATGAAAATTAAATTGGAATATCGTTTAATTTAAACTGTAAAATGTACATTTTGAGTATGGATTAAAGTGAAATATGCGTGCCATTTATTTTTTGTCGTGAATATTAATACGATACTTCTTAAATTTTCAAGGGGCTCTTGAAATATGTAATAATTATTATTAAAATTAGTAGTTATAAAAAACACTTTTTTTTATTTTCGTAACAGACTTGATTTTTCAATATTTTTAAACTTAGTTTGGAAAATTGAGTATGATTTTAAGAGCTATACCTAAATTAAAAATTTCAAAAAATAAAATAAAAATAAATTTTCTATTAAATTCAAGAATGGCCGAATTTTTTTATATTTTCTTTGATTAAATATGGACGGATTCTTGCAACAGTTGTCATTTATGAACTTTAAAAGCTTTTTATCTCACTTGATATTATTACTCAGGATTTCGATTTATTGGGGAGTAGTTTTTTTCTTTGTTAAGATAGTTGTAAAGCAAGTAACTGTATATGATTATCCTTTTGTTTTCATCAGAGCAACAAGCTGTAATACAAAATAATAAATAAACATAGTAGAGCTTTAAGCTCTATATTAGATTTTTTTGTTGTTGGAAGCGTTTTATAGAGTATATCCCTTATAATATTTTGACAGATAAAATGACACAGTCGTGAGTCGTAGGCCATGCTAAATGTAATTTGATATGTGTTTATATTAAAAATCAGTTAATTCATTAACTTTTATCATTAGTTATTCTTAATATACATATTTACGAATGTTTTGTGCATTACCTGTTTTAGAAAAAGAAAAAATTAGTGGTCTCATAAAACCTCAACAAACTACGATTATTTACATATACACATCATACCCTTACAAAGGTCAATTCTTTCTAATAGAGCGGTTAGCTAAATCATAACCTCAAACAATAAAAAACGTTATGCATTTAATTGATGAATTGTGTACACGTTTCAAAAGATCCTAACATTCGTGCACAAACTGATTTTAATGAACTTTACTATTACTTTTCCTTTTGCGCAATATATACCAATGGCCATGGGATTAAAAATTTATAATTTGAATAAAGAATTTGAGAAAAGAAGAAAATTAAATTTAAATTAAAATTATCTGCCAGCTCTACATAAGGAAAATGCAACTCCCAATAGCAGTAAATGAGTGTAAAACAAATTTGTATTAAAGCACTTAAATGAACAAACCAAAACACTCTAACCATGCTTTAATGCAGCTCTTATACGAGATAATTTTATGCCCATGGAATTTTTTTATTCCAATATATAGCGTGCTCTATAAGATTATATATTTAAGCTCTAAAAGTGGTTATAGAGCTCATTAATAAAGCTAAATGCTCTACAAGCAAAAAGAGCTAGAACTGTTAGGCAACAATGAATTAGAGCATTGTAAATTTTGCTTAAAGCTGTGAATCACTATTAATTGCGTTTAAGAGCTATCAGGCTAATTATTTTAACTTAAAGAACTGTAATAGAGCACATTGATTCTTTCAGCTCTAACAATTGTTACTTGGGATAGAACTACAAATTGACCAAGTGTCAGCCATTGATTTCACATTGATTGGAAACAATCAATAATGACTATACAATCGTGACTTAGGATGTTAATTAGAATAGAAATGTTCCCCATTCTATGAATTCACACAAAGTATTGTCTAGAAATTTAATGCAAAAAATCCCATATAATGTAAAAGCATTTCCATAATATGGAGTCTAATGACAGTGGAAAAATTCAACTTAAGTAAAAAATAATTAAGTGATGAAGAAGTTTCAACTTTGAAATTGTCATCGCCTCAACGGCGTAATCGATAGCGTGTCTGCCCAAGGATTGGAGCCGGGCACTGACGAGGGTAGGTTCGAATCCGATCCGAAACACGTAAAATGTGAATTGTAGTTTTTTTCTGAGAAACTTAAAACCATACCTTTGAATTGAAAATATTCCAATTACTTCTTTACTTACTTGAGTTTAATTGATCTCAAAAATCCAAAATAAATTAATCGTTATGTTTGTTGAAACGTCTACTTTTAGATGGTGTAAAAAAAATAAACATTAACGTAACATAAACACGGAAACATTAAGCATGAAATGCGAAAAACTGAAAAAAACTTGATTTTAAATTGAAAAAACTTGATTTTAAAGTTATTTTGGATTTTTTAGATCAATTTAACTCAAGTTGAATTTTTCCACTGTCGTTAGACTCTATATTATGGAAATGTTTTTACGCACAAACGAATCGTAAAACTCATTTTACATCCTAGTTATCGTGGCTGAAAGTTGAACTTTACATCCGTAAAATAAAACCCCGTTGCTATATGAAATATTAATATATTTTTCTACTTTACCGCCCATAAAATAATCACCCGTAAAATATTCATAAAATTAGAACAAACAAATTATTGTATGAAGTTTATAGAGAAAATCATGGCATGTTTAGCATAATTTTCAAAATGTCTAGCGAGTTTAAAAAATTCAAAAATTGATTTATACTACAATAAAGTTGTGCAGTTGTGCGTAAAACGCTGTACATACACTCAGGCTGAAAGGAAGATTACGCCCTTGGTTCAATAAAAGCCCTCGCTTCGCGTCGGGCTTCAATATGAACCGCTGGCGTAATCTTCTACTTTCAGCCCTCGATATATAAATAACTATTACATTATATGGGATTTTTCGCATTAAATTTCTAGACAATACTTTGTGTGAATTCATAGAATGGGAAACATTTCTATTCTAATTAACATCCTAAGTCACGATTGTATGGTCATTATTGATTGTTTTCAATCAATGTGAAATCAATGGCTGACACTTGGTCAATTTTTAGTCCTATATGTATTAACATTAGACTACATTAAGGGAATTTAAATTTATTTTGGATTTTTGAGATCAATTAAACTCAAGTAAGTAAAGAAGTAATTGGAATTTTTTCAATTCAAAAGTATGGTTTTAAGTTTCTCAGATTAAAACTCCAATTCACATTTTTCGTGTTTCGGATGGGATTCGAACCTACCCTCGTCAGTGCCCTGCTCGAATACTTGGGCAGACACGCTATCGATTACGCGGTCGAGGCGATGACAATTTCAAAGTTGAAACTTCTTCATCACTTATTTATTTTTTACTTAATTTGAATTTTTCCACTGTCATTAGACTACATAAAAGATATAGACCTTTTCATTACCTACAACTTTTGCTTTAAACTTTTTTCGATAAAAGATCTAGATTCGCTGAAAATCATGAAAAACCATTTTCTTTAGGGGTAGCTCACCCCATTTCGCCCCCGTAGGTCGGATCACCTTTAATTTATGTTTCCCATCATTTGCACAATATTTTCTTATTTAAGTTTCATCCTGTTACTAATTTTTCCATTTTTTGCCCGTTTTTAAGGTATCTAGACTGGTCTATAGTAGTTGCAAATAATTTTAATTGTACGAAAATACCTGTCGATGAAATTTTGAATTTCGAAACATGTAGTAATTTATGTTGTGTTATCCACAAAGAATATTATAACTTTTTTCATTGGTGATAAATTTATTTTTAATAAAATTTTCAAAAAACTATGTTTGGTTATAAAAAAAACCAAAATGTTATTTATTTCTTTTCTTTTTTCACAACCTCAGGGAGACAAACTATTATTTTTCTGTGGTTCGTTTTTGTCTTGTAACAATTTTAAAGAAATTTCACTTTCCCAGAGAGTAAAACATAAAAATACGATTTGACAGATTTGTATGCACGCTAAAAACTGTTAATGGTCATCGAATAGTTTTCTCATTCAATTGGAAATTAACTGTTCGGAATTAAATCACTTGAGGTTTTCTGCACGTTTCTTTTCAAGCGTTCTGGTCGTGCAAATCTATAGAGGTGAATGCATAGGTAATGTTCTACTTTCTTGTATTGTTTCACGTGGTTAAGATTTTAAAACCGAAAATAGCCGAATAATGACTGCCACTATTTATTGTTTAGGAGCCATTTCAATCCATTAAGTTTTCTGTAAAAATTTTTTAATTAATTTTAATTTTATTTCTTCCCCATAATTGCCGGATTCTTTGATTGGCTTTTTTTTAAGTATGAATGGAATTTGATGGATCTCTAGTGAATAGTTTGAAACTAGGTGTAAATTGATTAGTTTTTTGACCATTGAACATGGTGATAGGTATTTTCCACAATAATCAGTTTGGCATTCAATGTATTAACCAAATAAGAAATTCCGAATTATCTAAATAAATTAATCATAACATTTTTATTCTAGTCGGCTCAAGTTTATGGGAGAGCGAAAAATCGTGTTGCTCCAGATTTATCAAATGAAGAATATTTCCCATCTTTAGGTACAGCTAGTAAACAGGAATTATTAGCAAAGAAAAAAATTGATTCCCATTTTGAAGAAGTAAAACACGGTGGTCGTGTTCAGAAAACATCGGATCTTCCATCTAATGCTCCTGTGACTACAGGAAATCGATTTAATTCATTTGCTGATTAGAAGTTAGATAAAACGTTATTTTTTGTTTATTTTTAAAGAACTATCATTAATATCAGTGCTTGGATGCCATTAATAATTGTTTATAAATAAATTTAAAAAAAAAAATAAACAATAAACTAAATAAATTTAAAGATTCTTCTGTAAATTTGAATAAAAATAATTATGTTTTAAATTTTCTATTAAAACAACCGTATAATAATTAAATCAATATATTAATTTTTAGTTGAAAAAAATATTAACAAAACAAAACCGTTACATGTTTAAAATTGATTTTTAAAACAGCAATATCTTATTTAAAATCTTGATCACTAAGAAAACAAAATAGGTGGGACTATGTAAATTTAAGAAAAAAAATAATAACGACTTCTGCAATGCAAACAGACTGTAAAGTTGTCAAAAGTTGTGACATCACATTGTTAAATTCATTTGAAGTTTATAGACTTGAATTTATGTCACATATTACTATAAACACTAAGTTATTAAACATAATTGAAATTGTTTCACTAATAAATCAAAATCAAACAAAAAAAAATTATAAAAACATAAATATGAGTTTTTTTAGTTTTACAGTCAGCGAGTCTAGATAGTTAGAATTGAATAAATTACAAATGTTAAATTTATAGAATCTATCTTGAATGTATGAGGTTATTATTTAAAGTTAAATGGTGTAAAATAATTATGATAAATTACAAATAATGTACTTTCTGAACAATATATAATACGAAATTATTTAATTAGATGCTGCAATGTATTTGTTTTTAGTTGGTCGTAAGACAAGTTCGGTGAAATAATATTAATTTTAAAATGGAATATACCAGAAGGAATTACCCGGTGGCAAGCTGATGGAGATGACAAAACAAAATTACTGGTTTTGTGTTTCAGTTGTTTTTATCCTTCTTAAATTATTACTACGATATTTTTTAATGATACTTTTTTTGCAGGTAACTATTTTGATCATATCATATCATATATAAAATAAAATCCAAAGTTACATATTAACTACCAAAACGAACCAAAATGCACCGTTCACAGCTAGAGTTAGAACCGATTTTAATTACTTGTCTACTTAGCATGAAATAAGAGTTCATTTTTCGAATATAATTGTCACAAAAACATTATTCCGACGTGGGTACTCAAATTTTAAACCTGGCTGTAGATATATGATTGATTAAAAATAAAATACCTTAATAGCTATAAGGATATCTTATTGCTTGGAGAACTGGAATACGAGTACAGGTTGGAAGAATATGAAATACTTTATCACATAAATATGAACATAATTCAAAAAAATGTTGTAAATTATTATGTTGTTCATAAAATTAAGTTGCAAAAAATCTCAAAATAAGATATCAAAAACTCAGGAAATAACTACATCTGTCTTCTTCATCTCGCCAAAAATAGATATGGCAAGTGAAGACCAGTAACTACATAGATGCTATATATATGCTAATTCTCTACGCCTCAGAAGTACTCGGAACGAAATCCGATCAAGAAAATATGTAAAAATATTTTAAGGCCAAACACTACTTCCATCCAGTATAACAGCTGTAAGGAATGGTATCATCTCAAGAACTGCTCGAGCCTTGCTACACCTAAGCATTGGATCAACAACTATATGGCGGCATGTTGCCAAGCATCAAGTCAATATACAAACACGAGCTCACACCAGCACACAATGCGAATGAACACCTATCCGGAAACCCCAAGCGATGGGAAAATATTACAACCAACTAAATTGAAACGGTATCATGAACAAAACCGGTGGTATAATAAACTACATGTATGTGCAATAACGATATTCTACTCGCGGTTTTACATGAAACCAAACTAAATGTTAGATCTAAGATTAGTGATAATATCTGTGATTATAGAATTATTAGGCTGGATAGAGGTAATGACAAAGGTGATTGCCTTTATCATTCACACAACCGCATTACCTTTAGTACCGGGACCTGATAATCACCTAGAACAACTGAGTATCATAATAAAAGCCGGGAATACGTAGATAACTTTAGTCAATATTTATATTCCACCAGTAAGCAGCTGTGATACAGGTTGTGAACCGTCTATAGGACATTTATTTTATACCAAAGATTTTAATTCTAGGAGATGGGAATGCTCACCATGGTCTATGGCACTCACACCTGAGCACCAATTCACGTGACGAAAACATTGCGGATCAAATTGATGGCTCCAATTTTAGAGTCCTCTTCGAATCACAACCAAAACAGGGGTAACAAATAACTCGTATTCTTTTTCAAATGTTTCCCTTGCCAGCATGACACTGATGCCAATTTCTGAATAGAGAACCAAAATTGCAATATTAATTTTGACAAAACTGACTGGGATAATTTTACAAATTTACTAAAATGGAATTCAATAAGCAATTTTTACCACTTGATGTCCCCTCTGAGAAAACAAAATTCAGAGAAATTTTTAATAAAGCTAGATATCGCTTTATTCCAGCCGGCAGAATACAAAAGGTGAAACTAAACTTTCCACAGGAAGCTTGTGTACTTTCCACTTAAAAAGGTAAGGTAAGCAGGTAACATTCGACTCACTACTAAAGTTCCGACTCACTACTTAGGTTATGACTTTTTCATGACCTCATATACCTGTGCCGTAAAATTATGAACTTTTATCCTATATTTCAAGAAAAAAATAATTTTTTTTTTAAATTTTAAAAACAATTTACCCCCACATCAAAATTAAAAATAACGCAACAAATTGGTATATCTTTATTAAAATTCATAAAAATGATAATTATATCAATATGATTTCAGTATACTATAGTAGTTTTATTGCTCAAAATATATCTTAATTGTAAATTTTTCATACAAATCTTGCATGATTTTTATAGCGTGTTCCACATACTAATTGCTCCTTTGTAAATAAACTACTGAAGGCTCTCTTATCCAGTTATTTTTGAAAATTTGAAAAACTTTTTTACATATTTGCAATATTTAATATATTCTGTTGAACTCATTCTTTTTATACATTTGATTTAAATACCCAAAATCAGAATGTTTATATACGGTATGAACGAACAAACTCCATATTTACTAAACAATATCGAGATCTAGGTATCAGAATAAATGCCAAATCGCCAAGTTAGTCCTTAAATTCTATCTAGCGTAGCTAATTTTTGGAAACTGAAAAATCGTGTAAGATGGAAACAAATTTACTGTAATCTCTCTATCCAGATTTATCACATATTTTCACTTCACTGTTCACAAAACGTTCTTTCCATTCGTTGTAATTTTTTATTAGATCTGAATCGAAAGTAAATTAAATATTCGAGGATTTTGTGCTACCTACAAGCCCTTCTCTGAAGGACTCTATCCAAAACATAGTTCTCGCAACTAACAAACAGGGGTAAATCAAATTCGTTTTCCTTAAATAATTTTTGTTACTTTACTACAACTCCAGTTCGTTTTCCAGTGTTAACGATTGTAGCTACAATTATTCTTATTGCTTCCATATATCAAATTGAATGTATTAACTACTCCTTTGGTTATACTCTCTACTTTTAAACGCAACGCATGCAATTTGTTCTATTTGCTATTATTTCTCTACTCGATATTCAGTGTTTTCTATATGTTTGCCATACTATTTTTTAATTTTTGTTTGTTCAAAACTAAAGTTGTGGCCTATATTTTTGCCAAAACTCAGAGACTACTCCTTCAATTTTTGGCCGATTTTATATTTGTCCTATATAATTGTTGTTTTTCTCAACGTGCCTCTGTAAACATTGGATTAACTGAGGTTTGAACATCTAGACCATTATTCGACAAAATCTTCACACTCTCCAAGGTTTGCTTGTCAAAATTCGACAAAATTCTCGATTGAACCTTATGTGGTTTTCGTTTGGTATGTCAGATTTGATCGAAAAAAATCTAGATTTGATCACCGGACCTGCTGAAATTGAAATTAGCTATTTTTTTTGTATTTGGTTGTGTGAATGAAAAAATGACATTATCTCAATTTTAAAATAAAAAATGTATGCAATTGGCAAATGTAAAATATCGCTTTAATTGGTATTAGTGATAGGGACTTACTCTGAAGGGTAAATCTTGCCAAAATTTCAGATTTAAAAAAAAAAATTGGAAAAAAATCAACTTGTTTTTTATTCGACTTATCAAACGAAAAACACATTAATTTCAAAATACATAGAACTTTAAAAGTCTGTAAATTAGCAATCGTTGTCTTCGTTTTAGTTTAATTTCATTAAAAATATTTTTATATATTTTTGGATTTTTGAGATCAATTAAACTCAAGTAAGTAAAGAAGCAATTGAAATTTTTTCAATTCAAAGGTATGGTATGAAATTTCTCAGAAAAAAACTCCATTCCACATTTTTCGTGTTTCGGTTGGGATTCGAACCTTCCTCGTCAGTGCCCGGCTCGAATCCTTGGGCAGACACGTTATCGATTACGCCGTTGAGGCGTTGACAATTTCAAAGTTGAAACTTCTTCATCACTTATTTATTTTTACTTAAGTTGAATTTTTCCACTGTCATTAGACTTCATATTATGGAAATGTTTTTACATTATATGGGATTTTTTTTATATATGTTTCATTAGGATTTGTATTGTCAATTTGAATTTTTCATGTCGGAGTGAGGTTTTTTTTATTTTTTTGTTTATTTATTAAAATATTTATAGCATGCACATAAAAGTTCATCGAATTTTAATACAGGAAAGTAGTTTTGATAAAAAAAGTCAAAAAATCATAACCCAAAAAATCATAACCCTCAAGTCGCTGATACTCACTGGAATAACTTACAGACACAAAACGCAACTTTGCGAACCGCATCGGGATTTCATTTGATGCACGAGGAATGTATGCATATTACGGCTCCGTAAACATAATGAAATTTAACAAACAATATTTATGGGCCTGTGACAAAGAGCAACATTCCTGCAATGTCACCTTATCCACGACTACACCACCTAGAGACATAAGGCGGTTTGCGAAGTGTTTCTTAAATGATGTTAGGAACCACCAATTCACCGGTTACATCGACGAACTTACGTATAAAACGGAATTAGAAACCATTCATACTAAAGTTGTTGAAGACGCAATTTGAAACTACGCCCCAAATCGAGTTCTCAATAGCAAGCCACAACAGATCGCGTCGAAGGAGGTCAACTTCCGCGGATCGAATTTTCCAGAAAATTGTTGGCTAGTGTTCCGTATGTTAGGGCACAAACCACCTATTCAGTTGTCCAAAAAACCAACCAACCTGACGAAGGAAAATTTGTGATACCGCTTAAAGGCAGCAGCAGAGTTCCTGAATATGGACATGGAACCAAAAGAGTAGCACCGCACCCGTCGTTGCAACAACTACATAGATGAAATTTTCTCAACAATTGATCTCGTTCGTACATTATATCAAAATCCTATTGATAACCACGGCATTCCTAAAAGGCCTATTGATTCTGATATCGACAACTAAGTGTGATGGCTGAACTACCGTTCCTTAAATTGAACAGGAACGATTACTTTCGCTAATCCCTTACACACACCCCAACTTGCATCATGGTCGACACTTCTGATAAAATATATCAATCGAACCTTTCCTATTCGTCCTTAAAGGTCAAACCTTCACAACACTTGTTCAGTAGATCATTCGTTTCTTATAGTTACTTCATCGCAAAACCCTTTTAAAGTTAGTTGACGTTAATATTGAAATCTCGATAATGTTGCTGCCGTCAGTTTTTCGTGTTGACAAACTATCAATTCCAGAAAATAGTAACTTCGTCAAAATTTCTTATGCTCACAGTTCGACAAAAGCGGCTTGACAGACACATTGTAATTTGGGTAGCTACCCTCCAGTATCTCAGAGATCTTATAAGATTCATCATGGATCAACTTTTCTCGTTTATGAAACACATTCGGTGAAAATTTCAAATCTCCATTTGCGCAGCTAGTCTATGGCAACTATATACGTCAGTCAATTCCATCTCCCACTCTTATTTTGATTACTTCAAATCCCCTTCAACTTCTAACACTAATCTCAGTTACGCAAATGACTCTATGTCTTGTATAACGTCTGATTTACTTCTTCAATAATATGCCTATCTTGTTCTACCTCTTAAACAACAAAGAAACGTGACGCTGATTTAATGGTACCAACTAAAACATGCGATTTGATCCTCAACAGTATCTGCTGCCTTCTCTTTTAAGTATCGTTCCTTCTTTGATAACACTAAAAAGAGAGTGTTGTGGCGTATAGATTATATACCTTTCAATAGATGGAAAAAAACCATTCAAAAAGAGATGTAAAATATGTTAGTTTTTAAGGCATTGCTCAAATCGAGTATTTGTAAAACAAAGATATATTTAAAATTATATAGAAATACTAAATTTTATTACTATACATCATGAAATAATTTTGAAATAAAAGAGATACATATATAGCATATTTTTTTTATACGCACGTTATATTAGGCGCGTTCCATTGAAAATCAAACTTACTCAAATTTGCTTTGATCTACTCTACCTCGAACAAGTTGTGTAGTTGAAAAGCAGTTTATTTTTCGATTTTATTTAGATGGTTTACAAACTTGTTTTGGTATTTTTAACAATAAAATAGACCAGTTAGATCTAAACATCAGGCCAAAAAAATTTTTTAAATTTAAAAAATTTTTGAGAATAATAAAATTGTGTGGCTATATTTGAAAATTTTTCCAATTTTCGGCGTTCCATTGGTGATCTACTCAAAAGCTGCTTTGAGCAGCTATTTCATTCCAAAGGAACGCATGTAATAACGTGCGTATAAAACAAGTGCTAAACAAATATGTTATTCAACGAATTACGCCAAGAGCCTATGGCAAAAAGTGTAAACTAGATACATATATACAAAAAACAAATATCTAGTGCCGAACTAACATGTGGAGATAAATTCAAAGCAAACTGAAAAACTATCTAACAACCAGAATAACAATTGCTATGCTCTTAATTATGTTTAGAAATGTCATCAAAGATGTATTCCTCAAAACCAGCATCACTAAAATGAGAAAAATAATTTAGTTGCTAATGCGTTTAGTCCAAAATTATATATATTTATACCTTTCGATATATTTACAATCTTCTCTATCTGTGTACTCTGAAAAAGTTTGATATTTGAGTAGTTTTTCTGGATACTTGTTTAGTATATAAACCCAACAAGGCAGTGACCTAAAAAAATAAATACATGAATTAAAAACGCATTTCTACATACGTATGAATATGTATAATTAACTTACACCTCACCAGTTCCAAGATTCATTTCAAAAATTTCTCTATCGTATGATTTTGGGTAATCTTCAAACTTATCTAATGTTTCCAACATTTTATCATCAATTTCGTAAATTTCCCCTTTTACGTAATTACTAAATCCTGGTTTGTTGATTAAAAATGGAATATTGAATTGAGATCCAACGATAAGAGGCAGTTTAACAGTGGTCGTCGCTGTTCCAATAAAATTTGCATGGCCGTTCGACTTGTTGAGCAACATATAATGAGACGGTTGGCCTTTCTTTAATGTTCCATAAACGAAAAGTTTGCGAAGATTATCCGACATCTGTAATTATCAAATTGTAGTATTTAAATGTTTTTTTGAAACAATGATGACGTGCCATTTGATTTTTGATGTTACTTTTTTTTGGACAAACCAATTTGATCTTTTGACCGTTTGTAAATGACCGTTTAATTAGATGAATAACAATAACAAATTATTAGTTCATAAACGACGTCACAATACATATACTAGACAAAAACAAAATTACTATTTACTTTTTCACAATAGATATCTTTTTGCTCAAATGTTGCAAAGCTTATAAAATAGGAATTATTATCTGAAATTTATCAAAATAATAATAATTAAATAACAGTAAATACAACTTGACTTGACAAAGAGCGAACTATAACTAGAATTTGTTAAAATACATACAAGTCAGCTGATTTTATCTGTCAAAATACTATTGTTACATTTATTTGGTAATTTTACAACAACAATGCTATGTATTTTCATTCATTTTGATCAAATAATCATTTTGTTGTGTTTTCTCACGTAATTTTTTCTTAATTTTCTCACTTGGTGAAACTGGATAAACAATATTTTTTGCATAAGCGAAAGCAAGACAAAAACATTTTGCATTCACTTATACGCTTTTTCAGTTACCGTCGTTCGTGCGTTCATTCGTTACGTTTTTTTAAAAACCATATTCCTTAAAAGTGACGAGTTCTTCTTCATTTTTTTTAAGGAGTATGATTGATTTCAAAATAACACTAAAGGAATGAACGCACGTACGGCTCCAACTGAAAAAGCGGCTTTAAAAACTCACTACCTTAACATGTCATGATTGATAAACGATAGCTCACTAAGGGCCGGTTGTACAATAGCAGTTTAAGCTAAAGCTTAGTAGAACCCGATAGGAGGTTGAGCTTAAGCTTAAATGACAATGGGTTGTACAAGTGAGATTATGGTTAAGTTCTAAATCTTAAGTTCTAAAGATTAAGTTAAGTTTTCTAAATCCATAATCTACTGAAAAAGTCGTCTGTATGCAAGATGTGAGATGTGTTTCTCAAGATTATTTCGAAAAATACTAGTCAGAATTATTATTCTTGTTGTTTTCCAACGAAATTGATTTGATTGTTTTTTTTCTCGAAAAAAGTTAGGTTAGTTTCTTGAACCGCACTTGAACCAACAAATTTGGGCGCTCAACTTGAACCCTAGCTTAAGCTCATACTAGCGACTAAACCGCAGTTGTACAACGCGTAACTGAACAGAATCTCAGGTTTAGCATAATTTCAGCTTGAACCTCGGCTGAACTGCAATTGTACAACCGGCCCTAAACGTGTTATACAAGATCGGCTTACTTAATTAGATACAAATTTTAAGACTAATTTTTTATTCAATATGCCCATTCCTGGCAAGCATAACTCAACTGATATACATCAGTTCCCATTATCACAGATGACTGTATCACCCAGAGAAATTCAATAGTACAGACAGGTGGATGGTCGACATCTACCTACCACCACATGTCTTTACTAAGTTAGTTTGGCTTATGATAGTCATCTGGATTCACCATCGTAATTGTTCACTTCAAGACGGTAATACAAGTCTAAACACCGACATCCATACAGCACAAGTATCCACGTCTTAAGCTAATGATTTCCTTCACAGAGAGAATTAAAAACACCAACAAGATTGGAATTATGGTAAGATGGAAAGTGGGGTTTGATAGTATACTAATTTGACATTAACAAAAACTCATATACAACTTGAATGTGATTGTCTTCTATTTTGTTTTGTATTCTTTTATCAATTGAAAGTCATTTCGCTTATATTATGTTCTTTTCTAGCTGACGTGCCACCCGACGTCCACAAAGAAGTTGGGAAGCTATGGATCCCTACGGAATTAACTGACGAGTTGATTACAAACGCCCATAACCCACCGACCTCATCTCATGATGGAGTCGCTAAACCTCTGCATAAGTTACATAGATTCTATTACTGGCCCCAAATTGACAAATCAACTATAAAATTTTATATCTGCATGTGATATTTGTATAAAGAAGTTAAAATTTCAAACATTGTCCTGCGCGATCCTATGACCTTTCAGAACTGAAAGAATTGGTCAGCGTTTATTTATAGATGAACTTCGGACATAATCGACTCAGAATATTGTTCTAAGGCAAATCTCTGACACAGTCATCGCAGAATTGCAGAACCGAAGGATGCGATTCAGAAACAAGCGTACGCGTCACGATCGATTAAGGAAAGGACAAAGTAAAGGAATCAAGAAAAGGAAACGAGACAAGAGTCCTCGTTAGCTCTTCCAAAGACCAGTGTTCATACAAATACAGGTCATCCATACATATATAAGTATAAAAATCATAAACCATGTCAGTGTATAGCAAAATGAATAAAACAAAAATAACAAAATACCAGTGGCGAAGCGTGCTTCTGAAACTAGGGTAGACAAATTCAAAAGTTTTATTAATTTGCCAGTAGAAACTAATTATAGTACATTAAGATGAGAGGACAGAAAGCTAAGGTTTTTGGAGGTATGAGGAGTTTGTGAGTCGAAGCACCAACCGAGATTTGCACCCACATTTAAAATGACTTACGTCCGTAATATACTATGTTTAGTATTCGCCACAAGCAAAATATTTCAAAAAAGATTGTTCAATCTAAATCAAAATTAAAAATTTTTTAAATTTTGAAATAAAAATATTTTGTACAAAAGATAAAGGATATTGTAGATTAACAAAAACATTGTTTTAAGTTTTAGGGAGCGATGAATATTAAACATAAAATTCTTTGTAAAAGTATAAATAAACTTTTTCAAAATTCTAAATATATTCCAACAATTATAATAAAATCCAAAATTTAAACTTTTTCAACATTACAAAAATTTTCTAAAAATTATTAAAAAATCAAAAATTGAAACTATTTTCAAAATTCCAAAATTAATGCAAGAACTATAACAAAATCAAAAATTCAAACTTTTCCTAGAACTCTTAAAATATTGCAATAATTACAACAAAATTAAAAATTCAAACTTTTCCCAAAATGCCAAAAATATTGCAAAAATTATAACGTAATCAAAGATGAAACTTTTTTCAAAATTCTAAAAATATCCCAAAAAGTAATCCAAAATCAAAGATTCAAATTTATTTTCCAACTGTTCCTGTTATTCAGAAGTCGTAGAATCGAATTCAAAATCACACAATCACACAAAAAATTGCTCAAGAAACATCTAACTAATAATTACAATTTTTGTCAAATATGTTTCCCATAATATGTTTCTCAAAAAATTTGGAAGCAAAATATATAAACAGAAATAGACATAAACAAAACTGTCTACCCAAGAAGGAACAAAAGTTGAAAATTTGTTGTTGTTGCTATTGCTTATTTTGGTAGTCATAATTTGAAACGTCTACTGATGTTTCTCAACAAATTTGGAAACAAAAATAGACAGAAAGAAAACTGTCTATCCAAGAAGGAACAAAAGTTGAAAATTTGTTGTTGTTGCTATTGCTTATTTTGGTAGTCATAATTTGAAACGTCTACTGCAGTGAGAAAAACATTTTTGTTTGTTTGTACATGAAACTGGGAAACGTTTATATTAAAGTTTCGGGAACATAGTTGAATTGTTTTTGTTCTAATTATTGTATCAAAACTTAATGATTTTCTTAGAACGTTTGACAAAATAGTATTAGGTCGACATTATGCGAGCAATATGAAAATAAAGTTTCATATTTATATTATGTTTGGGTAGACACTGTCTAGTGTGTCTATACCGACGCTTCGCCACTGCAAAATACTATTGAACGCTGACGCCCAAGCTTGCTCCAGAGCTTTTCAGTCTTTAAATAGCTTTTATAGAGCCCCATGTTGGGAGCCAATTGAAATAACTTTTGACTCTTCGCTTTGCAAAGTATCTAAAACGCAAGATGAAAATAATTTTTTATATTTTAGTGGCACACGTCTACTGCTACCTCGGTCAGCGGATGATCTTGTCAGAGGGATAAGTGGTCGTGATTCGGATAAAACATGCCAGGCCGATACTAAAAAGTCCGAGCGGCAGGATGTCCGCTAGAAACTGGTAGATTTCGAGATCAGACAGTTTTGTGTACAAGTAGAATCTGATGTATCAGATTAGCTTAAACAAAACAAACTAATTACACACAGGTATCGAACAAATTTCAAAAAAAAAATTAGCTACATATAAGCAAAACTACGTCTATGCAATTTTGCAACAAACAAATATCAAATCTACCACAGAACATATGTGTGACAATGTATGACACTATATGAAAAACACACGGCAAACCTACACTACATCATACGTCGTGCAATTACTGCGAAATATCATAATAGTTTATTTCTAAGAAAAATAAATTAATTTTTTCTACTATATTCAAATCTTTTTATTTTTTTTCATTGATTGTTAAAAGGTTTTTGCAAATTCTTGTTGTTTGGGATTGTTGCAAACTTTTTTGTTGAAGCCGGCAAGTCAAAAACCTCTAACTGCAGAGGTTTATATTTGGAAGAAACGGATTAGAATGTTTCCACAGATTATAAATTTATGAAGTTTTTAAAAATATTAGTATCCAAACGGCAGTTATAACGGTTTAAAAGAAACAACTGTTTTTCCTAGTAGAAAGCCTCTGGTTTCTTAATAAAGAGTCGGATTTTGCTGATTTTCGAAATTTTCCAAGATATTAATAAAACACACATTCTTTGAAACATTTTTGTGATCTGGCTTCACAAATGCGACCGTGGTTTCAAAAACATTTTGGGTTTTACAAACTTTTTTGTAAGAGCCGCTCGCCCATGGAACCTCTAATTGCAGAGCACTATTTTTAAAAGAAATTAATAAAACAGATTCCATTGATTCTAAATTTATGAAGTTTTTAATAATATTAGTATCCAAACGGCCGTTATAACGGATAAAAAAAATACTTTCTCCGTTTATCATATATGGGTAACTTTTTATACAAACAGAATAGATTTGGACAAAATCGACCGACGCATTTTTGAATTGGCTGAAATTTTTTACAGGTTTTATATCGAAAAAAAGATATAGGTGTTCGAGGATTTTTTTTTTGGGAAATATAGCGGTTCTAAATTTCGAGAATTTCGTGATTTTGGGCTTGACGAGTTATTTTCAAATATTCATAACTTCGGTTCTATTAAAGATAGAAACCTCTAGTTTGTTTTATTTTAAAGTTAAAAGATGGTAGTTTACAAAAAAAATTAGAATTAATAAAAGTTATAAACAAAAAAAATGTTCAAATTGATCTGTAGTCATATGAGACGAAATGAGTTTTTAGTATGACCATCATATTCTACGTTTCATTTCCTATCCAAAAAGTATTTTTAATTAATGAAGAAATGATTTTTACTGTTAGAAATAAAAAAAACTATCGAGCGCGGGACGACAAAAAATTCCATATATGGGTCATTCTTTTACATACCGAACATATTAGAACAAAATGTGACTAAGACATTTTTGATTCAGTTAGATCAGATTTTTTCTTTTTTTCAGGGAAAATAAAGGGATCTAAATTTCGAGAATTTTGTGATTTTTGGCTTAAAGACTTATTTTCAAAGTTTCATAACTTCGGTTCTGGTAAAGATAGACAGTTTTTGTCTGTTTTATTTGAAAGTATAAAGATGGATTTAAAAAAAACTGTATTTTATAAAAATTATTAACAAATACCTATTGTTATAAATAAATTAAATGTTAAAATTAATTTTTAGTCATTATCCAACAAAATAAAGAGTGTTTAGTATGACCTTCAATTTTTAATAAGAAACGTATATTTAATTACTGGAGAACTGGAGTTTTACTGTTAGAAATAAACTAATTTATCGAGCGCGAGACAGTAAAAATTTTCGGCGCTGGAAAAATTAACTTATTTGTAACAGTAAAACTCATTTCTCCATTAATTAAATATACAGTTTTTATTGAAAATTGAACGTAGAATACGATAGTCACACTAAACACTCTTTATTTTTGTTAGTTAATGACAATTTTAACATTTAATTTATTTATAACAATAGGAATTTGTTAATAATTTTTATAAATAACAGTTTTTTTATTAAATTCCATCTCTATACTTTAAAATAAAACAGACAAAAAGTGTCTATCTATTCAGCTGAATCAAAAATGTCTTAGTCACATTTTGTCCTAATCTGTTCGGTGTGTAAAAGAATGATCCATATATGGAATTTTTTGTCGTCCCACGCTCAATAAATAAATTTATTTCTTACATTAAAAATCATTTCTCCATTAATTAAAATTTTTTTTTATAGGAAATGAAACGTTAAATACGATGGTCATACTAAAAACTCATTTCGTGGGTGGGACAATGACTAAATATCAATTTGAACATTTTATTTGTTTATAAATTCCTAAATTTGTTAATAACTTTCATTAATTTTAATTTTTTTTTAAGCTAGCATGTTTTAGCATTAAAATAAAATAAACTAAAGGTTTCTATATTTAACCTTTATGTCAACGGCAACATACCTGGGTATGTTTTGCGTTTTTAAAACGCTGTAGCTCGGAACTGGATAACCAAATCCACTTGAAATTTCATGATATCCTAGTCAAAAGTGTTTTACGCAATAGTCTCAAGTTTGGTTAGGATTGGATCATCCGTTTAGAAGATAAAGCCCATTTACAAAGTTGCACCCTTACGTCAACAGCATACATACCTGGGTATGTAAAATAAAACGCATGCAAATATGATTATATAATTGAAAAGAATAGTTTATTTTGAGTTAATTTTTGTAATTATAATAATTATATGAAAAAAATACTTATGGTATAATAGTAGATTGTTGTATGAGCTTAGAATGAAGGCAATTCTTCACAAGGATGAGGTTTCCCGGAACGAGCGTAGCGAGTGGAGGGAATCATCCGAGTGAAGAATTGCCTTCATCCTAAGCGAATACAAGATGCTATTTTATCCACAACTTTAAAAATATTTGAAATAATATAAAGTTTTCATTTAAAACTTTATATCGCCATATTGAAATTAATTTATCATAGAAAACAAGAAAAACACAACGTTTATTGTTTATTTTAGATTTATATATGTATTGTTCTTGTTTAAACTTGTTTATATTACTATACCAACAAATCAAGTTTTTAATTTGTTAGAGGATTTTTTTATAAATAAAGTGTAATGAAATAAATAAAGAAGAATGTTATATATAAAGAGGAGTGAATACAATTACAATGAAAGATATACGCATGGAAAGTATATATTCTTTAGTAGTCGTGGATAAAAATTATTATAAATTATAAAATACTGATGAACATATATATGAACATAAAATATTCATGAACATATAAATTGTAAAATACTGATGAATATATAGCCCTCCAAGTATATGTCTTTCATTGTAATTTTATTCATTCTTTCACTTGTTTGAAGAATGTGACGCAATCGTTATATTCTACTACGGTTCTATAGTTAATTTGTTGGTATAGTATTATCAAAAGGTTAAAACGGTAGCAATACATATATAAAATATAAAATAATAAATTTAAATTTTGCCGTTATTTCAATTGTTTTGATTTTCTATGCTATCTATGATTTACATATTTCTATATGATGACAAAAACTTTAGCAGGCAAATTGGAAATTGATCGATATATATATATATATATATATATATATATATATATATATATATATATATATATATATATATATATATATATATATATATATATATATATATATATATATATATATATATATATATATATATATATATATATATATATATATATATATATATATATATATATATATATATATATATATATATATATATATATATATATATATATATATATATATATATATATATATATATATATATATATATATATACATATATATATATATATATACATATATATACATATATATACATATATATATATATATATATATATATATATATATATATATATATATATATATATATATATATATATATATATATATATATATATATATATATATATATATATATATATATATATATATATATATATATATATATATATATATATTAAGAAGATTAGGACCTTTTCGTCATCTTTATTTTTTATGTTTTTTAAAATTACGAAAACTTACAAGTTCATTTTCAAAATATCATGAGAACTATACGTTTTCGGGAAAAAATGACGTGGATGTTTTTTTGTAGAGAATTAAATTTCCTACAAAAATGGTTATACGATTTTTTTGGCATCTGCATATTTTATGAGATATTTGAAAAAATCTACGAATTTTTCAAAAAACCAACTTCGACGGTTTTTCGGCACGTGTTCTTTTGATTTAAAAAAAAAAAATAACGCCGTTGTGGTTTTTTGACCACAAAGAATTTTTCTAGGGGGCGTCTCGGAAAATTTAGTTTTTAACGACCAGTCTAGTGTATATGGGTGATTCTCCAAAAAGGGTACATTTTATGTCCAAGAAATTTTTCTTATGTAAATAATTGTACAAATTCTGTGTATGCTAGTGGAAATTGCAACGTGTTTCTAAGAGAATTAAGCAACAGTATAAAAGAAGCAATTTAGTTTTATTTTTATTGAAAAATATGATCTCGAAACGTGATAAATCACGTCCGTGGACTGTCCCAAGACTGAAGTTTTAAAATAAAAAGATTCAAAATCAAAATAATCATTACATTGAAAATAAAAAATATACTGTATGAAATAAATAAATATGTCTACTTATTGTACCTCAAACCTTTATCATGAACAGATTAACAAAATCAGTAATACAGCAGAAACTAGAATGTCCCAAGAATTTCAGTCACTTCCGTGGACAAAATGTTTATTTCTTCTATTTCGTCATAGATGGCATTACAAGAACCAAATCTATGATTTATAAATTGTCAGTCAGCCATATTAGCTTTCGAGAACTTTTGTTAGCAGGTTGAGTGTTCTAATAGGGTTCAATTTGCCATAGAACATCAAAATTTTAAGTAGGGCAAGATCATAGAGTCACATTCGTGGACATCATAATTCTGTAAGTAATTACTAAATTTAAATTTTTATTGTAGTTATAGTAAAAGTGAATTATATATATAATACATTTCAAAGAACAACTTCCTAAAACCAAAATGTAATCATTCACAGAATGTTTTTAATGAATTTATCACATCCGTGGACATCACGTCCGTGGACATTCAATGTCTCCGTCGGGACAGCTAAGTAACAGACGTGACACAAACAATAATAGTGTGATCTTTAATATTTATAAATGATTTTTGTTGATAAAACTTAAATTAACTTACATTATTATCATGTTATAAGCAAAATTAAGAAAAGCTTGTCGGAAAATGAAATCCTTACACACTGTGATTTTTCACAGAATTATAACTGCAAATATTCTGAGGAAGTACAAGCAGTACACTTTGGCGGATCGAAAATCAGGTTTCTTTAGACATAATAGTTGTTTATTATCACTATGGTAGTAGTTGTTTATTACCACCATCACATCTGTGGACAAGTAAAGATTTAAAGGTTTTTTTTTCTTAAAATTTCTCAAATATGATCTGAGCCAATAGTATGACTATTGAACTCAAATATGATCTGAGCCAATAGTTATTATCTAATAAAAAACATAATAATAACGATTTTTATTTCATGTTTAAAATTCAAAAATTTGTTTTTTCAAACTACCCCTTTTCAGGAGAATGACCCATATATATATATATATATATATATATATATATATATATATATATATATATATATATATATATATATATATATATATATATATATATATATATATATATATATATATATATATATATATATATATATATATATATATATATATATATATATATATATATATATATATGTATATTTATATGTATACCCGGGTATGTTACTGTTGACTTGCGTAAAACAGTTCTGCTGTTGACATAACGGTTAATGGAACCGAAGTTATGAATGTTTGAAAATAACTCGTCAAGCCAAAAATCACGAAATTCTCCAGAGCTTTTCAGTCAAATAAATTTTTTCATCGAGACGAGAAGGGTATCATATGAAAAGGCTCCACTTCAGTATTCCTTAAAAATGTGTTTTGGAATTTTACACCCCACCATTTTTTGTATAATTTTGAATAATGACGTTTTCTTTATGTTTTATTGCCTCGATTAGCTCCGACCTTACTAGATCGAAAATCTTAAAATATATTTTAAGATATCATATCTTAAATATATTTAATTATTATTGAATGATAAACAAAGAACAAGTTTTTAATGAATAATACAGAAAAGTGTCAAATACTCATAATTATATTTATTTAAGGAGGTGGGAATGAGAAGGGGTAAATCATCATTTAAAACCAGGTCAAGTGGGGCAAGAAAGAGCACTTAATTTAAGAAACATTGCAATTTTTTTTAGAACTCTGCAATGCATAGTTTTTGAGTTATTGTCAAAAAAGTGCAAAAAAAGTTAGTTACCCCAACCCCCCTGGATTTCGAGCTTGATTGACAGATTTACATTTGTAAAAATTCACGGAGACAGAAAGTTTGATAAACTCTGAAAGAAAATTATAGCGAAGCCTTAAATAATTATATTTCTGTTCTCTTTAGGGATGGGGGGGAGTGGAGAAGGGAGGAGAAAGCTTTTTTGACCCAAGCGAGTGAGGTGTAATTTTAAATAGCACCTAATTTAGAAAACATTGCAATTTTTTATAGAATTTTGCTGTGCACAGTTTTTGAGTTATTGTCAAAAAAGTAAAACTTTCAGACCGTTCTCCCACCAACATTTCGACACAGTTTGGTAAATTTCGAACGAAAATTATAGCGAAGTCTCAAATAATTATATTTCTGTGTGTTTAGGGGATGGGAGTGGGGAGATAATAAAAATCTTTTTGACCTAAATGAGTAGAGGGTAGTCATTTGAAAGACGTAATTTAAGAAATATTGCAATTTATTTTAGAATTTTGCGATGCACAATTTTTGAGTTATTGTTAAAAAAGTGCTATTTTAGTATGTGGGGACCCCTCTAAATTTCAACACTCATTCTAAAACAAATATTTCCAATTTAAACCATTTTCAAGCTGGTTAAATCTTTCTTTAGTTAACATAAACAGCTTTGGATAAGATTTAACGTCAAGTAACATTTTTTGTGTCATTTTTAGGGTTCCGTACTTTATAAAAGTAAAAACGGTACCCTATTAGTGAGACTTCGATCTCCGTCCGAATTTCTACATAATCGATATGCTCACAAACTATAAATGATATCAAGTTGAAATACACGCCTACTGACAACAACAAAATTCAAATATTTGTTTTCATCTATATTTTATAAACATAGATAAGGAGATAGTAAAACAAAAGTTTTTTGTAAGGAATCGAAGTTTGGTTTAGAAAATCGAAAAAGATCAAAATATTTCAAAAAACATTTCATTGATTTTTCAACTGCTTAGTTTTTTAGATATTGCCAAAAACGGGTGTTGTTTTTCCATTTATAATTCAAATACACTTCAACATACAATTCAAATTTTAAAACATACAAACATTCAATTAAAATCTCTAAATTTATATTTATATTTCTGCTATTTAAATATGGATGACTCAATATGAATAAATTATCCAATTTCTATGTCATAAACAATACCGTCTTTAGTTACAAGCCTGATTGTCTTTACGTACAAAAAAATCGTCAAGTTTATACATATACATATTGTTATTCTATTTACACTACAAAATTCTATATTTTTATTCTATTTGGTCTCTAAAGTCCCTAAAATCATTAACTAACACATCTTTAAAGGTTTATTGTTTTTTGCATTTCGCGTCTAGTAGGCTTATAACTAAAGACGGTTTTGTAATAAACAAAATCAAATTTAAAAATTTTATTATTATCTTATCTTATATCTTATCTTATCTTATCTTATCTTATATATATATATATATATATATATATATATATATATATATATATATATATATATATATATATATATATATATATATATATATATATATATATATATATATATATATATATATATATATATACAGGGTGAGTTTTTTAAAAAATGCCAGGCTTTTATCTCGAGAACCATGCGGTAAATTAAAAAAAACAAAGAAAATCATTCATTAATTTAAATATTATTGCATCGTGGTCTACTGCGTGAAATTGATTTTCGTTGTTTTTTTTTGATTTATTGAAATTTTATTTTTTTTCTGAAGAACTTAGCGAAGACACGTTTGCTTTAGTGCAAATCAATTTTCATCATATCTACAAAATCGTACACTTTACAAAAAAATTTTGTAGGCAAAAGTGTGTAGTTTGATTTACTTAATTAAAAAAAATATTAAATGTACAGGTTCTAATTTAAAAAAAACTTATTTTGGCATATATCTCCAATACTTATGAGTTTCAAGGTCATTCAATATTACCATTGGACGTCCCCCTCGACGCTTAACAAATATCACCTTGGGTTATTTTGTCCCATCTAGCATGGTTCTCGAGATAAAAGCCTGCATTTTTTAAAAAACTCACCCTGTATATATATATATATATATATATATATATATATATATATATATATATATATATATATATATATATATATATATATATATATATATATATATATATATAAAAATCACGTGTCACGATGTTTGTCCGCGATGAACTCCGTAACAACGTAACCAATCTTAATGAAATGTTGTATAATGTGTGTATGATGGTCCAGCTTGAGAGATAGGATAGTTGTTATCTTGATTAAATGCCTAAATATTTTTTAATTGTAAATTAAATGTTAAGTATGGGTTGTTCATATGCCAACTTTCAGATGGCAGCGTAAATCAATTTATTCAATTGATAGTAAACTTCAGGCGTGCTATACACCTGAGCTAAACTATGCGAAATATGCGAACTATGTTTTTAAAAAAGTAATGTTTTAATGCGAATAAAGCTTTTTCAAAAAAATATAATGTTTCCGTTTTTCTTTTCTTTTTTAAATATTTTGTTTCGGTAATGTTTTTTTCTATAATTACGTTATATACATTATTTTTTAAAAACATAGTTCGCATATTTTGCATAGTTTAGCTCAGGTGTATAGCGCGCCTTAACTTCATATAAGGCCATTATTAGACTATCAAATATGTTTTAGTAAAAGAGTTTTGTTTTAAGGTTCAAACACAATAGATCCGTTCCGTTCGGTTTTTTTTATCCGCCTCAATCCGTTCGTTTTATAAAACACAATACAACCGCTCCGTCTTTAACTATCCAAAAACTTATATTTTATTCATATTTATATTTTTATGTATTATTTTATAGATTTGCTAAATTCTATTCATATTTTATGAAATTTGTTGAAATCTTCTTATTTATATAAACATGTAGAAAAAATAAACAATATTTGAGGTTATGTCTTCCGTAAAAGTTTGAAATTGTGTTTAGTGTCCGTTCCGCTTTTTTCCCCTCCGTTTATTGTGTTTTAATTTCCGTTTTAAATATAAACTGACAGTTCAAATATAACGGAGCGGACGGAACGGATATATTGTGTTTGCACCTTTATATTTGATAATAAACGAAAAGCATATCATGCTATGTCAAATACATTACCAAAGATTATTGTGGAGGTTATATATTAACAATTTTGTGGAGGTTATATATTAACAGGTCGTTCAATAAGTCCGTAGGATAAGTAAAAAAAAAACAACATTTTGACAAAACTCGATTTTTTTATTCAACATAGTTGCCTTCGAGGGCGATACAACGAGTATAGCGATTTTCCAACTTTTCTATACCACTTTTATAGTACGATTTCTCTTTCTCGTCAAAATAGGCCTCAGTTTCAGCGATTACTTCATCATTGGACTTAAATTTCTTTCCAGTAAGCATTCTCTTGAGATCTGAAAACAGGAAAAAGTCGCTGGGGGCTAAATCTGGAGAATATGGTGGGTGGGTAAGCAATTCAAAGCCCAATTCATTCAATTTTGCCATCGTTTTCATCGATCTGTGACACGGTGCATTATCTTGGTGAAACAACACTTTTTTCTTTTGCAAATGTGGCCGTTTCTTTGCGATTTCAGCCTTCAATCGATCCAAAAGTTCACAGTAATACTCGCTGTTGATGGTGGTTCCTTTTTGGAGATAGTCGATGAATATTATTCCGTTCGTATCCCAAAATACAGACGCCATCACCTTACCGGCCGACTGTTGCGTCTTTGCTCGCTTTGGATTCGGTTCGTCGACTGCTGTCCACTCAGCTGACTGTCTTTTGGATTCTGGTGTGTAATTGTGAAGCCATGTCTCATCCATTGTCACATATCTACAATAGAATTCCCTTTTATTGCGGTTTAACAGTGCCAAAGACTCCTCCGAAGCATCGATTCGTTGTTGTTTTTGGTCAACTGTGAGCTCACGCGGCACCCAATTTGCACAGAGCTTTCGCATACCCAAATGTTCATGTAAAATGGTAAAAACACTACCATCTGCTACCTTTACAATGTCAGCTATTTCGTGCACCTTCAATTTGCGATCGTTCATAACCAATTTGTGGATTTTTTTTATGTTTTCTGGAATAACAGCCTCATTTGGGCGTCCACTGCGCTCTGCATCTTTTGTGCTGGTACGACCACATTTAAATTCAGCCATCCACTTCTCCACCATTTGTCTCGATGGAGCAGAGTTTGGATAATGTTTATCAAGCCATTGTTTGGCTGCCACTGTATTTTTTTTAATCAAAAAGCAATGCTTTATTAAAATTCGAAATTCACTTTTTTCCATTTTTTTTTTAAAACAAAAGTTGCTTCACACAAAAGGCTATAACTCACGAATAAATAGTCAGATTGCTGTCAAATTTATACACGTATCGTTTGAAGGTTAGTACTAAATAAAAATCATATGGAAAAAAATTCTAGTAACGCCATCTATGTGTCATCCTACGGACTTATTGAATGACCTAGTAATTATAGTAGTGCTATAAAGTATCGAAATCTGTAAAAAATTAGTGTATTGGTTTTTATAAAGTTTGAATAAAAATAAGAGTAAAAATAAAGAAAACAATAATTTAAATTTATTTTTTTATTTTTTTAAATTTTTCATTGGTCTTCAATGTTAATTTACAAAAATCAATATCAAATTGAAAAATACTCTTATACGTATTGCTAATTAAAATAGAACGATTAGAGGTAAAAAAATAGTCATCAAAACTGGATGAAAAACTAGCGAAGTTTATTTTACAACCTTTATGCTTGATTTATAGTCGGTAACTTTAACTTAACGTCAAGTACAAATGTATGAAAATGCACTAGAACATTTATAGTCGGTACGTAAGCTTAACGTTAACTTAACGTAAAGTTAATTTCATTCTATCTTAAGGATTTTTTGACGTTTAGTATAAAAACTGAAGAAAACTAATATTTAATTGCAAGTATCCATAAAAATAAAATTTTATTTATTAAAAAATGCAAAAGATATAAAAAGATCGACTTTAATTAAAGCCAAATATTAGCATGAAATTAATATGAAAATAAAGTTTTTTATTTTTAAATTTTGTATCAAATGTTTATTTCGAATTTTATTATTTTAAATTTTGATTGTGAAATCAGTTTGTTACTTTTAAAGCATTGATTGATTTATAAAATTGATTACAAAACCAAAATTCATATCAAATCAAACGTCAAAGAATACGTAATTTCTTACCGACCTTAAATCAAAATTTTGTATGGAGTTTTAAGTTACGGTTAAGTTAAAGTTTACGTCAACTCTCCAGTTTCATGTCAAATTTTTTTTATTGACCAATATATTTGATAGTGTGATATACGCCTCATAAATTTGGGTTAGCCAATAGATGGTGCCGTATTTGTATTTAAAAAATTGGTTTTAATGTTAAAGTTTTCCAAATACACAACGCTTGCTTTTTCCAGTTGTCGTGTATTATTTTTTCATTGGTGATTGGTGATAATTAGGGCAATGATACATGTAAAAGAAATATCTTTCAGACATAAAAAATTTCGCATTTAATTGGTTGAGGGGCGGTAACATTTTTTAAATTTCAAAAAAATATTTTTGACTGAAAGACAGAAAAAATATCTGTAAGATATAAAAACATAACCTAAAAAGATATTTTTTGCTTGACAGTTAAAACTGATTAACTGAAAAATTGATTTTAAAAGTAAATTTTACCAATAATCAATTACACTATTTGGTGTAAAATAAATAAAGTTTTTAGAGTGATTAAGCTAAAGTAATTATTTTAATTCACATTAGTTTTGCAATTTTAAAGCATTTTTTATTTTCTCTCAGAAAAACTTCTTTAAAACAGTTTTTGTGTGTTTCGTGTCGGGAACAAATACAATTTACAATTGTATAATCACAGATGAAGAATTCAATTTAAATAAATAACCGATAATGAAGATTAAATTTAGAAATTATCTGAACATGAAAATTGAAATATGTTTCGTTGTTGTTTCATCCACTGTGGCAATTACTTATTATCGGGAATAATACTTTTAATAATTACTTTGAGCAATAATTACTCACAAAATCGCTTAAAAATTAATATTCCATTAATTTTGTCTATATATGGAACATATATGCCAATATATTGGCTGTGTGTAAGATATTAGTTTCGCATTGATTTGCAACATTCAATAATAATGACTTTAAAATGACTTAAAATGTTGACTAAATAGAAATATTTCTCATCCTATGAATTCAAATCCTATAAATTCATACACAAAAACTTCCAAATAATTTTGATTTTTTTTGCATCACTTCTTTTATTCCTTTTTTGCATCACTTCTTCTATACCTTCATCAAATGTATTGTCGCTATTCTTACTGCCCTTGCTGACCATAATCGATTTTTGTTCCGTATAATGTTCCAAATAGATTACACACCTGAAAACTTATTTGATCGCGTATTTTTTATATATCCTTTGTTTTATATATAATACTATTTTTTTATATTTTACTGGTCAACTAGAGTCCTGATCCTTCCTTTTACATTCATATTAAAAAAAAAAATAGAAAACCATTTCTCATTACTACTCTTTGAAATTATTGTTACGTCAACAAAATGTATACACACAAACTTTATTTATAGGCGTAGCAAAGCACGACGGGTACCGCTAGTTTCTAATATAAAAACAACAGTTTTGATTTAGTTTTTGAATGGGGATGACGTTACGTAAATTCCGGATATATTTTAAAACAACGTAAATTATTTTATGTAAATAAATATTTTATTTTCGTTTTTCTTAAATAAATAGGTGAAATAATTTTTTATTAAATATCTTAACACCAACTGTTTGTTACCATACTATTTAAAAAGAATATCTGAATATTATTTTGTTATTTATTTGGTATTTTTTTTTTTTACCAAAAATACCAAATAAATACAATTTTCAATATGTAATCATAGATGAAAAATTCAACTTAAGTAAATATGAAAAATGATGAAGTTTCAATTTAGAAATTATCTGAACATCAAAATTAAAAGATGTTTCGTCATCGCCGCTTTGGCTAAGTTGTGTAAGACACACGGAATTTGAACAATGTGTCTCTGATGAATGTAGTTCAAATTCTGACACGAAACACAACAAAATTTTTTCTAAAGGAATTTTAGAGGAAATGAAAAGTTATTTCGAATTGCAAAATTCTAGTGATTTCCAATATGTACTTAAGCTTAATTGTTCTCAAAAACCAATCTGAAATTAAAAATTCCCTAATGTTGTCTATATTTCCTAACCAAAAATATAACAACATATTGACTTTTTACGTCAGATATTAAGTTTCGCATTGATTGGCAACAATCAATAATGACTTTACACTCGTGACTTAGGATGTTGATTAGAATGTTGACTTAGATGTTAAAGAAATATTCTCTCATCCTATGAATTCACACATCGTAATATCTAGAAATTTAATACAAAAAATACCAAATAAATACAATTTTCAATATGTAATCATAGATGAAAAATTCAACTTAAGTAAATATGAAAAATGATGAAGTTTCAATTTAGAAATTATCTGAACATCAAAATTAAAAGATGTTTCGTCATCGCCGCTTTGGCTAAGTTGTGTAAGACACACGGAATTTGAACAATGTGTCTCTGATGAATGTAGTTCAAATTCTGACACGAAACACAACAAAATTTTTTCTAAAGGAATTTTAGAGGAAATGAAAAGTTATTTCGAATTGCAAAATTCAAGTGATTTCCAATATGTACTTAAGCTTAATTGTTCTCAAAAACCAATCTGAAATTATTTTGTTATTTATTTTTATTTTAACATTTTTAATGTAAATTTTCCGTAAATAATTCAAAAACTAGTTAAGAAATTAGAAAATAGATGGCTTTTAAAAAATTACTTTCGTCTCTAGGTACGAAAGTAATTTGTATAGGTTTTTTTATCACTGGTGACGAAAAAGAAATTTTCGATGCAATAAACAAACATCGAAAGAAGATTTTTTAAGTTGGGTAGTGGAAAAATATAATTTTATTGTTTATTATCGATCAGCATTTTGTTTTCTTTGACGAATCGTTTTGACTATAAATTAAAGAAACAAACACAGAATGTTGCTCGAGATGAATTTGAAATCAAAATTTTAGATATATAAAATTTCGGACAAGTGAAGACCTAAAAAAAATCAATATAAGAAAGTTTTTGTTAGTTTTTGGAGTACAATGGACTAGATTATAATGGATTTTGGAGGTCCACCATACAACAGATGATTTTTAGTTTTTACACTATGTTATGTTTGTTTGGAGCATACAACATTTGTTCCTGAATTAATTTTGATAAAACTTTAGAAAAAGATGCAAATATGTATGGCAAGGAGCTGATTAGTTTTTGAGCGATATTGAAAGGAGTGGTGGGGAGCCTTTCGAACACCTGTTATTTTGGAAACATAATAACATCTATATCTGATAGTCAAATTGGATGAAACTTGTTACATCCCAACTTTCGGTTTTTCACTTCCGGAAAAAAATTTGTGCAATTTTTTGCATTTTTTTCAGTGTGTTTATTCACACTAGTGACTATAGCCTATAATTATGAAGTGAATATATAATTGCAAGGACTTTTCAATATCAAAAATATAATATTATACTACCGGAATCACGAGTCTTCCCAGACGAAACCGGATTTTGGGAATCTCCTACCTACCTTAAGTTTTTAGCCTATCATTTAAACCACTACCGACAATAATAATATATAATTACCAATAATAATATATAATCGTATCACAAGATTGAAGAAAATAACCTCTCTTTTTTTGTTAATAAAAAAGGTAATATTCCAAAGATAAAGTTGAATGGCCTTCTTTTTATCTATACAAAGGTTATTCTGGAGTATCCAGGTGTTTTGTTTTATGAAGTGGTGGTAATTAATTTAGTAACATGGAAATAAATTGTCTATTAATCAAGGAAAATCATTATAACTATATAGCTGCTTATGTAGGGGTGAAGAATACTGGTGGGTCTTCGTCACCTATAAAGGTAACAAACCAGATATTGTGCCCACCAACGCAATCTCGGTTTGTCTCTGATCGACCATGGCAGTGTACATATTTTTATTAATTTTTCGGGTACGTATCCCAGACAAAATCCGAGATTACTGATCTCCTGATTTTCCTTGATCATCGGTCTAAATTCATATTAATCAAACCCCTCAGAAATGCAACTTCACCTTCAGTTAAAGCCTTCTTGAGGAGGAATGAAGTTTTTCTAACATACGGTGTTCCAGAGTGTCTACACAATAGCAATGGTAAACGATTCCGCAGTAATTCTTTCACAAAACTGTTGTCAGACTTAAATATTAAACATA
This sequence comes from Diogma glabrata, assembly GCA_963693315.1. Classification (NCBI taxonomy): domain Eukaryota; kingdom Metazoa; phylum Arthropoda; class Insecta; order Diptera; family Cylindrotomidae; genus Diogma; species Diogma glabrata. The sequence goes on along the minus strand of OY856186.1, from coordinate 72,521,746 downwards.
TTCAATTGTACGAATTTAGATGGTAAGGCCATGGGGACTTACCAATCTAAACACATTAGATTTAATTAGTGATATTTAATTAGTCCCCCATTTAGATTTAAATCTCTGTTAACTTATTTTGTATTAGTAGCTTTAGTATAGATCCCTGCTAATTTATTTTGTAATAGTTTTCTTATTGTCTTTTTTTAATTTATTTTCTTTGTTATTTTTCATTAAATTAATTTTTTTTACTTTACAAAATGTTTACTAATTGCTTTTGCATAATTTTTCATCGTTAACTATAGTAATGTCGTCTCTCATGTACCTGAAATTAGTAGTCCTTCAGTATATATATGTATAATGGTGGTCAGTTTTTTATTTAAGCCTCATCGCGATTCATTTCATTTCTCCGATTTCTTTTTATTAAAATGTGTTATACCCGCATAATTACGTGTTGTTAAACACGAATACAGAACGATTGAGGGTCAGTATAGGGTGTATTGACTAGAATTTAAGGCTTGACAGTTCAAACAGCTAAATCGGTTGCGTTAACAGCAAAGATTAGATCTCGTTAATTCATTCTATGATTTCCATTCCTGACCTACCCAAATATACATTTCGCATTGTCGTAATTTTAAATTTAACAGATCACCATGCAAATGACTTTTTGTCTCACCCTCGGCTATAATATATATTCAGCATTAACATTTTTTCATTAATAATCATTGGCATACCTGACTTTTTTTATAATAGTTTTTGTCATATATTTGAATTCTCTCTAAAAATATTTCGAATTTTATTTGTTTTCTTTTATTATCACTCTGCTTAGATAAAAACAAAGCAAAAAAGATGACAATATGTGATTGATTGTAAATAAATTAAACAAAAAGCTGGTTTCGGTATAAATTGTAAAGGTAATGTTTACGAAAATATCCATGACGAGTTAAGAGATATGCAAATCGACTCTTCCTCTTCTGTTGCTTAGTAATTTTAAAATTATAAATAGAAAAATAAATTTCAATTTTGTTGAGCTGTAATTAGGATTTCAATAATAAATTGTGGTGTTTGTAACTAGAGAAAAATAAAATTTTAGTTCATATTTTTGAAAATAAAAGAAATAAAAAAGAATATGTAATGAAAATGTTTTTTTTATTTGTTGGTGTGAATTATTAAATTGATTGACAAATATATATATTTATAAAAGAAAGAAAAAAATTAAATAAATGTTGTGCTAAATTCAAAATAATATAACTGAAACAAAAATTAAATGTTTCTAAAAATATGGCGGTGGTTCGAGAAAGGCCAGATGACAAAAATTTAAAAGGGTCCAACCTATTTGAATGTGCATATTGGATTATTTGTTTGCACAAGGTGTTCCGGAATTTCATCGTTATAGAGTTTTAAAGCAGAGGCCGTGCACCGGATGGTCAAACGACGATGATTTGGGGGTGAGTTCATTCCATAATATGTTACATTTTTTTTTATTGATATATGGATTTGGAAATAATTGCCTATAAAATCTATATTCATGTGGACATCAGTGCGTGGTATCGCAATTAAACCACTAGATGAATGTTGCTTATTGCGAAAGTGGCACATTTTTGTTGCCTTGTATTTGCTGAGGATCTTCACGCCCACTATAATATCGTTATGTTAAACAGCGTTTTTGGAATAAATATAATTGTTGACTGAAGAAAATAACAAAAAATTAAACCTGGCGTATAATACATATTGATAGAGAGTTGACACCAAGGAAGACTACAATCAACGGTATTGTCGGTATTGTATCTTTAAATGTTAACTCTAGTTTTGCATGTTAGATTAATAAATTATTTTTGTTTGTTGTCATAGATAAATTATCTTTGTTATTTAGAGATCTTTTGTTGGGTTAGAGTCCGGGTTTCAGTTCGTACATTCGTTTATATTCAAAATTTTAAAACCTTTGGAAAATAGATGCCGTAAGTATTTATAATCAAAGTCGATTGCGACACATTACTTTAATGAACTGATATTCCGTCATGTTAATTGTGGAGACAATTTATTTCGAGGTTATTCAATTAATTACCACCACTTCATAAAACTAGACACCTGCAGCCAAATTCTGTAACTGAAGCGGTGAAGTGATAAAAATTTCTTCGTTTCTTTGCATTAAAAAACTTATCACTTCACCGCTTCACAATTACAGAATTTGGCTGCTGAAAACTATAGAATAACCTGAATATGAATCCAAATATCTGTTTACTGAATCTATGTATCTCATTATAAGAGCCATATCGGTTTAATTAAATATTCTTTACTTATATCTAAAGGTTTAACACAGCACTAAAATCATCAATCAATCATCAATCAATTCGTAGATTAGCTAACGTCCACTCAATATGAGTTTCTTAAAAGTAATTTTTCTATTTTGCGTCTAAAATAAAGTCATTTCGATACCCAATTGCGTATTGAAATGGCCTTCATTACGATAACCAAAGTTTTGTTTTTCAAGGTTGGTCACATAAGTGACCACAATTTCATGAAAGTTTTACACTTATAACCAACAGAACGAATTTATTTATTTTTTATGATTTCAAATTAAAAGTATGGAGGGGCTGAAATCTCACAGCTCTGAGATATCAAGACTTCGGTCTGGGTTAAGGATTTTGATATAGTTTTCGGCAAAAAACTTTTATGAGGACATGGTTTTTAGTTTTGGGCATCGATGTATAGCAAACATAACTCTTTGTTAAAGTACATGTATTTTTTATCTCTGTTTAGAAATTAATTACAAAACTAACACGAAACATCAATACGTTGCCGGAAAATTATAACAGATCATAAATTAACATAATTTAGTGAAAACAGCAGCAAACAATCAGCAAACTACTCAAAACCTCTCCATTTAGCTTTTCGAGAAAATATTTCAAAATCACAAATTCATATTTCTTTCAAAATTCCAAAAATATTTTAAAAATTAAATAAAATCAAACTTTTTTCAAAATTCCAAAAATATTCCAAAAATTAGAATAAAATCAAATATTTAAACTTTTTCTAAATTCCAATAATATTCCAAAAATTCTTAAAAATTCAAACTTTTCCAATATTCTAAAAATATTGCAAAAATTATTACAAAATCAACACTTAAAACTTTTTCAAAATTTCAAAAATTATAATAAAATCAAAAATTTAGAATTTTTCAAAATTCCAAAAATATTCCAAAAATTCTTACAAAATCAAAAATTGAAACTTTTTTCAAAATTCTGAAAATATATATAAACTTCAAAAACTATTTTTTTCAAAATTCCAAAAATAATGCAAAAATTATAACAAAATCAAAAATTTAAACCTTTTTTTCAAAATTCCAAAAATATTCCAAAAATTAGAATAAAACCAAATATTTAAACTTTTTCTAAATTCCCATGATATTCCAAAAATTCTTAAAAATTCAAACTTTTCCATAATTCTAAAAATATTGCAAAAATCATTACAAAATCAAAAATCAAAAATTAAAACTTTAAACAAAATTCCAAAAATTATAATAAAATCAAAATTTTTAAATTTTTCAAAATTCTAAAAATATTCCAAAAATTTTTACAAAATCAAAAATTGAAACTTTTTCCAAAATTCTAAAATTATTTCAAAAATTATTACAAAATCAAAAATAAAAACTTTTTTCAAAATTCCAAAAATATTTCAAAAACTACAAATTCAAAAATTTTCTGTCCAATTTCATTTCATTTCATTTGCGTCACGTCATGAAAACAGCTACATTTTTTTTCCCAAAAAATTGGCTAAAAAAATAAATGAAATCATTTTTTGACACACTTGACATTATTTTTTTGACAAACTTATAATGCCATAATTCTCAATAATAATAATAAAATTTCATTTCAAACAAATAATAAATTTTATTTTTTTTCCAAAAAATTGGGTAAAAAAATAAATAAAAATCTTTCTTTTGACACACTTGACAACATTTTTTTGACAAACTTATAATGCAATAATTTTTTATTTTCTGATCTCACATACCAATCCCTACCATCAAGATTTCTCCAAATTTAATGTTCTTACTCGTAATCATTCAAAATGAACAGTTTTTAAGCCAAAAATATTAAAATTTGCTATTTTTGACACACATAATGATTTTTTTGACACACTTCCGGTACAGTTATCGAACACAGCGTCCTTTCGGACCTATCCCTTGTGAATACCTATTTTTAAAAAGAACAGACATACATTTTTTTTTGCTTTTTTAGAATCAGTAGGTCCTAAAACTTCGAGAAATGCCAAAAAAAGTGGGGGTAAGAATTTCACTTTTGGCTCATGAATGTTATACTTAGGTCTTTCAGACCGAAGTAACATTATTTCACAAAACAACTTCAAAGTCAAGGTTACGAAATTTTTCTTAAATCATAGGAGTTGTGTAACAAAATTGAATCAAAATAAAACAATGTATCACAAGATAATGATTAACCTTTGGAACACACCGATAAAAGTGGATCCACCATACAACCAACTGGTGTTCGTGGGAGAAAAATGTACACACAATGCTGGTGTGGTGATATCAATCAAAACCTTCGTGATATAGGATGTTGAAACTAGACTCTAGAGACAATTATAGTTATGTTTATTGAACACGATGTGAAATTGATAAACGAGACCGCGTCGCAACTAAATGAAATTATAATAACACGCAAATTTAATAAAGATGTTGATAAAAATATTTGATAATTTTTTGATTATTTTTCTTTGTTATATTATTTTAATACATATATGTTTAATACATATATGTTATTTTTTGTTAAATATTTGAAATAATAGTACATTATATAACCTAGTTGAGAAGTAAGCTATTATTGACCGAGAACTTTTAGATCCTGAGGCGCGTAGCGCCGAGGGATATAATGTTCGAGGTCTATATTAGTCTTCTCAACCGAGGTATATATAGAATTTTTTCAACTACTAGCACTAATTATCATTTGCTTTGATTAGATTTTGATATTAGTCATTTTCCATTTCATTTTTTAAATATCTAAAAATATCAAGTAGCCCGGAAGTTTAGTTTCATACAAATAAAACGAAAAAAAGTAATGCGATTGTTATTGATTTTTGTTTTTTTTGTTCATTTCAATTAAAAATAAAAGAAAATTTGTCATTATTAACCTAGGTAATTTTTTGTTATTATTATTGACCTAGGTTGAGAAAAATTGCTTCTCATGGGGGCATTCGAGTAAATAATGATGATTTCTTAAATTAGTAGTTAAAAAAGTATATTTTGGTATGAAAGATGAAAGCACTGTGTTTTCATGAGCACTTTCGTCGAGTGGAGCAACTTCATGAATGTAAATCTTTTTCATCTCGCGTAGAAAATGCAATTTTTTCACGATATTTAACTTTTGTTTTAGCAATGAATGAAAAAGTGTCTCAGTCTTGTTTACTGACGTTTTTTTATTTTTACTATATACGCATTTTAAAAACTATGCTTTCATCTTCTTATGGTGCTATTACACACAAATTAAATTCAGTCCCCATAATCAATTTTGCAGTTACCATAATCTGAAACGTTGATGAAAAATATTTTGTATAAGAAAAAGAGGATGGTCTCCCTCGAGACCGCTTGAGATAGATATGCAAACTGCTTCAAAAAGTAATCTGATACCAACTGACTTTTTGAAAAATTATTTGGTTTACCAATTAACTGCTAGAAATTGTCAGATGATTTCATCTTCAAATTCAACCGGTTCAAAACCGATTATCACATTAATTGATTTTCATATTAAAATCATAATAAAAACTATATTATATTAGGTATAAAATGATTAAATACATATTTTCAAGATTTTAATGTGAAAATTTTACGTTTTCTTTACGTATTTTCGCTTAACATTATTTTTTAAATTTTACCGCATTTTCTTATTGTACAAGCTACAACAATTGCTCTAAAAATATTGTATTGTTGTTGTCGCCATTTTGTAGTTTCATTTACTTCTACAGTACATAATATATTTACAATTTATATACCACTAATTTAGATATAATCGATCATATAATTAAATTCGATGGATTTTATCGCTGGTACTTGGCGAAACATGATGAATTATTGTAAATAAAATTTCTTGTTGTAGTATTTCGCAATTGAGTTTTTATTATTTATAAATTAACTAATTTTACTGTATTTAATTTTGTGGGCGAGATGGAGAAGTGGATAAGTCAACAACATCACTTACAAGGAAGTTAAGCAACACTGGGAAGGGTGCGAACTTAAACGGGTGACCGCTTGGGAACTTCACCAGAAAAAATATGGAAACATGATTGAATCACATTGAAGCAAGAATATCTCGCCCACGGTATGCCAGTATACCTTATCCAGCAGCCCTGGAAACTGGCTAGGATTCGATGGCCCAATCACCCGTTAATCCGAAAGGTGAATCCGAAATTCAATTGATTAAAGAAACGAATACTAGAAAGAAACAAAGTAAAACAAACCGGAATAATCAAACATCGACCCTTAGCTATCGTACCCGGACACGAGTAGGAAACTGGAATGTCAGAACTCTGATAGAAACATCGCGGTTAGCACAAGTTGAGAGAGTAATGAAAGAATATAACATCGAGATACTAGGACTCAGTGAAGTAAGATGGAAAAACAGTGGAGAGTTAACAACAACTGCAGGAAATTACATGATGTTCTCTGGTAAATCCAACACACATGAACAAGGCGTAGCAATACTAACAACACCTAACGCAAAGAAAGCACTTCTCGAATGGAAACCAATCAGTAGCAGAATAATAACAGCAAGATTCCAATCGAAAATTAGAAATACAACGATCATACAGTGCTATGCACCTACCGAAGAAGCTGATGATGCGACAAAAGATGAATTCTATGAACAGCTCCAAGCAACGCTGGCTAGTGCACACCGAAATGACATCAAAATAATACAAGGTGATTTCAATGCCAAAATTGGAACCGACAACACCGGAATGGAATCAGTCATGGGTAAACATGCACTAGAATCAACACGTAACAATAATGGAGACAGGCTCATCGATTGTTGTGTCACAAATCAACTATTCATAGGAGGCAGCAAGTTCCCACACAAGAACATACACAAATACACTTGGACATCACCAAATGGAAGAACCAAGAATCAAATTGATCACGTACTGGTGAATAAGAAGTTTCTATCCTCTCTACAAGACGTCAGAGCAAAGCGAGGAGCAGACATACACAGCGACCACCAACTGGTAATTGCAACATTCAAAATTAAACCAGCCGCTGTAAAACACAACAAGCCATGTCAGAGGAAATTCAACATCAACAGATTGAGCGACAAAAATACAAATAACATCTTCAAAGAGTCGCTCCAGCTCAATCTACCAAACAACGAAACCACCAGTATTGATGAAAAATGGGAACAAGTTAAAGAAGCTTACGTCAAAACTGCTACAGATGTGCTTGGATACCAAGACAAATCACGGAAACCATGGATTAGCGATGATACATGGAAGAAAATTGAAGAGCGTCGACAGCTCAAGTTGCAGTTGTGTCACCAGAACACAACCGAGATCCGCAACAAATATGAAAGTACAGCAAAACAAGTTAAAAAGATGGCAAGGAATGATCGCAGAAGATATACGGAAAGCATTCTCAAGACTGCAGAAACAGCAGCAGCTAATAGAAATATGCGCACACTACACAAATGCGTGAGAAAGATCACCAACAAATATACAAACACTCCACCAATAAAGGATGAATCTGGTCAAACCCTCACAACACACGAACAACAGCTAAATAGATGGAAAGAATACTTCGAAGACAACTGCCACCAACAAGAAAATAACTTGCAGTCTCCGGATGACAACTATAACGAAACTATCAGCACCCATCCACCAACGGAACGGGAAGTTAGAGATGCCATGCAGAAACTCAAGAACAACAAATCTGCTGGTACAGATAATATATCAGCAGAATTACTCAAAGCAGATGTAAACACAACAGCAGAAGCTCTAACACCACTATTAGCTGATGTATGGAACGAAGGTAAAATGCCAACCAAATGGAAAGAAGGTTTAACCATAACAATCCCAAAGAAAGGTGATCTAAGAGAATGCAAAAATTGGAGAGGTATATCTCTGCTCAACACAATAATGAAAATACTAGCGATGATCATTCTCGAAAGAATATCTCCATCAATTAACATGAAACTAAGAAATGAACAAGCCGGCTTTAGACCAGGAAGAAGCTGTACTGATCATATCAACACAATCCGTATCATCATTGAGCAATCAAATGAATGGAATTCACCATTGTATCTCCTCTTCGTGGACTTCGAACGCGCCTTCGACTCAATCAACAGAAGCGCGATATGGAAGACACTTTGCGAAATGGGCATCCCGAAGAAAATAGTTGATCTAATCAAAGAAATGTATCGGGATGCTGCAAACAGAATACAATACAAAGGACAGCAAAGTGATGAATACTACAACCACCGAGGAGTGAGACAAGGCTGTGTACTATCCCCGCTACTATTCCTAATAGTACTAGATAGTATCATGAGAAAGCTCGATGATGCAAGTCCAAATGGAATCCAATGGAATACAACAAGACGGCTCAATGATCTAGACTACGCAGATGACATCTGTCTACTTACACACACACATACGGACATGCAGCAGAAAATACAGAAGCTATCAACCCTTGCACATGAAGTCGGTCTCAACATTAATATCAGAAAAACAAAGGCTATGAGATTGAACACCAAAACGATAACACCAATTACCATCAACAATACACAAGTTGACGAAGTTGACAAATTTGTGTACCTTGGTTGTACTGTAGCAAAAACAGGCGGGACTGAAGAAGATATCAGTCAGCGTATTAACAAAGCCAGAAATACGTTCAATATGCTTCACAAGATCTGGAATGCATCCGTCCTGTCAAGAAAGACCAAGCTACGAATGTTCAATGCATGTGTCAAGTCAGTACTGCTGTATGGGTGTGAAACGTGGAAACAAACAAGAAAGATCACAAATAAACTACAGGTGTTTGTGAACAAATGCCTGAGAAGACTGATCAAATGCTTCTGGCCAAACACCATCAGTAACCAGGAACTTCTACGGCAGACAGAGCAGTTAGACATTGAGACCGAGATAAAACAAAGAAAATGGAGATGGATAGGACATACACTGAGAAAATCAGTCGAAGATATAACAAGGATGTCCCTAGAGTGGAATCCACAAGGTAAAAGGAGAGTTGGAAGACCACCCATGACATGGAAGAAAACGGTGCTAGCTGAAGCAAAACAAATTGGCAAGACTTGGGGTGAACTGAAAGCGATTGCCCCCAACAGAGTTAGATGGTCCAGTCTAGTAGACGCCCTATGCTCCTAAATGGAGATAAAGGAAAAAAAAAAAAAAAAAAAAAAAAAACTGTATTTAATTTATGTGCTCGATCCGATTTCGATTATTACATCATCCTCAAGAGCTTACAAAAAACTAACATAAAAATTCAATTGCGAAATACTACAACAAGAAATTTTATTTACAATTATTGATCATATAATTTATAATTAACACTAAATAGTTAATATTTTTTTAGAAATTGTTGCTTAAAAATTATTATTACTTCGAAAAATGATTACTATTTTCTTGCAGATTTTGAACTTTTCGCCATCTACAGTCAAAAACAATAATTTCTATCATCAACTTTTCAGATGAAAAGTTGATGCTAGCAACTGAATCTAATTTGTGTGTAATAGCACCATTAAAAAGAGTTTTTTATATACTACAGAAGATGCATAGCTTTCGAAATGCGTATATAGTAATAGGAAAAATAATAATAACTCAGTAAACAAGACTAAGGAGCTTTATTATTCATTATCAAAATAGTACATTATGATGCTAGGACGTAAAGCTAAAGATTTTGGACGGATGTGGAGTTTAAGTCCAAAATAGCATACGTCCGTGCATCATATACTATTTTTTATTCGCCGCAAGCAAAATATTTTAAAAAAGTTGTTTATTCTAAATTAAAATTATAAATTTTCATAAATTTTAAAATAAAAATATGTGGAACAAGTAACCTTTGAAAAAATATTTATTATTTTTTCCAAATTATTGTGTAGCTATGACAACAAATGATAACAACTATTTTAATTGGATAATAAAATTTTGAATTTGAGGGTTGCTTTGATAAAAAATTTTATTTTTCATAGAATTTAAACAAATACAAATGCTTTTTACTTTTTTGGACGTAGCTATGACAACAAAATAAATAGTTGAAAAGTGATACTTTAAAGCCACAAATCACAGTAATAAATTAACACTTTAATATGTAGGCGAATAAAAATTATATTTATCTTGTTTAGATTTAAACGAACCAAAAAGTGGATGTTTAATATAAATTATTAAATTAGAAAACGACAACATAACACATTGGATACATTTTTCATGGTTGCCACGACTGACTTTATAAAATAATTACAAGAAAATATCATAGAAACAACAATTTCTTATTAAGCGAAAACGATTTTCCACTAGAGAGAAAAAAAGACACTTTCACTTTCAGCGAATCAAACATGCATGAAATTGGACTATTCGTCTACTTGATAGAAAATTTTGCTACAAGAGATGAAAACGCTGCTTTTTCGTGAATGAAAACTTGTTCGCAAGACGCGTTAGCGTCGAGTTGGTCAATTCCACGAACGTAAAATGTTTTCATCTCGCGTAGGAAATGCAATTTTTTCTATGATAGTATATATAATCGATATTTATTAGAAATCGACAACAGTCAAATTCATATTCTATTTTTTCATGGTTGCTTTGGCAACTACAATTTGTTATTTAGCGAAAATGATTTTACACTAGTAGAAACAAAAACCATTTTCACGGTGGATTGAGCATACTTTAGTTATCGCTTCTTTGCGTTTTGTTATGATGACATAAAGGTAAGTATAAAGTTAATTAATATTTTATAAACGAATTTATTGGACATTTTTAAATTAACGTACTTAAAAAAATTTTACATTTTGTCATTTACTTTCTAATAAATGCCCTATTGGAACGTATCCGGTCCTCGTCCTGTTCTAGTAGGGCTGCCTGATCTGGTTTGGATAGTTTGAGGCGTTACATTACTGATCAGGACCTGTTCAAGGTGCCTAATCCGGACCCTATCAGTGGCATATCTGAGCCCTGATATACTGCTAGTCGGGTGGTTTACTGCGAAAGCTATATCAGGACATGTTATGGTAGATAGGTATAGTAAACTACCCACTGCTTCTCTGTAAGAAAATTTTACCCTTTCTTAATCTTTATTTCCAACCAGCTCACTAGTATATGGCGTTCATGTTTACAGTTGTTCATGTTATATTTTTCAAGCATTGCTTTCGTGTAATTTGATTGATTAAGTTCTATATAATTTTCAGTTTGATTAATTTGAATGCCAATATAATTTTTTGGATTTTCGTACATTTTTATTTGAAATTCGTTGTTTAAATTATTTATTAATTTTTTAATATCATTTTATCGATTTTTAGAACGTCATCTACGTATATGGCTAATGTTATTGAATTATCTTAATTTTTAAAAATACAGCGTTCATTTTTTGTTTGTTCAAAACCATATTTTGTTAATGCTTTCGTTAAACATTTATTCCAAATTAAAGGTGCTTGTTTAAGACCATATAGTGATTTTTCAAATGACAGACTTTACTTTTCTTATTATACCCTTGAGGAACCTTCATGTAAGTTTCATCAGATAATGTTCCATGTAAAAATGCTGCTTTAATATCGAATGTCATTAAACTATAATTTTTAGCTGGTATACTACTGCAAACAAAAGTTTTATGGACGATGGACTTACGACCGGGCTGAAAATATCTTCAAACTCGATTTCACCCTCTTGTTCAAACCCTCTTACAACTAGTCTCGCTTTGTAAGTACCGTCTTCTTTAATACAAAATACCCATTTATTTGATAGTATTTTTTTTATCTTTGAAATCATTTTCATCAACTAAATTCCAAATGTCATTTATTTTTAACGATTCTTTTTCATTTTCAATAGCTGGAAGCCATTTTTCTTTTTCTTGTCTATTTACTGCTTGTTCATATGTTAATAAAACGAAATCACTTAGTTTTTTCGGAATTTTTCTTATTCTATTCGACGTTCGCACTAATCTATTGGAGTCACTTTCTTCATTATTAATTTCAACTACTAATCTTTCATCTTCACTTGTTGAATCCTCTTGTGAAATAGGTTCTTCAGTTTTAAAGTTTAAAGGATTTTCTACTATTTCACTTTCGTCTATTTCTCTGTTTTCATGAATTATTTCGTTTTCATTTTCTGAATCCATTGACGTTTTTTTTAAGCTGATTACATTTGTATTTTCAATATGAGATTTTTTTTTTGAAAATTTACATCTCTTTGCTATTTCAATCTTTCTTTTTGCTGGATCAAAAAGTCGATAGTCGTGTCTTGCATAGCCAACCATTATTTTTTTCTGTGTTCTTGAGTCTAATTTTGATTGATGTATTAAATTTTTACTAAAGGCGTAGCAACCAAATTCTTCAATATTTGATAAATCTGGTATTCTTCCTACCCACATTTCATACGGCGTTTTGAAATTAATAGGCTCTGCTGGTAATCTATTAACTAAATACGTTGAACATAGTATGGCTTCACCCCACATTTCCTTTTCCATATCAGCTGTAAATAACAAGGCCCTTGTTTTTTCCATCAAAGTTCGGTTCATTCGTTCTGCTGTACTATTAAGTTGTAGACTATATTTTATGGTATATTCTATTTTATACCATTGTTTTTACAGTAATAATTGTTCATTAATTGATTTGCGTATTCCTCCCCGTTATCGCATCGTAGAACGGATACATTGTTAACTTTTTCTCTTTTACTCTCTTCAATATAATTTTTAATATTTTCATAAGTGTTACTCTTATATTTCAAAAGGTATATTTTGGTAAAATTTGTGAAGTCGTTTATTATTGTTAAAATGTATCTTTTTCCATCCCATGTACTTTCTTTAAATGGACCACATAAGTCGGCATGTATTATTTGAAGTGGTCTGGCTGCTCTCGTTCTTTTATGATTAAAAGGAAACCTGCTTTGTTTGGAATTGACTTTAATTTGCTGCTATTTAATTTTACACTATTTATCATTTCACTTAACTTTTTCAAAGCATTTTTACCAGGATGACCCATTTTCACATGCCAGTCTATAATGTACTATTATTTTTATTCGCAAGTAGCGATATTTTATTACAAGTATTGTCTTCCGTTTTATTTGTTATATTAATTGTATATAAACCATTTTGTTCCTTTTTTCCGTTTAATATTAAATACGCAATTACTACCCTCAATTTTTACGAAACCTTCATATATCATTGATTGGTTTTCTTTTGCTACTTTCACGTTATTTTCTTCTTTTCTAAAATTTTTTAGTAGATGTGAATTGTTTGTCGTGTGTGATGTGCTACCTAAATCTATCACAAAAATATCTTTTTCAATCTTTTCATTTATTACATTTTTCAAAAAGGCGTGTTTGGTATCCATAGTACTTTTATTTCTGAAAAAGCAATTTTTTTCTTCATGGTTTGACTTTTTACAAATCGAACACTGGTTTTTTCAGTTTCTTACCATGTGCCCGATTTTGTTACATTTAAAGCATTTCATATTTTCTGTGTTATACCGTGTTTTATTTGTATTACTTTTTCTTACACATGCTTTAAACACTACGGGCTTAGAATCATCACTCCTTTTTAGATTTTCTTCTTCCATTATAATTTTTTAGAGTTTTTTCGGTTGTTGTTGTAGATTCCCAAGCCGTTGTAAAGTAGTTGTATTTTTCTGGTAATGATGTTAGTATTCTTGATACAACCATTTTTTCATCTACAACTTGCTCTAACTGACTCAATCTAAACACTAAATTTTCTAATTTAGCGATATTTCTTTGCATATCTTTATTTTCAGAGGATTTGAAATTGAACATTTCTTGAAGTATAGTTGGTCTATGTTTCTACTTTCACTACCATCAAATAATTCACATATTTTTTCAAGCATCTCTTTTGAGGTTTTACATTTTAGTAGTTTTGTTACTAATTTTTTTTCAATTGTTTGTATTATAATTCTTTGTGCTTGGGCATCTTTTTGTCCCACTCTGGAATTTTTGCTTCGTCTACAGGACGTACTTTATCCCCTTTAACAATATCAAATAAATTAGAAGCTTTAAAATAAATCGTTACTTGAAATTTCCAGATCTGATAAGTTTCAATTCCGTTTAGTTGTTATTTGCTGTATATCATCCCTCATTTTATGGAATTTCTTTTTCGTTTTACTGTTGCTGTTTTTACAAGTAACCTCAAAAATTTTTACTTTTCTTTACGTTTTACTTTGTTTTTACTTTTTGAGTTTTATTGGGCCCATAACCTGTTGGAAGTAATGTTACTGTTGATAGAATTAAAACAGACTACCATATTATTAGTTTATTATTATTTTTTTTGTATTTCAATATTACAATATATGTACAGACATTTTATTACATGAGGTTTTTATAACTCTTAATTTTAATCTGAAATTTATATAAAAGTAAGACCGCGTTTCCATACTAACATAAAATAAGGCTGAGTTTACATATTAACAATACATACATACATATACGATTAAATATTGACACTAATATCAGTGCTTAAAAAAACAGATAATGAAGAACTTTATCTTGATTATGTTGTCATTGTATTCGGTAATCGTTATTTAAAAGTTTAACCCCAGTGTCAACAACCAATTATATTATCTCTAGCGCTGAAATTAAAGTAGTTATTAAAACACGAGTTATATAGTCAAATACTGTTTTGCGGAATCTAACTTATTGATTGAATTTACTTATATTTTTGTATTTACTTTTGCTGTTTTCGTTATGTGCGGTTGATCTGTATATTAAAATATAATCAAGAGTTAAGTTATTCTAACGTATCATAAAGAATTTGAATATTTTTATTGATAATTTCAGATGTCTGAAAAACTGTTTAAGGTGTTCGTTTATGGTACATTGAAGAAAGGTCAACCTAATCATTTTTTTTTAACCAACAAGTCAAATGGCCATTCGCAGTTCATTTCAAATGCTACAACTATGGTGAAACTTCCCTTAATCATTGCAACTAAATTTAATATTCCGTTTTTGCTTAATAAACCAGGCCATGGTGATTATGTTGTCGGTGAAATATACGAAGTTGATGAAAAAATGATGGGCACATTAGATAAATTAGAAGATTACCCTAATTTATATGATAGAAAAATTCAAGATGTGTATCTTGGTGTTGGGATGGGGTGTGTGATTCTATATTGGTTTGTTTCTATAAAATTGTCCTTACATTTATTTCTTTTATTTCAGAACAGTTTCATGTTGGATTTATTTACTTAACAACTTTCCAGAAAAAATACTACAGTATCCAACATTTTCTGAATATACAGATAAAGAATCTTCCAGATATATTGAAAGGTTTAAAATATCTAATGATTTTTGGCATACAACTGACCTAGACTCAATAGCAATTAAATTTTCTTTTTGTTATTTTAGTCACGGTGCGTACGATGAAATCAAATTTTGATGAAAATCCTGAAGAAAACGTACATCAGACAACGGCAGTTGTTTTTTCATAAAACGTATTTATTTACATTGATGCATGTATATGTATTTAGGTGCTAAGTTTTTATTAAAATATTTTAACTTACATATGACTATTTTGTGTGAGGAATCAAAATATAATTCTGACCTCTTAAAATAATTTTCGCAACATCGCCAGGATTTTTTAAGTTAGGAGTTTCTGATTCTGATATCAAGTTTGTCTGTATAAAAGTATAGAGTTACTATGAAGATTCACACTTGACACAAGTTTAGACAAACCTTCTAGCCGCTAGCGCACAATAGTTTTTGTATCGAATGCACCATTTGTTATGCTCAAAAAATAAATACATGCAACTGAAAATTTTTAAGCATTACAAAAAAAAATATTTCTAAAAAATCAACCCGATTTTTTATTATGATAAGTTATTATATTAAGTTTTGTTATTGTTATGGTTTAGAATTTATAGATATTCGTTAGATTTTCCAAATTTATACTTGAGTAAAATCACAAAGTCCATTTTGATTCAAACAATGTTTTCAATGCTTTTTTCTGATATTTTAAAAGGTTTGATTCCATTTAGTGGTGTATTAAACTGTTTCGTTATTGATAAAAAATATTTATTTGAGCTATATGCAGGCATATATATGCGTATTTTTTGTGGATGATATCGGAACAAAAATTTGTCTGAATAATATATTTTTAAATAAGGATAGTTTCCCTGTTTTCAACATAAAAGCTTGACTGTTTTAAAGGTTTAAACGTCACAAAAAACTTTACATTGTTTGAAAAAAAAAATTAAAGCTTTATTTATATGGAAATAAATTATTATTATTAATAATTATCTTAATTTTATTTATCTCCATAAATACTTTTAGAATAGTAATATACATATTTCCAAACATAGCTCGAACATTAATGAAATTTCCAGAAACTGGTAACTCTCGGCAACTGTTTCAGTTCATTTTTTACATTTATGGCAGCACCTCTTCGGGCGTAATGTATTCTTAAAGCATTTTACTATTTAATTAAAGATAGGGAAACCAAACACTTGTGCAATGTACATACTATCGCCAGCAAAACAGTTTATTGGGTTGCTGGTGATTTCCAACAATTCGTTTTGTGTAGATAGGTAAGTTTTATAAGAACCTCAAATTATGTTGGTGTGCAGACAAGGCCGGTACAAGGGGTAGGCGAACTAAGCGCTGGCCTAGGGCATTTTAATTGAAGGGCGCAGAAATTGTGAAAATTTTTTGTTTTTTTTAATATATCGTCGCTTTAATAATGAAATAACGTATGCTATATATACGTTGTTATTATATAATGGGTGCGCTGCATTCCCCATAAGGATGTCTATAAAGTGGCATTTTAATATTTTCCAATTTTTTTATAACTGGGGGTGAAAATAATATATTGTTAATTAACGTACATGCAAATTTAAATTTGGTTAAATATTGAAACAGCGTAAATGCATGTACAATATT
Organism: Diogma glabrata; assembly: GCA_963693315.1. Classification (NCBI taxonomy): domain Eukaryota; kingdom Metazoa; phylum Arthropoda; class Insecta; order Diptera; family Cylindrotomidae; genus Diogma; species Diogma glabrata. The sequence goes on along the minus strand of OY856186.1, from coordinate 72,504,670 downwards.
TCAATTCTTACAGAATAATAACTTGGGTAAAATCAGCGTCGTATACTTTACATACATTACGATCGCCACACGAAATGGTAAATCTAAAATATTGTATAAGCATCATTCATTACTACATGATATGCCGGTTCATATAAATAAAAAATTGTAAGAATATTATGCGTTAGTTCAATAATGATTAGTTTTAGGTTAATCGTACTTCCATGCAAAATGAAATAACGTATATGAAATATGAAATAACGTATAAGGTACCTGATTGACTTTTCACCTCTTTTTAGGTAGAAAAGCCAGCAGGTACCAATGTGAAATTTTAATATGCTATGGGGAAATTAGTCAAGATTAATTGGCAGAAATTTTTTTTCCAATATCTTTATTCATTCAATAGTGCTGCCGAGTTTACGAAAATCAGAAAATCGAAAAATCTTTAAACCCAATTATCTCGAAACTACACTTTTGCGAATACGTTGTTTCATTATTAAAGCGACGATATTTTATACTACGAAGATTTATTTGTTTTTTGTTTTAAATTAAAATATCTAATTGGAGTGGAA
>OY856186.1:72469519-72503919 GCA_963693315.1 Diogma glabrata | reverse complement strand
ATAATCAAAATAAACATAAATTATTTTGTACTAGAGCCCCCTTTCACTACAACTTTGACACAATATTTGCAAATGTTTAAGAGCAATTTCACGAAGATTCAACAACGTTTTTGACTTGACCCTTTTTAATTTGATTATTTTTTGTTTATAGATAGTCTTTTCATAAATAAAACATACACGTTCTCCTAGAATTTTTCTTCGACCAGGGGTCTTCACAGGGTGCACCTCATTTTTTGTTATTTTGCGATGTTAGTGCATTTTGACTAGCGATTGTATAAAAACTACTCAATCGATTTTCATAAATGATTTGTCGTTGAATAGGTATTAAAACAAAGTTTTTAAAAATGTACACTGTTATTTATTTTTGAAATAATTTTTCACGGTGTAACATAAGAAAAGATGGCGCTACACCTTTTTTTTTTTTAACTAATTGAAGCTTATTTTATAGCTAACTACTTGTGAAAGTTAGGACATGCATTATATTTTGTTTTATAGATAAAATACGTTGTACATATGACTGTCGGGAATCAGTTTTTTTTTCTGAAGGAAAATTATAAAAATGGCGCTATAAACTAAGAGATTTTTTTTATGTTAAATATCAAATATTTTATTATTAGATGAACTTTTTAAAATATTATAGAAATTATATATGTAGTACAATAAATAAAATAAATATAATTGTTAAAATGATTTACTTATTTTACAAATAGAAGTTTCTTTTGAATAGAAAAACACTTCTGCAATTATTTTCTTTGTATTAGATGGCATAAAAAAATGAAATGTTTATTTACCACTTTTAGTAATCACTTGTCACTCTTATAAAAAATAATTTGACAGTCTCGACTGCAAACAAAAAGTCGTATAAATATCTTAAATATATTTAGGAACTTTTGACTGGAGAGGTATTATGTTCGTATTATGTTATTATGGAATCATAAAGTAAAAGATTGTATTTTAACATTAAATTACAAATATTTTATTATTGAATAAACTTTTTAAAATATCATACAAATTATATATGTAGGTTAAAGAAAATAAATATAGTTATTAAAAATTATTTACTTATTTTACATTTAAAGTTTCTTCTGAGTTGGAAAACATTTTTGCAATTATTGTCTTAGTATTTAATGGTACAAAAGAATAAAATTTTTGAGTTCCAGTTGAGTTTGTTAAGTGATATTCATTTTTCTCGGCGTATCCAAAGTTCATGGTAGATTCCCATTTTAAAGCCCATTCGAAAATTTTTTTTTGGTGTTTGAATAATATCTCTGTTTCCCATACTATAACGGTGTGCAGCACGCTTCAGTGTACCACCAATCCCATCGCAAGGTCCCTTTTCATGGCTGGTAGCATGAAAACTTAAAGTCTTTTTTATGGTATGGTGGCATAAGAAACTAGGTTATGTTTATTTTTGTATTGAGAAGGTGCACCGTCGGTGTTATAAATTATTTTCCTAATTTTAGAATTTATATGCGTTCTGATGAATTCAATAAGTTTTGTAATGAAAAGATAGACTGTAGTACTGTTGTGATCATTTATATCCGAAATGAGTATAAAACTTCGGTGCTGTATATATTCACTTGCGGCACTTTTAAAATAAATGACAAATGGATGAATAGTAGCTTGTGAATTATTATAATGATAACCTTGAACCGAATCCTGAATTATGAAGGCGTAATTTTCAGAAAATCCCCTTGAACAAAGACTCTCCTGCTTCTAATTTTTTTTCTTTCCTCAATGAATGTAGATTGCTGTTTTGCTATAAATTTGTGTGGTATCAAAATTTGTAAACGGTAAACAAATTTTTTCATAAATTCTTCTACAGTTTCTATTAAAGTATCCAAATTGCAAATTCCATTGTTGATATTTGACTTGAAGGATTCCTTTAACGTCAAAATCATTTAGTAATCTTTCTTCCAGTTGTTGTTTTTTTGAACGCATTCATTGCACTTCAAAGTATGTCATCTTCTGTTAATTCACCACATGAAACAACGTCAATTAATGTTTTATAATTCTGGAAAGCAGCATCAGTAATCCAAGACATCTTAGAGTGTTGAATCATTAGTTTTATATTTTGATGTATGGTACACACGCACACATTATGAACTCCTTGGGATAATTTTATACATTCTTGTGGTCGAAGGGACGTGAATTAAGTAAATCCTATTTTCACATCAGGAAACTTATTTTTAAACTCCACATAAGCTTCATTTAATGTACATAGCAATAAGCGCTTTTGTTGATTTATGGCTGAAATTGCTCATATTTCTTTATTGTACGTACATATATAATTAATGAATGAAATTATATTTGTTGAATATAAAAACTTTTTTTTAACGAATTGTAATCACCTATTACTTTCACTCACTCTTTATAAACAGTTAAACAGTTAAACAGTGAGTGAAAGTAATAGGTGATTACAATTCGTTAAAAAAAAGTTTTTATATTCAACAAATATAATTTCATTCATTAATAATGGATCACTCACGTCACTCCGAAATTGATATTGAATATACATATATAATTTTTATAATATTTTAAAAAGTTCATCTAATAATAAAATATTTGATATTTAACATAAAAAAAAATCTCTTAGTTTATAACGCCATTTTTATAATTTTCCTTCAGAACAAAAAAAAACTGATTTCCGACAATCATATGCACAACGAATTTTATCTTTAAAACAAAAAATAACGCATCTCCTAAACTTTCACAAGTAGTTAGATATAAAATAAGCTTCAATTTAGTTTAAAAAAAAGGTGTAGCGCCATCTTTTCTTCAATTAAACCGTTTTTTCTTATGTTACACCGTTTTCTTATGTTAAAATTATTTCCAAAAATTAACAGTGTACATTTTTCAAAAACTATGTTCTTATACCATATTCAACGACATATCATTTATGAAAATCGATTGAGTAGTTTTTTCTACAATCGCTCGTCAAAATGCACTCACATCACAAAATAACAAAAAATTGAGGGGCACCCTGTGAAGACCCCTGGTCAGAGAAAAAAAATTCTGAGAGAACGTGTATTTTTTATTTATGAAAGACTATCTATAAACAAAAAATAATCAAAATTAAAAGGGGTCAAGTGAAAACGTTGTTGAATCTTCGTGAAATTGCTCATAAATTTCAGTTGGTTAAAATTCACTAGAGTTCTATCCATTTAAGATTTATATAGTTTAGAAAATTATATACTTTAGTTATCGCTTCTCGGCTTAAAGACTATGATTACAGCGGCTGTGTTATGACTATACACATTGGTTAGTATAAGATTATGATATTTCTATTAACGAATTTATTTGATATTTTGTAATATGTCATAAACATGTTTCTAAGAAGTATACATAAAGTTTATGTAACTTTTGTAAACTGTAGTGAAGAGCTTCTTCGCAGCATAGCAGCGAAGTGGCATAGCAGGTCGCGCATCTGGATGAGATTTATTTAGCCCCATGCTAGCTTCAGCCATGGGATCGAGAGATGTTTTCTGCTGCCTCCATTACAAATAACTGTATAGTACGCGAGAAAACATGATAAGAACGGATATGGAAAAATTAAAACAAGTGAACTGAGTAGACTCTGGCGACCCCCCTTATACGAAAAGAACCACGATCAGCACGTCCAACCACTACAATTTTAACCCATTCACACGCTCGCGCACTTCATCTACTCACACACCCACACACCCATCCCCTACCCCCCACACTCACGCTTGCTTGCACACTCACCATCGTACACACCCTCATACACTCACGTCTATATACACGCACGCTCTCATACATATCTTAGCATCCAGGTGGATCGAAAATAATACGGCCCCGAAGTCGACTGTAATGATGATTCCCCTAAAAAGTAAACATAGCATTGGGCATCCATATTAATAGTTAAATATTGATTTTATGAACACATCGTGTCACAATGAGAATTAATTGATATGAATTAATTTTATAAATAATAAATAACAATAAATTATGTCAATTGAACCAAATTATTGAACCAATGTGGCTGGAGCATGTTGTGACACTAGTCGTCCATTTTCATCATCCATGAATCTAGTAAAATTCCATTGAATTGACTCAATAAATTTTGTCACCATTGACGTTGATATTTTACAATAAGTCCTACGGAACGTTACGATCGCGTACGGAACACTGAATTTCCGTTCTTGATTTCCAAACTGTTCAAGGGGTACGCTACGATGCGTGAAGCCTGTAGAACCGCCATACAAATCCTAAAGATCATTTAATTGCTGGTCGTGAACCGCAGCATACCCACATTTAGAGGTAACACCCACAATAATCACAACATGTCTACGATATTTTTTCCAAGCTAACGGCCACACCTTCAATATAATTTGCATGAAATTCATAACCAAATTTAACTGTTGTCGGATCACCGAAGTTTGATGCAGCTGCCATTACGCATATGATTTTATATAGTTACTGAAAGAATTATTAATTTTGACTTGATTTTATTGGTAAAACTCTTAAATTATAATAATTTCCCTTTTGTGTTTTTTTTTGTTTTAAATTAATGTAAAAATTTTGTTATTAGGCCAGTAAGCGTTTTTGTAAATTATTATCAGCTGTCAAAATTTATTACCCCGAAACACACCCATTTTGATTTTACAAAATTGATATGTGAATGTGAGAGAATTTTTGGTAACTATATATTTGAACTATAAGATCAATTTATAACGCAACGTATATAATCAACATGGCATCGTCAAATAGTAATTTCAATTCAGCCCATTATTCCCTGATCCACATACTCACGCCTCACTTACACACAACTACATACACGCACACATTCAATCCCTAAAGGTAATTAAAAATATAAATAATAACTCACCCCATGGTCGGCCCAGTTCCCACTCGATCTATTTAGATTTAGTACATCATCCCCTGCATTTTGCGTTCATCGTTACACATTGTGAAGGAAACGACGCTCCTCTATATTGTGATCTCCTACCAGACTTCGTTTTCAATACAGGTCTTACTGTATCTCCAAATTTTTCTGCGTCTTTTTGTATGCTAGCTCAATACCTGTGTCTCCAACCCAATTGCAATCCGGTAAAGCCACGATATTATGATAACCGTAGGATCAGGGTCTCCAAGAAGACAACAATTTCAGGCACTGGTAGGTGGTAGTAAGCAATAAACTTTGATGTAGTTTTGCTAGGAATGTTTCGTTACTGTTCACACCAAAACCAAATGAAACCACATCGACTAAGCGTCAATAGCGGATCGCTTACACAACAATAAAAAAATAACCTTTCCCTCCTTTTTTTATCAATGTTCTTAGTTTTATTTGTCGACCAACAAAAAACAAGATTTTTATTGTGTAAAACCTACTTAAATTAGTTATATATATATTATATATATATATTATATATATATATATTATATATATATATATTAATATTATATATATAATATATATATATATATTATATTTTATATATAATATTATATATATATATATATATATATATATATATATATATATATTTATAATATAATATATATAATTTATATATATATATATATATATATATATATATATATATATATATATATATATATATATATATATATATATATATAATTATATATATATATATATATATATATATATATATATATATATATATATACTATATATATATCTTATAATATATATATATACATATATATATATATATATATATATATATATATATATATATATATATATAATATATATATATATATAACATATACTATATATATTATATATATATATAAATATATATATATATATATATATATATATATATATATATATATATATCAAACATAAATCTATGGCGGATGGCCTATTTACTGACTTCTTGAACTTGATAATTTTTATTGGTAACGCATGCAAAAATAGAATATCTATCACTCGAGAGTTTAACATAAAATATCACACGAAATATTTGAGTAATTATTTTAATCACAAAGAACACGGCACATTGATTTAATTGTTCTAATAATTTAAAACTGACAAACTATACAATAGAGTTTATGACTAATTATATCACAACATAAATATGTACATATTTTTTTTTTATCTATTATTTTGATTGTATCACAGCCAAAAACATTCAAAAGAATTGAATGCATTAATTTGTTTATTTCTTGTACTTTTGAATAATTGAGCAAGAAATGGGTTGATTACCTTTATAAAATTCCAAAATTTAATTATTTCGGATTGACACCGCATGCAAAAAAAATATCCAAAAATATTTCAATCTGTCTAGACGGAATTTCCAAACAAAGAACTTGATGTGTAAATGTTAAAGATCTCAACAGCTGTTCTATCATCAGACAAGAAAAAATTGACTAAGAGAGCTCTAAATGAAAAAAATTTGCTATATTTATAAGCACAATAAAACCCGATTTTATATCGCAATTCATTAAACGTATTAAGCTTTCCTATAGGACATTTATCTTCGAAAATTAGTTGTACTAAAAAGGAAAAGTCTTCGCTAATGTAAACAGAGACATTTATTATGAAACGTATTTAGGAAATTACATTTTCTAATGTATCCACTAAGGATTTATCAGGCTTTAAGATCGAGACTACAACCAATTGTAAGCTTTAAGCTGGGTACAGATCAATACAAATTTACGTTGTGTGGGCTGTGCGTGTTGTATTTTGTGTGCGTGCGTTCAGTGTAGACGTTCTGCCACACACAAATATTTTCGCCACACCACAAAAAACACAAACCATACAAAGTCGGTTTTCTCGCGAACATCAAAGGAATTTGCGCCACAAAAAATTTGTATGTGGACGTAAAATTTTGTGTGTTGAAAAATTAACAATTGACGTTTGTCATTTATAAGCTTATTAAATAAATCGAATGCAAAATCAATAAATACGTTTAGCTGAAATTTGTAAATAAACATTGATTAAACTAGATTTGCATATAAAAGGAATTCAAAGTAAGTTTTATAAACATACATGTTATTTGTGTAGTGATATTGATTTCGCGCAAAAATACCACACACAGACGGAACAAGAAGTACAGCGCGCACAACACAATTATTTATTGACTGTGTGTTGCAAATTTGCGCCGTACAGTAAATTCAACGCCACACGTAAATTTTTATTGATCTGTACCCAGCTTTACATATGAACATAGTGGAATGACGAATCGATGATATTATATATAATTGTTCTAGGTTAACTTTTATAGTGACCGACGAACACCGGCTAAATATAGGAAATCAAATTGGAAAATACTGCATAATTATTTTAGGACAATCTATGTTTTACGACAAATATTGTAGATGGCGGTTACGGTTTGATTTAAAAAAAACAATTATGGAAATCTCAGCCAATGCAAATTTGATGCTTGTGCGAATGCAGTGTAACTCAAAATCAGTGTATTTCGCATGAAGGATATTTACAACTGGTTGATAGTGATTACGGTCACAAATTGAACAAAGAATATTACAATGTGAAACACGACACTACCGTTTTTTTTAATAATAAACCTTTGTAGCGGAAACCACAGTAAATGATGACTATGGAATTGAGTATAAGAAACTATTTTTTTTAGAAAAAAAAAATGAAGACAACTAAGAAAACAAATATGAGGATTTATGTTAAGGCAAACTTCGTGTGGTTCGAATTATAATAATATAATAATTATAATAATGCAGTTTGAATTATCCGTCATAACAAAACTCATCGTGAACATGTAAATGCACAAGGGGTGCATTTGTATCTAAAATGAACCTGAAAATTTCCTGAACAAAATACGATTTTTCTGTAAATCTGGTGATGCACATGCCGTCAACATGTGTCTGAAAAACGTATACATTGCTGCGAAGCTGTGAATGAACATAATGTGAACATTTTAGTGCACATTTGATGCAAATGAATCTGAAATGTTTTTGCATATATGTGCTAAAGTGTTTTACGACATGAGCGTGGTATGGTGTACATCATGTGCATGATATGTGTTATAAACAATTTTGTACACAGACATATTGTGTCATGAACAATTAGTGCACATTTCATGCATTTTTTCCAAAATGGTTTTACGGGTAGCAAACTACTCAAAAACCTCTCCATTTAGCGTTTCAAGAAAATATTAAAAATCAAAAATTCATATTTCTTTCAAAATTTCAAAAATATTCTAAAAATTAAAATAAAATCAAAAATTTAAACTTTTAAAGTTCTAAAAACATTCCAAAAATTATTACAAAATAAAAGATTGAAACTTTTTCAAAATTCTAAAAGTAAAGCAAAAATTATAACAAAATCAAAAATACACTTTTTTTTCAAAATTCCAAAAATTATAATCAAATCAAAAATTTAAATTTTTTCATAACTTTAAAAATATTGCAAAAATTCATAGTTCAAAAATTCAAACTTTTTTCAAAATTCTTAAAATATTCCAAAAATTAAAATTCTTACAAAATCAAAAATTGAAACTTTTTCAAATTTCCAATCTGGAATATTTTTAGAATTTTGAAAAAAAGTTTAAATTTTTGATTTATTATAATTTTTGGAATATTTTTGGATTTCTGAAAGAAATCTGAATTTTTGATTGTGTATTCTCGAAACGCTAAATGGAGAGGTGTTTGAGTAGTATGTTGAGTGTACCATCTTTTCACTAAATTATGTTAACTATGACCTGTTATAATTTTCCGGCAACGAATAGAAGTTTCGTGTTAGTTTTGTAATAAATTTTTAAACAGAGATAAAATACTTGTACTTTTACAAAGAGTTTTGCGTTTATATACATCGCTGCCGATAACTAAAAACAATGTCCTCATAAAAATTTTATGCCGAAAACTATATCAAAATCCTTAACCAAAACCGAAGTCTTGATATCTCAGAGCTGTGAGATTTCAGCCCCTTCATATTTTCCAATATGTAATCATAGACGAAAGATTCAACTTATGAACGAATGAAAAATGATATAGTTTCAATTTATAAATTATCTGAACATGAAAATTAAAATATGGTTCGTCATCGCCGCTGTGGCTAAGGCAAACAAACCCCCAATATTCTCATAGCCCTCTTGATTTACGCCATAATAAGAAAAAAATAAACATTGCTATGTGCAAAAAAATTGATTAATGGTATTGATTAAATTTTTGAAAATTTTTTTATAAGTTTTATTTTTGTAGATGGCGTTAAATATTTTTTATATTGAGTTTTAATTTCCAAATGGCGCATAAGTTCACGATTTTTTCTGTACTTAAAAAATGAAGCAGGCTTATAATGTAGAGGTTTTTGTTTAATAACTCAAAAACTAAGTAGTCCATGATTTATTGAATTTTTTTTAAATATTTCCATCTATTTCGGGTTTTTACTTTTTAAACATCAAACTCGATTTCATACAAAAAACTTTTTTTTTAATATCTCCTTATCTATGTCTATAAAATATAGATAAAAACAAATATTTGAAATCTTTTTGTTTTCGGTAGGCGTAGAAAAATGCATACATTTTATAACTGTAGAAAATTTCAAGTTGATAGCACTTATTGTTTGTAAGAAAATCGATTATGTAGAAATTCGGACGGACACCGAGGGTGAGAGCAATAGGGTATAGCGAAGTTAACGAGTAAGCGCGGATTTAAGGGTGAGTTTTTTTTTATTATTAAATACTAAAGTATAATAATAATGTAAAATTTTTTAAAATTTGTTGTCAATTTATAGCTCAATTTAAATCGGAAAACGTGGCAGTACGAGCATCGCAATTATATAGTCCAGTGTCTAAAATTTAAGTATTTTTTTCTATTTTGGGTTTAGGTGTCGATGGGTGTTGGTGCAGTTGGTTAACTATAATTGTATAAACTATTAAACCAGTTCCAGTGTAGACATAGGGTTAGCAGTCGTCCTCTTTTAAGAGGACAAGTCATCTTTTGAAGCCAAAAAACTGTGTCCTGTATCTTTTTTCAAAATAATAGTTTTTGTCCTATTATTGGACAAACGTCATACATAAATCGTCAAACATCTTAGATATTTATGTTATATTTTGAATAAAGTATTTCTAATTACATTTTTAATATGCTGCTAATACTATCATCTAGCGTGCGTAAATAAACTTTTACTCATGAGATTCGAGCAACTTTTGTCTATTAATTTGTAATTTCAAAGCGTAAATTCACATTTAATGACAAAATAAAAATGAAATACCCCATGTTCACACAAAACGATAACAATCATCACCAGGTGCTCTGTGCTGTTTTTAATATTAGGTTTTCTAGGGCCAACAAAGGAAGGTCGGATTTGGAGCAACCTGCCAACACCGAAAAACACAAAAAGACGATGGAAGGAAAAGAATTATCCAATAAAGTATCAAAATTTTTTTATTTCAAAATTTGTGCAACATATTGTACCAGATTCAGCTATTGTTAAAAAATTTCTTGTCCGCGAACTAAAACAGAAGCGATTATTGTTAATGTGTTGGCTCTTCTGGTACTTGGCGGTATCAAATGCATTTGAAAATATTGAAAACACAAATTTTGTTTCAATTTGAACAGATGCCAGTAGCTACGGCAATCATAAAATATTTCATGTGTTCTTACAATAGTTTAAACAAGAAACAAGTATCAATATCAAAGTATGTAATTGGCATCGAAGTACTAAAAGACGAAACTGCTAGTTCTATACTTGAATTTTTATCCTCTATTTTAGTAAAACATGATATATCTGCTAAAATCAAAGCTGTGTTGGGTGATAATTATTGATTAAAATGAACGCAGTCATCATGCAAAATGTAATCCTACTTTACTGCTACCGTAAAAAAATGCAAAGGAAATGCGACACTTTACTGCCTCCGTAATAAACTGAAAAAGAAATGGCGTTACTTTACTGCCACCGTAACAAATGGAAAATAAGACGTTGCTTTACAGCCACTTTGATTATGTGTAAGAAAAGTAAGACTTAAACCTCCTCCATAGCGACTGTAAGACATTCTCACAGTCTTACTTTTTTTTACATATAATCAAAGCAGCTGTAAAGTAACGTCATATGTTCTATTTTTAACGGCGACGGTAAAGAATCGCCATATTTCTTTTCAATATTTTACGACGGCAGCAAAATGTCGCATTTCATTTGCATTTTTATATGGCGGCATTAAAGTAACAGTACATTTTGCATGATGATTGCGTTCATTTTAATGAATAAAACTCAATAAATAAACAGTTATCATGTTGTTTTGAAAAGCATCACATTATTGTTAAAAATTTAAACGTTTGCCGAAAAAATAGTATGTATATTTAATTTGGAGTGTTAGTTACCTTTTGTGTTTCTTTCTCGAAAGTGACGTGATTGATTTATTTAATTTAAGATACACAAAAGGAAGTCTTTTTAGTGTTATGAAGTTTGTGGTCATGGGGTGATGTGAACAACAAAAACACTAAATTTAGTGCATCTACCACTATTGATTATTTCACAGTTTCTTCCCGATATTTCGACCTTGCTGATCTTCATCAGTGGTTATATTTAGTTATATTTAATTTTTTTCCTGATGATGTCCCACAAGTTCGAAATATTGGGAAAAACTTTGAAACAATAAAATAGTCTATAATTAAAACTGATTTTTAAGAAAGAAAAAAAATTTATATAAGATAAGACTATAAATATTTAATAATTGTACGTTTAATTCTTTTTATGTTTTTTATTTTCCTATATAATTTTTTTTCTTAACTCCAGTTTTTTGTTTGTTTTGGTCTTTGGATTAAAGTGATGATTTGTGGTGTGGTTTTAGCTATACCAAATGGCCATTATAGTTGTTGTTTTGGCTAATTTTGAGAATTGATATTCTAGATATTATCAAGGGAGAAAAACAAACAAACCAAACATTGATGCAGCCAACAGGGTTTCAGATGGTGATACACATTTTGCTAATTCGCAAACGATCCCGACAATTCGACATCACGTATACTCCAAGTGAAAGTAATTCATCAAGTAATTAAAAGTAATAAAGTAAGTGAAAGTAATTCATCAACCGTGGAATGATATAAGGTTTATGAACTACGTGAATGGAAGGTTTGTCAATTGCAGGGATTAGAGTACGCGGGGTGGTCACAAATAACACAGGGTTGTCAAAAATAAAAAAATTTACATATCAACAAAAACTGATCCGACAAACCTGATGCGGCAAAAAAATGGATTTTTTTTAAACAGGCGTGTTAGTTCATTGTAGAGTCCAACTGATGTCTGTGGAGCCATTCATAGGCGTATTCAGGGGGGGTGCAAGGGTGCGTATGCACCCCCTTATTTATTTTATTTAGCGTATGGTTTTTATGACACATTAAAAAATAAAACTTAAAATAGGTAGATTTTTCTTTGACATCTACCTAAAACAAAACATGAAAACACATAAAATGAGTTTACAATCAATTTGATTGCACGTCTTTTAGTTAAAAAGTAGCAAGCAAAAATATTTGTGCCCATAATCATGAAAGTGGTCTAAGTCAAAATTTGAAAAAAATGAGTTTATCCGTTATATCGCATCAAATTGCTTCAAACTAAATTAGTCTAATTTAATTTGTGCGATATTGTAAAAAAAAACCCGTTATAGAATACTTTTTATTTCAACAAAAATGTAATTCATCTAGAGTTAGTTAGGATAGTAATCTAAGGCAAAATTTGAAGATAAAAAAACAAAAAAGTCGAACAAAATGTCAAAAATAATTGCCAAAACGTTGTTTTGCAAAGTTTTTATATCGTCGGACCATAAGCCCATAAAAATGAGCTGTTCCTCCTAAATGTCAAAATTGCTCTTTTTTAAGTGAAAGTTGATGGTGACAAAATAATGAGTTGGGAAAATAATTAATAAAAAACGTTAGAATTTCGAAGTTTGCTTTTGCGTTAAGTCATTTATACATCGTTCAGTTAATTATGAAAATGGTCTAAGTCAATTCAAACTGTAAAAAGCATATTTCGGAATAAGATTTATACAAAATTTCACCTGCATAATAAACTTTCATTATTGAAGACTAACAAAGCCCTAAAATAAAATTTTTCATAATAGATAAATGTTATTTAATTTAATCATTTGCAAACCTTTAAATATCTCAAAACAAGAAATATATGACTTAGACCACTTTCATAATTATGGGCACATTTGAACATTGTTTTTAAACTATTAAAAATTTTAGTGACGTTACCCGTCACGACATGCACTTCAGAACGTTCATTTTCAACTTTAAAATATTTAAAAAGCTACTTGCGAAATTCTACTTCAGAAAACAGATTGTACGGCCTTTCATTACTTTATATATACCAGAATATAAAAGTAGATGAAGAAGAAGTGCTAAATATTTTGCAAAAACATAAACGAAAATTAAACATTTGTTTGTAAAATATACACGTAAAGTAATTATATTGTAGTGATACATATTAAATATTATAAAAGAAATAAATGCAAATTTGCGTACATAGTTTTTATTATTTAATTTCAAAAAATGCACCCCCTAAAAACAAATCCTGGATACGCCACTGGAGCCATTACCTTGTTAGAAGATTAGATATAATGGTAAATGCTGATAGTGTAGTTATTTTTATAAACTTTTCAACAATTTCGGCTGCATTAGACTCATGCAAACTGATTTGTTGGTGAATGTATAATTGGACGATTCAACCAAACTAGACTAAATGTTGAAATATCACGTCTGTCTTTTACTGTCCCCGTTCCTGTAGAAGTTATATATAGTTGTACTATGCAACATCTGTTTTGATCCTATTTCAGCTACTTTTAGATGGTGTAGTGCACTACTGTACCTGTTTCCTCAAAGATTGGCATCCTATTTTGTTTTCTCAAAGAAAAAAAAGTATTTACTTAAAAGTTGTTTGTTTGGTATTTGATAATCAAAGGAAGTCTTAAACTGTGTTATAATCAACCTTCCTAGCCATTGTATGTGCCACTTTCGCTTATTGTTATGATGGAAAGTTCAGTTAACTGTTAAGCTCCTTGAAAAAGTTGGTGTAAAGGTGAATTTGAAGAGGTCCTTAGTTTCCTTTTGTAGCTCTAGTTGTTCTCGGCCAAATTATCTCTTTATTGTTTTGTCTGCTCATTTTATTGTTAGTATCGGCCTGACACATTTTATCCAAATCACGACCACCTATCCGTCTGACGGACGAGAGCAGTCGCTGACCGAGGTAGCAGCAGTCGTATGCCACCAAAATATAAACATTTTTTTCATACTCACATCTTGCGATATCCTTGAAAGAACACTTCTTTTTAGGGTAAAAAGGTACTACAAGGTAGGTAGTCAAGCGTTATTTTTGGCAAATCCATAAATTAATAGTCTGCACTTAAAAAACTCTAACACAAAAACTATATGCTAAACTAAATTTTAATAAGAACTAATTTTTAGAATTATTTACATAGACTTGACTTAAAAAAATGCGACTTTATGAAGAAACAGACGTAATCTAGTGATACTTTAATACTGTTTAGCCTTTGACGTTTGGTGTAGTATACCTAATCAAATATTTAAAAATTCATGTTTTCTACGCTTTACATAAAAATTCAAGCAAAAAATTTTTATTTTTATGAAACTGGCATATTTTCGTCACTGAACCGACGATGTTCATAAGTGATATAAATATTTGAAAACATAAAAAATTGTTTTAATTTTTATATTACGGACTTTTTTTAAATTAATATGTATGTGATGTAAACTTTCTTCAAAGATCTTATAAAAAGTAAATTGTTCGTAAGTGACTACGCTAAAATAACAAAAACTTATTTAGTTCCTAATGAGTTTAACGCATATCTAAGGGAAGGATTTTCTCTTTTAGACTTTATGACATATTTGCAATCTTCTTTATCTGTATACTCTGAAAAAGTTGGATACTGTAATAATTTTTCGGGATAGTTTTTTAACAAATAAATCCAACATGGTACTGTTCTGAAATAAAAAGCATAAAATAAGAATAATTTAATCTTAAAAAATTTGAACCCGTTACTCACCCCTCCCCAATACCTAAATTCATATCTTGAACTTTTTTATCATATACATCTGGAAAACCTTCAAATTCATCTAATGTACCCATCATTTTTTCATCAATTTCATATATTTCACCAACAACATAATCACCATGTCCTGGCTTATTAAGCAAAAATGGCACATTAAATTTAGTTGCAATGACTAGAGGTAGCTTTATTGTTGTCGTGGCATTTGAAAAAAACTCTGCGTGGCCATTTGATTTATTGGTTAATACAAAATTATTTGGTTGGCCCTTCTTTAATGTACCATAAACAAACAACTTAAATAGTTTTTCAGACATCTGAAATAAAAAAAGAATAAAAAATAAAATTGTTTATGAAAGCCAGAGTAATTTCGTTCTTAATTTCGGCTGGATTATTGGAAGCTACATTTTTGTTTTGTTTCAGCATATTTTTGTAAAAATTTGCTATTTACTTTTGAATTTACTTTTATTTTCTCTATTCTATCATAAAATATTGGCCTATGTCATATTTTGTCAGTGATATTTTGTTTAGTTATCCATTCTTTAACAAAAAATATAAAAAAACAAAAAAAGAAAGATTTACGTCCATCAACACCTTTGAACGTATGTTGTTGTGGGACCTTGGTCTTAAAAGGTTTTTATGTGTTATTGTGACACATATTGTAATTCCTACTACACAACACATTTTATTAAAAAAAAAAAAAATTATATTTTGAGCAAATTTCTGTTTTGTGGATTGAAATTGTTAGATTTATTCTTGTTGATGGAATTGAAACCATTTATATATATTTGTAAAATTTAACACAATCCTTTGGAACTGGAACATAACTTAGCTTGGTTACTTAAAGCAAACCAATGTAAATTTGGCGCAAAGATAGATAGAATTGATCTGAGCTTTGTGAATGCGATATATAAATATTTTTTAGTTTGAGATATTTTGTCCATCCAAAAAGAAATTTTTAATGAATTCAGAAATGTCTAGAAATTTGTTTGATATGACGCAATTCATTTAATGTGGATGATGGATGATTCGAATGGACAAATTGTCTCCGCCTCTAAAAGCGATCTTGGATAGATCTTTCGTAAGATATTTAGTAAATTGGAAATCGGGTTGAAATTCTCTTTTTCAATTGGGACTCGGGTTGAAATTTAGTATACGGGCAACATTTTCTTTCGATTTATAATATATTTTGCAACGTTTTAATATCGTGTAGAAATTTTATTTATTCTGCGATAGTATTGTTAAGTTTGTCACCATCTTCGAATTCACCTAACTCACAATTCAATAAAAACAAATCCTAAACCTCCTTTGGATTCGATCACTGATTAGTACGCAAAAACATTATGTTTTATTGAGTATTATAGTTATATTGAGTATAAAAAAAATATGTAAGTGTTAACGATTGTGTCTTATTATATGTCATGTAAATCATTTGCACAATTTTGCGTAATTCGTTAGATGTGAAACGCGAGTCGTATTAACCGGTATTTTATAAAGTTGGAATGCAACATTTTTTGTTGTTTTGAATTGGAAATGTTTTTTCAAAAATTGTGTATTTGTATGAAATTATGACTTGGTACACTCTGTAATGGTGCAGTCATAATTAACTTTAGGTTTAGACATTACATTAAATAAACAAAATGTTGTTTTATCGTATTTTATATTTTTTAATAATAAATCACGTTCAAAACATATGTAATTTTATAAACACTCATTTATAATGTCGTTAACATTAACAATTGCTTTAAATTGCTTTTAGTAATTAGGTTTGTTTTTATACATATGAATTTAATTAAAATTTTGTATTATGACGAATTGCTTCAATACTTAGCTATGTGATAAAAATTTATGACCAACGAAAATGAATTAGCGTAGTTTGGATTAAGAGTATTATCAATCATGATGAATTTATATTTTACATTAAAAACTAAGTGTTCTATTGTACAACAGGTAAAAAGATAAACGAAACAGCATTTTGGAGCTCATTATTGGTGAGGCATATTGTTGAAGGAGCTCACTTTGTGTGTTTTTTTATTATTATTTTTTAATCTTTTATCTACACGAAATAAAATTCCGGAAGTGGATGATGAATGATGACGAATTGTTATACAAATCACACTTTAAGTCCAAACACTAATAAGTTCTTTTACATTCAAAAATCAAATATCAATATTTTGCCAAATTGAAATCAAAATTGATTAATGAATGAAGCTCCCAACAAATTTTAAAAACAAAATGAATAAAGTTAGTAACTGTATGGTGGATCCGCCCGGCTACTTTGATCGATGTATCCGTTACTTTGATCAATAAGGTGATCATTATCTTCTCATAATCACTTCATTATTGTAGATCCTAGTGTGAATAAAAATACTAAAATAATGCAAAAACTAAATCAGTTCAACTGATCGCAGTGGTTTGAACTGAAAATTGATCCAGATTACGGAGCAACACGTGTTCTCAGGACAGTCTGACCAAGAGAGAAAGAGCTTGGCTACCACACAGAGCTTATGATACCGGACACACTCCAGTTAACATCAACGAAAGCCAATAAAAATGCGTTTACTTCATCAGCACATCATCAGACAGCTCAAGTATGTTGATAAAAATGCCTATCAAGGGTATAGGATCATATCATAAATAACCACCTACAACTATGAGCAACAGTATCTGAGTACTTACGTATAAAACGCTGTCAAATTGAGCAAGCCTCAACAAGAAGTTGATCAATCCAACATTTCATCTATAGCTTCCTTATTTATTGCCTTAAATAAAAAGTAAATAAAGGCATTGCCATGAGGAATAAAAAGAAATTCATCTAAAATTTTTGAATTGTGAACCTGAACAAAAGCGGAATACCAAAACCAACTTTGAAAACCAAACTAGCTTTGAAGGTCATAGACAGAAGTAGTACGGCCTAAGCAAAAGGAGTAACACAGTTGAATTTGAAATATCGGACGACTCTTCACAACTAGTTATATCATTGCATATAATGATTATGAGAAGATAATGATCACCTTATTGATCAAAGTAACGGATACATCGATCAAAGTAGCCGGGCGGATCCACCATACAGTTACTAACTTTATTCATTTTGTTTTTAAAATTTGTTGGGAGCTTCATTCATTAATCACAGTAGTTTTAATTGATCCTTCAACTATCTGGGATGTCGCAAGAAAAAATTAAAATGTAGATCGATGTCTTTCCAACCTCTTGCGGATAAAACAACTCAGCAAGACAAACATTTCGTTGATACGTTTGATATTAGAACAAAAACTTGAGGAAATCAAACCTCTTTTCCGCGATGGCTTTACAAAAAAATAGGTTCTCTATTGCTAAACTGTGCCGATAGAACGTCAATATCTCGACCTTTTAAGTTTGTAGAATCCAAAACCTCTTAAGCCGACTTGGTGCCCAAAATTGGTATATCAGACCGAAACAATGGCTGGTTAACCTAGAGTGCGAGAGACAACTTACATTCGAGTTCAGGTTAAATTGAAAGTTTGGTGCGATTCACTCTAAAATTCAACTCTCTTCAATACAGCCTGGTAAAACAACACCCTGAAGATGGTGAAAAACTAGATTCCAAACGTTTTTTAACAAAACAAATAGAGAAGCAATACGTAATGTATATATACCTGCTTAATTTATCTTCGTTTGCTGAAATCTGTTTAAATATAATTGGTTGTTTTTTTATATTGCTCTATATTTTGGGCGTGTAGTGTGGCCTAGTGGTATCACGCTGGACTTCGAACTCGCAGGAACCGGGTTAGAATCCCCATCTAGGTCAAAAGTGTTTTTAAACAAAGACATTGACAACCATCAACACATCGGTTTTACAATTAACTGATAGTCAACTAATATAGTTGATAAATTGGAAAAACTATAAGCTGATCACACATATAAAACAAATCGATTGAATTAAGTCATCAAGTGAAATTCGACCATAAAACTGAGTGAATTGATGAAAATAATACAGGTGAAGGGGACACTTGTTGACAGCCTACGTTTCTATATGGAGCATAACGGCACAAAAAAAATATGTTGGTGCATAAGAAGTCTACAGAAACAAAACATGTCTTCCAGCTGTCCGAAAGACTGACAGTTTATGGTAGACAAATTCTCGTAACAAAGGTTCAATTTCACACTTCAATAATAAAGTTTTTCATACTTGTTGACCGAATGCAATACATTTTTTATAACGTGGTGTGTTATGTAAACGTATACTTATGATGTCACACGGTGGACATCTGCCACAAATTTATGTTTGGAGTAAGATTTGTATAATATTTTTCAGTCAGATTATAGAAAAATTAACAAACTTTGTAGTGGATGAACTAGAACTTAAACCGTAATTGCTGACATGATTTTCACTCAAAAATTGACTCATTTTAAAAATTAAAAAAAAATTTTAAAAAACACACTTTTATTGAAAACGAACTAAAAATTGATTTTGCATTGACATCAGACGATGTTCCAAAGAAACAAAGATTATGTTCAAACGTTAAATCTTTTAGTAATAACTATGTTTGCTTTCAAACTGTAAGAAAGAAAGAAATATTTAAATAGCAGACAGTGTTAATTATAACAAAAATTTTTTTGTGAATCAGTCTAACAATAAAACTCCTGGTTAAAAATGAAAAAAAGTTGTCTGTATTGTAAAATGTGAATAGCTTCATGTTGGTGAATAGCTCCATGTTAATAAAATTGAAATTCTCCATCTTAAATATTTTTGGCATTCCACTCTAAGCCGTGTTTTAATTATATATAAAAATTTCTCCGTTATTAATAGTCCAGTAAATAAAGGTCGAAAAAGATCAAAAGCTCGCAAAAATCCTGTCACGGACGGGACCTGGCGGAAATTGTTGGTCTTACCGAGCACTTTGACGTGAGAAAAATTACCTTGGGGTTCCGACCCTGTGAGCCTGGAAAATGGCCCTCAAAGTGTCAGAAATAGTTTCCGGGCCATATCTCCGGAAATATGGCAGTTAGGGCATTCCTGTTTAGCCAGAAATGAAGGCGAGCTAATTATCTACAGAAATAGTCCTAATCATTTTTTTCGCAACATTGATACTTTTTGCAAAAACGGGTAGTGAAAAATTGTCAAATTTGAGACCATGAAAAAACGCCAGATTCTCATCAAATTTGAGAACTGTGGGCTTGGAAATACCCTCAGCTCCATGTTTTGGCCTGAAAAATTTGACCTGCAAATGACAATGACTTTCTCGTTGTATTTGCGAAATTATCGCGGCCATATAGGAGCATAGGAAGGATCAGTCACACACAAATTTAAATTATACATGTACTAATTTGTTATGTCGCTGTAAATGCGTTATATGTTGTCGATTTCTAATTTAATAATTTATAATAAATGACGTTTTTATTCGCCTACATATTAAAGTGTTACTTTATTACTGTGATTTGCGGCCTAAAAGTGTCACTTTTTAACTATTTATTTTGTGGTCATAGCTACGTCCAAAAAAGTAAAAAGCATTTGCATTTGTTTAAATTCTATGAAAAATAAAATTTTTTATCAAAGCAACCCTTAAATTCAAAATTTCATTATCCAATTAAAATAGTTGTTATCATTTGTTGTCATAGCTACACAATAATTTGAAAAAAATAATTAATATTTTGTCAAAGGTTACTTGTTCCACATATTTTTATTTTAAAATTTATGAAAATTTATAATTTTAATTTAGAATAAACAACTTTTCTTAAAATATTTTGCTTGCGGCGAATAAAAAATAGTATATGATGCACGGACGTAAGCTATTTTGGACTTAATGTGGGTGCAAATTTCTTCTAGCGCCTCGACTCCACATCCGTCCAAAATCTTTAGCTTTACGTCCTAGCATCATAATGTACTATTGTTGACGATTAATACAATAACAATAACAATATAAGTCCACGAGGGACGCGTGAAGCCAGTGTGTGTGTGCCATGTGTGCGCGCCTGCGCGGACCGATATTATACACGTAATATACGCGCCGCCACGTGAAGCAGAAAAAAAGAGGAAATTATCATAAATAATTTCAGAGAAACTTTTTCAATTTTTTTTTTTTGTGGATTAAAAACAATGACATTATTTATATCAATGGAAAGCTGAGAACCTCAGCTTTACTTTTATATAAGTAACAATACCCAAAACATTCCTCGGAAAGAAAAAAAAGTTTGTGAAAAATTTGTCCAGTTTTTTTCCCGTGTGGGCGTAAAATCAACTTTTAAAGAGCCCTGGAAATTTCTAAATGATTTGAAAAATACGATCGGAAACTAGACATTCTAAGCTACAAATTGGTGTAACTTATGAGGCACTTTAATAGACAATAAATCTTTTATTAATGATTTTCCGCGGACTTTCCGAAACTCCATGAAAGTCCTCAAAATGGAAATTAATAAATTCCCTTTTGTTTAAAAGTGCGAGAAAGCCACTGTGGCAAACTTTCTGAGATGTTTCAAGATCCCCACAGGTACAATAATCAAGAAAGAAACATATAAAAACACAATTTCAAAAAATAATATGAATCAATTTAAAACAGCGTCAGAAAACCGAATAAAAAGAAACTTTGACCGCCGTTTGCACTCGCTTACAAACGTGATAACAGGAATTTTATCACAGGATGTGACAGGTACGGGTTTTCTCTTTCACATGAATTTTGAATCATCGAAAAATATTGAATTTTGACCGAGTTATCCGCTAATTTGTCCGCCGCTCCTTAGTAAATACGTGTAAAGCGGCGTTCTTGCTCCATGATGAAGAGAAAAATGCAGGACAAGGTTCGAGTCCGTTATCTCGGAAACTATCGGGTTTACGAAAAAAATGATTAGGACCATTTCTGTAGATAGTTCACCTTCATTTCTAGCTAAACAGGAATACCCTAACTGCCATATTTCCGGAGATATGGCCTGGAAACTATTTCTGACACTTTGAGGGCCATTTTCCAGGCTCACAGGGTCGGAACCCCAAGGTAATTTTTCTCACGTCAAAGTACTCGGTAAGACCAACAATTTCCGCCAGGTCCCGTCCGCGACAGGATTTTTGCGACCTTTTAACCTTTATTTACTGGACTATAATGATATTGTTACATTTTTCTGACCTTATACTTCAAATTGGCCTCACTCTCAATTCAATAAACGCAATTCCCAATCTCCTTCCGAGTTTGATCACTGATTAGTAAGCAAAAACACCAGGTTTTATTAAGTATTCAACACCTTAATTGTTCCAGAACAACAGGAAAACAATATTCCTAACTAAAATATTCTTCCAGCAGCTTCGAAACTTCAACCGTTTAGTGTAGAAATTTCCAGTATACGGCGTTCAAATTAATACACAAAATATTTCCTCTCAATAACACTTAAAACTTTATTTACAAAAACTAATTTAAAAGCAACTTCTATTAACACTGTTTTATATACACGATACAACATTTTGTTTACAATTAATTAGTCTGCTTAAGAATGCTTGCTTAATTATAACTAAACTACGTACACTCTAGAAAAATCTACCTTATTCTAACCTTCTTTTTAAGGAACGTTCCATAAAACAAAATAACAAAAAAATGTGTGTTCTTAAATGTAAAAGAGAAAGGTTGAAAATCACAAAAAATTTATTTTGAAAACAACAACAATTGTATGCATGATTATAAAACATCATTGACGATGAGGATGATTAAGAATCTAATTTTGTACATTTCGCCTCCACGCCAATTCAACATAATTAAATAGAATTTTATGTTATATTTCGTTGATTTTGTTAAAACCATAGCAAACACGCCATATTTTTGAAGTGAAAAGAGAAACATTTTTTTTTTTTGGAAAATTTCACTTAATTATAATACACACATTTCAAAATTTCTGGAAGTAAATCATTTAATAACCGATACATTTCGGTCTCCTTAGACGGAATTTCGTCTGAAACTAAACTAATTAACGCTGGTGTGCCTCAAGACTCAGTATTGTACCCAACCCTATTTTTGATTTATATCAACGAATTGTTGAAAATCACCAGCAACCCAATAAATAGTTTTGCAGATGATAGTACTCTGCACAAGTCGTTCGAGCCCCTTCCTTCAAAAGGTAAAATGCACGAACGAATTAATCCCGCCCGGAGAGACGCTGCCATAAACTTGAATAAAGACCTAAAAAAAGTCGCCGATTGGGGTGACCAATCCTGGTCAATTCCAACTCTACCAAAACACAGCTGTTGATTGTTTCCAGATCAAAAACCGAGTTCCCCAAAGATATTTTATTCAGTATGTGTGATGAACCAATAGGGTGTCGTTTATTGGGTGTCACAGTTTCAAATGACCTACTCTGGAACGATCGTGTAATGGCAATGGCGCGTCTAGAAAACTGGGTGTCACAGTTTCAAATGACCTACTCTGGAACGATCATGTAATGGCGATGGCTCGTCTAGAAAACTCGGCCTCCTAAATAGATGCAAAAGAATTTTCACTCCATACCAATTGCTCCATCTTTATAAGTCCTATAATCGTCCCTGTATGGAGTACTGTTGTCAAGTTTGGGGTGCTGCTTCTGTTTCCATCTTGGCCCTCTTGGTTTTTGCTCAAAAGCTGGCTATACGAATTATGGGTGATCGAGATTTGACATCAAAACTTGATTTCCGACAACATCGTCGCATTGTTGCTGACCTCGTTCTTTTTTTTTACAAATATCGTCATCAACAGTGCTCAGATGAAATCAGCAGCATCATGCCTCAAACTTATTCTTAACCCTGTCTCACTCGGCAAAACGGTCGATATCACGCGCTGTCATACTGGCAGATCGCAGAGACTTCTTTGTCCGAACTGCATACAAATGGAATAGTTTGCCGGAATCCATGGTCTCAGGTGGTTTCAATCCGCAGAGGTTTAAAAAAAGCGTTCATGGACACCTTAGAGCGCAAATTGTTGTGGAACCTACATCTTAAAAGGTATTTATGTGTTGTTGTGACAACGTGTTGTTCAATTTCAAATTCAAACCATAAAAATTTAATCTCGGGTCAGTGCTGATATCCAGATTAGTCGGAACAGAGAAGGAGTACTATACCACGATTACGAAATAGTCTCTAGTAGGCATAGTTTTTGATTTGGTATGTGTAAGGGTCGCCGAGACTGCAGATTTGCGTTTTCCCCAGTGCCAGAACAGCTGGTTTATTTAAAATTAAATTGGCTTCAACGGCTCTATGATTCGTCTTTAGACCCATATTTGTAAAGTGGATTTTAAACGAATCCATTATTTATTTCAATAAATACCACAAGCTGGAATTAACGAGAAAAATTTTTAAAAAAATCTGAAACTGATGATGATCCAGCTAGTCTAGAGTATTATACCTTCAAAGCCAACTGGGAAAGGTTAATATATGCTACTTCCTCTTAACACCTCAATCATCTGGGAAATAAAACGGACGAAAATATTTGGGAGGCATTAACATAAAGAAACTAACGCTTGATTTGTTTTGAGTTGGATATGTGTATGGTTGCAGTTGTATTTTTGTTTCATTATTGTTTTTGTGGTTTTGCTTGTGTGTGGTTATTAATTTTATTATTATTTTTTAGGATAACGAAGTGCAGCTAAATTTAATAATTGTTAACATAACTTTGTTTATATTTTTTGTTATATGGTTCACGGTTCACTTTTTATTTTAAACACAATTTTACAGTAAAACTAATTAACATCCAAACAATAAATAACATGTAAACTTTAACTAATAAATAATCCTTAAAATCACTTGAATCACTCGACGATTATTAAAAATGATGAAACTTTAGCAAAAGATGGAGATTTATATGAGAAGTAAATTATAAGCTTTTAAGCGAACATGAGCATAAGGTTGGGCCTACGGAGCACCTGTTTTTATACCCCGGGTAGGAGCTGCCAATGTTAAACAACGGACCAGTTTCTGGTCAGTATTGGCAAGCCAAACTTTGGTTAGTTAGCTTTGAGCCAGGTCTGGGCCAGCTGTAAATGCCTAGACTGAACCAAGGCTCAGTTTATTATATTACACGTTATTAACCAGTATAACGCATTGTAAACATGTGCACTGTGCAGGCCATATTATGTTTTTTTATTTTCATATAAGTTACTCTTTCCACACATTTTAAGGAGGACTGAAGAAAAAAATTGGTTTGCTAGACTTGGCCCAAGTCTTATTTGTCAGACTTGGCGCAAGCCTGGTTTTTCAGACTTCGCCCCAGGACATTATTCCAAGCTTGTGCCGTTTGAAAATGTGCCATAAGCCATAAGCCTGGCCCAACTCCCAAAAGGCAAGTTACACTACATTCCGGTAAAAAAGTTTACTTGATTTGTATGATTAATCTGATTTTTTCTAGGAATACTTATTTTACGGGAAAAAGCTGTGAACTATACATTCAATCGCTTAGGAATTTCGCCTTCGATATTGAACCTTACATGCATTCCAGTTACCGAGCCCTACCAAAAAGGGATGTGTGTTGTGAACTTGGTAACAGTGGACCAACAAACAAATCCTTCTTTAACTAACACTTTCCACATCCACTGAAACTCACTAATATTCCTAAGGCCAAAGTTTATTTTATTCTTTCTTGTAAGAAAATTAAACTAAAAAATTCATAAAAACGCCCCAGAAAGAATTTAAAAACTTAACATTTTGAGTTTTATTTACGACAACAAGTAATAATAGCTATACATTACAATTATTAGTCAAACAAGACGTAATATGAAGATTCAATATTTATTTTTAAATTGTTAATTAAAAAATTAATAACACTTCGTGTATTCATTGTTGTACATATTGCAAAATATATATCTGCACCGCACTACTTAATGACCTAATCTATTAAATAATTCCATATCGTAAACTTGAAAATGTTAAAACTACATATAACTTTATTTTTTTACCGGTTTTGCTCGTATTTGTTGGTAAACTAGTTTGAATTACAATTCTCACAAAAAATTGTATACGGAAATATATTTTATAAAAGGAAGCAGCATAAATATCATAAATCAATTATTCAGATAGTTTGACAACGAGACAAAAATAAATTATGAAATCTCCTTGGCTGTCATTATTTACAGATGATTGGTGAAAAAACTAAAAACTCGATCACAACTCAGCACCAAATCTGTTTACCATATTTGAGAAAGTCATTCATTTTTTTTTTGTTCAAAGTCTTAGAGTTTTATCATTCAAAATTAAATTGCACAATATGCACGGAGCTGATAAATTTTTTTTTTGGATTAAAAAATAAAATTATCAAAACAAAAATATTTTTGTGAGAACTAAAACATTTATTTGAAGAGAGGTGTGGCGTCGTTATTTTTGTACACATCACTACAAAATTATAAGGTTTTAAATTTAAATTCACAAAAATGTTGACTTTAAAAATTACCACTTACTCGTATAGACATTTCTAATTATTTACAATGTTCAAACACCTAATTACACTAATAATATAAAACAATAATTCTTATATTTATTAAAATTTTCGTTGGTATTTCGAAGTCAAATTTAAAACAAGAATGAATTGAAGTTTTGGGTATATACTTGAACCATTAATCGAATGTTGTTGTTAAGTGTAAATAAAAACTTGTGGATTAAAATATAGGGCGTTTTTATACATGCATTTGATATCATTATCAACGTTAATTTTTTTACAATGTTAATGAAACCTGCAGAATCGATTTTAAAGCTATTTCAATGCTGAGCAGAGAACGCAGATCTCTTTTCAGTAGGATATCTTTCCGGGTAGACGAAACTCGTGGTCGCCACATGCAAAATAGTGTTACGTTTCAACATCGAATTCTCAAAATAAAAGAATTAGGCAGCATGAAGTAACAGATTGAAAAATAAACACCAGCAAATTTACCTTTTTCCGTAAAAAGAGAGCACTACAAACTTTGCTCTAGGAAGGAGACAAAGATTACATGAAGAGCTAGTGATCTGTGATCATACCCAAAAGGACAAAAGTTCACGTTTTCAAAAGTTTTCATAGACCTTAGTGACATGCCTAGGTATCACCTTATTGGGTTCTAAAAAGTAGTTGCATGCTAAGAATAGTAGTGTATTCATACTCTAAAATTACTTTATGAAACTCATTGAAAGAGTTTTGGTCGTTAACGATTCTGGGGTTTTCGAAAAAGAACAGATTCCAAGTAAAAACTCAGCCAGAAAAAGGATTGAATTGTAAAAGTTAATGCAGGTGAGAGATACTTGATTCTCACAGTTCATTCAAAGATTTATGCCATAGACGCAGCCAGTTCTTTAACCGCAAAGACAGTTGCTGAGCATTCGTCAATTGACGAATTGATTCTTTTTTCAGAGAAAA
The DNA here is from genome assembly GCA_963693315.1 of Diogma glabrata. Taxonomy (NCBI): domain Eukaryota; kingdom Metazoa; phylum Arthropoda; class Insecta; order Diptera; family Cylindrotomidae; genus Diogma; species Diogma glabrata. The sequence goes on along the minus strand of OY856186.1, from coordinate 72,476,648 downwards.
CTGGTTCTTCTAAGACGGCGCTGAATTTTTTGGGTACAATGCCCGACAAACACAATTCATGCACTTTTTTATTTTACTAATTTAAAATTTTTTTAAAATATTCTTGTGTATATTTTAAATTTAGTTTAGAAAAAATTAGAGTGCTAACGACAAGCATATTTATTTTAATTTAACATTTTTAAATCATGCAAACATGTATAAAAATGTGCATAGAACTTTCCGGCAAAAAATACTTGATGTATGACTATTTGATGTATGACTTTGATGTATGACTATATTTGATGTATGACTTTTATGACTAGGATCTTCTAATACGTTATGAATCTTTTCCAGACTAATATTTTTGGTAACGTCATTACGACAAATGACGATAGCGGTCGTAATTTGAAGTTGAAAATTGAAATTGTATGAGTGTGATTGCAGTTGTAAATGAAGCGTTCATTTTTTTGCCATTTTTTAAATATAGCATTTAAATGAAAAATAATCAGAAATTAAAAAATTTAAATATTTAACTAACATATAAAAAATAATATTAATTCGCAATAATTTTAAAACTATCAAAAATACATTTAAATATCAGTAAACCGACATGAAAAAAGACAAACAAAAAATAATTAAAATTATATTGTAACGTTTCTTGGCCGAGTTACTAATATTTGGTTCGATCACTAAATCAGGACATTAAAACAATGGATTTCTATACGTAATAGTTTTTATTCGTTCAAGATTTTATTTCTTATAACAATATTTCTCCTACTAGTATACCCCTTAATTTTTACTAGTATTTCCCTTAACTCTTTACTTACAATAACTTTATTACACTTATAATAATCTATTACTCTCTTACAATTTATTTTGACTTGTATCACCTAAAATTTTAAATTACTTATATCACTGCTGAATTTATACAGATTCTATCACTGACAATTTTTATACTAATCTAAACCCCTAACACGACCTCTTATATATACTAGCTAAAGGAAATAATCCCGATATTTCTAGAACACAACCTTTCCTTCCTTTATCAACAAAAACATAATAATACGATCTTCAAATATTGACACATAGGTGTGACATCTATTCTTTTAAATTATTTTATTTCTCTATTCTCTAAAAGACTACGTTTACTTTCTTATAGGATAAACAAAAAACTTTGGTTGCGTTATATTTTCCGTTGTTGATTCAGCTGTTTTTTATTCTTTTAGTGGAACTAATTTCTCTAAAGAATATTTTCTAGAAAGATGTTCTATTGTATTGCATCCTATCGTACGCCCTTATCCTCACACTCATCTTTTAAATCACTAAAGTTAATTATTCAAAGTGCACGTTTGTTTTTTGTGTTTGTTTTCATTACTTTTACTCTTATTACTCTTTCTATATTATTATCATTAAATAAATTTCGTTTCGCTTCGTTTTTTATTATTCGTGAAACATGCGGCTGACATTTGTATGCATATATGTGCTAAGGCGTTTTACCACATGTATACGGTATGGTGCACATCGTTTACATGGCAATTTTGTGCACGATGCATTTGTATCATGCACAAATAATACACATTTCATGCAATTTTGTCAAAATTGTTTTACGGAATATCTCTCTAGTTCGGATAGCAAGCATGAGAATAATACGAATAATACGAACATGTAAAAATGGTAATGGAACTACAATAAAGCAAACTTTTGGTTGCATTAAGAGGTGGTGACCTCATTCCTCTTTAAGCTAAATATCTTCTTCAATATTATAGAGCTCTAAATCCGCTTCACCAAACCGTATGTGAAGTGCTAGTCTATGTATAAGTCTAATGCCTTAGCAGGACATGTCATGTAATTACGAACATGATTTCCTCTTGTAAAGACTGCAAGTTACAGGAAAGTTTAATTAAAAAATAAGATTGCTATTAAGTTTACCGATTCCTGAACAGATAACGGAACGTAACGTAGAAGCTGTTACATAAATGGTGATCTACTTAAATGATGCGCTTTTGAGTGACCATTTTCAAGTTTCATCATCTGATGATCTTGTGGACAATTTTAATTTCTATTGCTTTTGGTACAGTCAAATTATTTACTTATATTACCATTAATGTTTTCTACGAGAAGCTGAGTGTAGAGAAATTCTTGTGCTAAATATATTTTACAGTTTCACAGGAAGTGGCAAGCAACTGCGTGAGAGGGCATGAAATTGCTATCCTAAAGTAACACATATCTTTACCTAAATGGCACTCCTCTCTTACACACGACTGAAAATTGATAATGAACATTTGAAACTATCAGAACGCTTCACCGGACTATTGTATGATAAGACCTTTGATTTCGAAACTATCATTGAAGTGATAAGTTGGTTGGCAGAAATGTAAGTCAATGGAGAAACTTCAACTAAAGAAGAACTGCTCCAACACATCAAGCGTATGTATATCAGGATATCAGGTAGGAGTATGGTATATCAATGATGATAGTTAACACCATGCTCCTAGTCTGAAAAGGTGGGACAACAGATTCAATAAGTAGATAGTGCATCATGAGTTTTTAGAGCACATTATTCGTTGTTTCTGAAAACGTTAGTAGGATTGATTCACATTCATCTTCGCCCAGGCAATCTTTTCACAGTTCAGGATGCGTAAATTCAAGTTGAATCCGTGAAAAAAATTTACAATTCCTAGCATGCAATACCAGAACTTCTACAAAAAAAAACAAAATTATTTTGCTCGTTTTCATGAATATGTATCGAGAATGGATAATGGATATCGTGATGCCACAATAGAAGCAAAATGCAAAACCTTGACGTGAAATGGTATTTATTTGTACTGATCGAGGTTGGGTTGAGACGATTGCATGTCCATTGAAATTAGAAAATGTTTTTATAAGTGCACCTTGATACATAGTGAAGGGGTGCAAACTGCCAAATAAACAGTTACAGCTTGGGCTCCAAGATGCAAAATAGAAATAAATATTTCTTAAACAGAGCTGATACTTTGCTCCAGAAAGGCTTAGACATTAACCTTTTTGCATGAAGACAGTTTAGCAATTTTATAGTGCTTAAAACTGTTGTGTGACATGTTAAATTTTGACAACCGAAGCAGAACTACATGATTTAAACAATCTGCTAGTAACAATCAAAAATGTCATTGTTTATTTATTTTTTATCAGTTTGTTCTAGTACTTCGCTAAATCTTGATCGGAAGATAAAAATATTTACATTATCTGAACAACTCTTTTAATTATAAAAATATAATATTAAAAATTTCGACGAAAATTTATTTTTAACTGAAAGACAGACATAAATGCAATAGAATGAAATTTTAGGACGTTAATAACATACATATATCTATTTATGTATCGCAAGCTCATATAATTCGAATCAAATTCAGATTGGAAATCGAAAATATATAAAACAATCAAAACATGATCGACCGTATTCAAAAGGTTTGTATGTTTCAACTTATATTGGAAGAATACCATACTTCTTTCTATTCTATCTATCATGTTTATCTTGAAGTCAAAATACTTGTTTTCAAGTTGAAGTAGATTATTTAAAAAAACATTGAAATGACACCGCATATTTGTTAATAGTCTCTACTGATGTACAGGATAGATAATGTTAAAACTAATCATTTTTATTTCACAACAATTTTAAACTGTGTGAAGTAATTAGTCTGAAAATTTCAACGTTTAGATTTCTCGGATAACTAGTTACAACTCATAAGTCATAACAACTCAAACTAAATCATTTATAAACAAAAATTTATGAAGCTCGATTTAGTGATCGAATTCAAAACTGTTTTCAACTGTGCGCATCAAGCTAAATTCAAGTTAGAAAAAAATCAAATCAGCCAAGTATAATTTTAACATTACCATCGCAAACACGTGGAGGAGTGCAGACTTATACAGACATTGCAGATTAGGTGTCCTTACGACCCAAAAAATCCAAAAACTCACAAAAGAAATGAGGAAAACTTTTATTCTTGACTTAAATCCTTGACAGTAATCTCACCACAGAAGATTTCAAAAAATCAAAATGAATTTTTCGACACACTTACAATGAGAGATTTCAGCAAAGCTAGAACCAAATACCTTGGTGGCATCGTAGATATTACCGAGAAGAAAGAGATTATTGAGTGAAGGTGCCCAGATTCCCTTTGCTAACAATCCATAAATGAAAGTGCCAGGTAAATAGCCGCGCGTGACTCATATAAATATAAAATTTGGCAATCACCAACGTGTTTGAAACCAGCTGCTTAGTTATTAATGTAGATGAACAGACGGAGTACTCGTTTTGGTTAAGCAATAAGTTGTCAAAATTAAGAACAGAAGTAAGAACATGTTGCGCCGTACCCAGAAAACACATTTACGCCATTGTGACATCAAAATGACATCATGCTAAGATCTGGGTCATATATAACTCACATGTATGTCATTATTTAACGCTTATGTACGTAAGAACATGACATAACTATGACATAAATGTGATGTCTGTAGAGATATTCGTGACGATGTTATGATATAAGGTTGATATCATATAATATAAAAAAATTTTGTGACGTATTCTATTTTACTTAAAAAAACAAAATAAAGTAAAAAAAAAGTCATTTATTGCTCACTACTTACCCACTATTTTATAGTCTGCTAGTAAGCAATAACTAACTATGCGCAAAATTTTTCAAACTATATATACAATTTAAATGGATATACCTCTAGTGAAATTTAACAAAATCATAATAAAGTCATATTTAAGTCCAAATTATAACATCATATCAAAGTCAAATTTAAGATCAGTGAGATGTCATGAAAGTGGAGATGTCATATAAATGATACCAAGTTATAGTCATGACGCGTGTCAGTTTTATGTCAAATTTACGTAACAACTACAGGATTTCTCAGTAAGAGTGCACTTTTCCATTTTAAAGTAAATACACGTATTTTATGAGAGAGTTGTGATATTTTTATTGTATTGTAAAGAAGACATGTTCTGATTAAGTATGGAATAAAATATCCAGCAAATGCCCCCACGGCTCCGATGACGGGCTATTACTCTTTTCATGAAATTTTCCATGACTTTTACACATAGATGTGACTGTATCTCAACGATGACGCGTTGGATCTCTGATTTGAGCTCAGGAATTGTTTCTGGTTTATTCGCATAAACCCGAGATTTCACAAAACCCCAAAGAAAACAATCGCACGGAGTTAAATCGCACGATCTTGGTGGGTGAGATACTGTATTCTGAAAATCGTTGCTGCATTAAGTCGATTGTTTCAGGTGGCGCCATCCTGCTGGAAAGAAATGTTGTCCAGATCCATGACCTCCAGTTGAGGTCACAAGAGCTCCGTTATCATATTCCTGTAACGAATGCTGTTCACAGTCACTTTTGTAATTGTCATTTTTGTAATGAGTTTTCACAATTATAACGCGTTGTTCTTTCGAAAAGTGCTCCATTTTTAATAATCGGAATAAACATGGGTGACAGCTTTCAAATTTCAGAGTTGCCACTTGTACGAAAAAAAATGATTCTAAATCTAAAAAGTGCACTCTTATTGAGACACCCTTTACATCACATATATATGACCTCTGTGTGATGTCATATTTACGTCTTGTATTTACTGAGTAGCGGATGTACTATAACATAATCATAAGTGGAACGGGTTGAACAAAAATAAAAGTGACTTATAATCTTTTCTACTAGTTCGATTTTCAGAATGTTTTATTTATACAGTCAAACTTCCATAAATCGATTTATAATCCGTGTTAAGTTTGAACAAACAAAATTATAGGAAAACTTAAATATTTAATTTATTATAGCATTAATCACTTAACTGTTTATTTTATTATTTTCAAGAACCTTCAAATACTTATTTTCCAACTTAACACTTATCTTGATTCAAAGACCAACCCTTTTAGATTACTTATACTTTTAATTTTTTATTAACAGAAATATTTTTACTAAGAGAGCTCCCGAAATCGTCTCTTTAATTTTAATTTATTAGCTCAACTCTATTTTATTTCAATTTTCGACTATTTTAGTCAAATTTATGTGCAGAACTCTCACGATCCATGTAATTTTCTTTATTTATAATACAAAAATTATTAGGGGAGTTTTTTTCTGAGAAACTTCAAACCATACCTTTGAATTGAAAATATTCTAATTACTTCTTATATACTTACTTGAGTTTAATTGATCTCAAAAATTCAAAGTTATGGGAAATGTTATTTGTATAACAATTTATTTTAACTTAATTTTAACAAATAATTTATTTTGACTAAATATTTTTGGAATTTTGTAAAATAAACAAATACGAAAAACAAAACATTCTACTTCATGTATTTTGTAATGCGGAATAAATAATTAAAATTATTATTTAAACCAAATTACCCAATACAAGAAATGTTGAACTTGAGGAAGTCATTGTTTGTTTTTTATATTTGTTTTATTAACTAATTTAGTGTTTTATACTTAGGAACGATAACGATAATGATAGGTAGATTGATAAATTGGGATCCGACAAGCAAAACATGCAGCAAACCGGGGACACTATACTAGCTTCAGAACCTTCTGTGATAATATCTCTGTAACGCCTGCAGTGGTCAGGCTGTATAATGCTCTGGCAAAAGATTGTGCTGGGATTAAAACTTCCTTATGGCAAGATGGAACGTATACGGAGGACGGGCGACAGGGCGCTGCTCTTCTTTTAAAAGCACCATTGCCGGGTGGCATTGGCGCATGCGCAGGATACACGAGTAGCAAGAGTAATAAAAGAACCATAAAAGAGCAATAAAAGAACCATTAAATCCACCCGGGGTGGACGGAATAGTTCCCGCTCTGGTTTAGAGGGGACAAAAGTGGCTGTTACCGCACCATCTGGGAATATTCAGAAATAGTCGAACTTGGAAATATTCTATATAACCATAAATAACCGCAAAATTGATATTCATTCCAAAAGTAAGAAACAAAAATGTAATTCCGTTGAAGTCTCATAGGCCCATCTTTTATGTTAAAAACAATAGAATAGATGATCAACAGCCATATACGAATTTGTTCTTTGATAAGATTCCGTTTGCAAGACCAACAGAAATGGTGCTGTTCAAGTGGACTAGTCAACAAGGAAGCTGTTGTCTCCGCCTTTCTAGACATTG
>OY856186.1:72382926-72469319 GCA_963693315.1 Diogma glabrata | reverse complement strand
TGCTTTTTTTAAACCTCTGCGGGTTGAAGTCACCTGAGACTAAGGGTTCCGGCAAACTATTCCATTTGTATGCAGTTCGGACAAAGAAGTCTTTCTGCGATCTGCCAGTATGACAGCTGCCAGTATGACTTTAATATGATTTAGTTAAATTTCACTGGAGGTATATCCATTTTAAATATATAAAGTTTGAAAAATTTCGCTCATAGTTAGTGCTTTCTTTCTTAAAGCATATGGAATAGCGGGTAAGTAATAAGTAATGAACGACTAACGGATAAGTGTTTAGGTCTATCTTTACATTGCAGTTTATCCTATATTTACATCGCAGTCACAATTTTTTTATATTACTAGGATATCAAGTTTTTATCATAGTAACGTCACGAATATCACCACATACATCACATTTACGTCATAGCATAGACAAATAATAATAAATAATAGTATTATTATTTGTCTATGGTCATAGTTATATCATTATTATGTCATGTTCTTACGCAAATAAGTGTGAAATAATGACATACATATGACTGATATATGATCTTACATAAGATGTGACTTAGCGTGATGTAATTTTGATGTCACAATGAAGTAAATGTGTTTTCAGGGTATTACCACTACCACCATGGCCCATTCCATAACACTAAATGATTTATAGACAAAAATGAATGAAGAAGTATTTCATGAAACAGCTACAATTCTAAAGTAATCTGACAAAAAAATTCCAGATCATTGAAATAATCGAATATTTTTTCCATAATTTAGACAAAAATTAATAATTATTAAATAATTAAAATAAAAATTTTTAGTTCTGAAACTTTGTTTTTCAAATGCTATATTATTGAAAAAAGGGATTAACCGTTAATCTGTTTGTCATTAATTAATATATTCATGTATGTATTATAATTATACTGTGTTAAAGTAAATCGGCCGTCGCCGAGGGAGTGGGAGTGATTCTCGGTATTACGTCGTCTAACCAAATCAAAATGATAATAAAATATAAATCTATAGCAATCAATATCCTCTTTAAACCTTTCACACAGATTTATAATAATTATAATAAATATAAACAAAATAGAATTTCAATGTGGTAAATTTAAAAAAAAAAATTGTCCGTTTGTTTTACTAAATTCTATTACTTTTTATACCGAACTTTTCGGAAACACCATTTTTTTGGTTTAAAATATTTTTAAGTTTTTTACATATGGCAATTGTATGTATATATATGTATAAATTTGACATTTAACATACCCCCAAATGTGCGTTGGTTTGGTTGTTTATATGTTTAGTTTTAGTATTGTAAAACCGCTGATTGATTTGAGAATCAAAACATTGAATTAAGTTTTTGTTTAATAATTGTGACAACGTGATATATTGGTAAATTCATTGAGCATTACCTGCGATCATTAGTGAGATGTAATAAAAACAAATCTTTGAATTAACAATATTAATTTTAAGAATCTTATTTGGGTGTGCCGCAATGGAAAATGTACGAAAACAAAGAAAATAAAAAATGAAAACATAATTATAGTTTATAAATTTGTATGTGACTCGGTTCTTAAATTCAATATTCTACGTAAAATTATAAAGTTTTTCAATTTATATATAAAAGTAAGTAACAACATTCCAAGATTTATAGTGACGTAAAATACAAAATCGCTTTTAATTAGAAGTGATTTCATTATCGCTCTTTAAAATATTATTGAAATAAATATAATATATGTAGAGATAAATGTAATTGAGATTCTAAAGGTTATTGCACTTAAAAGTAGTAGAATACTTAACATAGATTGGCGGATATGCAAATATTTGTACACTTTTCTTTAGAACTGTAATTGGACTTTCTTACAAGACAGTAATAACAATTATGAACGAATAAAAATGTAAATCTATATATTTATTCAATTTCATAGTAACAACAAATATTCGGATGTTGATAATCTGCGATTATAAATATAATCAGTAGTTTTAGAACATAGGATTGATAAAATTTTTAATAAAAATACTAGGCAAGATTACTTTAACTTAGGCGCGAGTGGATTTTTTTTAATTATTTTTATCGTAAATTAAGAAAATTTAGTAAAAGGGACAGTTTTGATCGTTTATCTTATAAGCACATAGGAAATAAAGCAAAAATAAGCAAAAAAAAAAATTTTTTTGCCAAAACCAGTGCAATTTTGTATGGATTTTGCTTTTTTTAAAGGCCTGTATCTTGGACCCCGGGGCTCTGATACAACTCGTTTTGGTTTTATTCGCTTCAGTGAGTGATTATCAAATAAAAAAAAATTCTTGGTGCCTAAGTAAAAGTAATATCCCCAAGTACTATAATCGGATTGATATTGGGAAAATTAATTTAATGAAAGAAAGATTAGTTGAATGAAATAGTATTTAAGTAATACACATACCTAATTTGGTATGTAGCACATGGGGAAGTGAAATCAGGGTTTCGTTCGGAAACTTCAAATTGCTTGCTTATTTTCTAAATTAGGCAACTGTCATTCCAAGGCACTTGGCTACCAGTTCCAACAAGAACAAGAATTGGCATTTTGTTTCCGAACGACCAGTTGCCTAAATCTATATATGAAGTATTAAAACTTATCACAATAATAATATTAATTTAACAACAGGAAAAACAAACACAAGGAAACACAGGAAAAATAAACACAACTCAAAAACATGTTTGGTTTGTGTGAAAAATAGTTATTTGCAGATTTCAAATTATGAAAAATAAAAAATGATTTAAATTTTGAATTTTTATTTGATTACTTTTTGTATAAAAAAATAGATGCAGATTTAAAAAAAACAATTTTCATATTTCTAGTAAATAAATAAGGCACACAAAATAAAATATAAAATTTATATTTTTAATAACAATATTGTATTTAATAAGACTGAATCTAACAAAATATGGTGTGCAATTTATGAAATTTTTTTTTGCTATCCACAAAATTGTCGATCGATCTAGTTTCGAACCGATAAGAACTTTTTATTACACTTTAAAAAAGTATATCATTCTCATCAGGGCTAGCCGACTAGATACACTACCAAAAATTTTTTTTCGCTAAATAAACCAAAATAGGTCACTACTATAGCGAAGTATAAGAAACCAAAAAACTTTCATAAACATATGTTTATTAGATTCAGGTTTAGTCAATTTGTTTCTCTAGTTGATCACTATTGTTGTTATACTCTAACCAAGTTAGAATTGGATAACAAACTTGTATCGGTGAGAAGAAGATGACCATCTTCACTTGTGTCTATCGACACATTATCTACAATTAATTCAATGATTTATTTGTGATATTACATCACTCCGATGGAAATAATCCCATCATGAATAATAAGACTGAATCTAACAAAATATGGTGTGCAATTTATGAAATTTTTTTTGCTATCCACAAAATTTTCGATCGATCTAGTTTCGAACCGATAAGAACTTTTTATTACACTTTAAAAAAGTATATCATCAAGGCTAGCCGACTAGATACACTACCAAAAAAATTTTCGCTCAATAAACCAAAATAGGTCACTACTCTAGCGAAGTATAAGAAACCAAAAAACTTTTATAAATATATGTTTATTAGATTCAGGTTTAGTCAATTTGTTTCTCTAGTTGATCACTATTGTTGTTATACTCTAACCAAGCTAGAATTGGATAGCAAACTTGTATCGGTGAGAAGAAGATGACCATCTTCACTTGTGTCTATCGACACATTATCTACAATTAATTCAATGAATTATTTGTGATATTACATCATTCCGATGGAAATAATCCCATCATGAATAATAAGACTAAATCTATCAAAATATGGTGTGCAATTTATGAAATTTTTTTTGCTACCCACAAAATTGTCGATCGATCTAGTTTCGAACCGATAAAAACTTTTTATTACACTTTAAAAAAGTATATCATTCTCATCAGGGCTAGCCGACTAGATACACTACCAAAAAAATTTTTTCGCTTTATAAACCAAAATAGGTCACTACTATAGCGAAGTATAAGAAACCAAAAAACTTTCATAAACATATGTTTATTAGAATCAGGTTTAGTCAATTTGTTTCTCTAGTTGATCACTATTGTTGTTATACTCTAACCAAGTTATAATTGGATAACAAACTTGTATCGGTGAGAAGAAGATGACCATCTTCACAATTCCAAAGATGGACCATCTTCAAAAACAATTTTCATATTTCTAGTAAATAAATGAGACACACAAAATAAAATATAAAATTTATATTTTTAATAATAATATTGTATTTGTTTTGATTTAATCAAATAAAAACCGCAAATGTCACTTTTAGATCTCAGTTCTTATTGAGGATCTCAAAAACAGCGAGTCCAAAATAAGCGATCGAATCGCCTATTTTGGAATAGAAACGGAGTTTCGGAACAAATTTATCTGTCAAATCGCTTGCTTAAAAAGGCAAGAAATAGTTTAAGAACGACCATTTCCAGCCACAAACGTCAAAATAGGAAAATAAGCAAGCGATTTGGTGTTTATGAACGAACCCTAGTTCTATTAAGTTAAAGGATTAGATAAATACTCGAGGCTCGTGTGACAATAAGTTTTTATAGCACGGGGGTATACGATGCTTTCTACCAAAGTAAGGGTACTTTTTCATTTACAAATAAATAATTTTTTTTCAAACGAAGGAGTTTTTGAAATTTTTACTTTGTTTTATAGAATATTTTTATTTACTTATAGTGGAGTCATATAAGCATTATATATTGATGTAAGAGCAAAGTTGAATTTTTTTTTTGTTTTATGTTAAGGACATAAAAGTTAGTGGGCATGTAATTATTTAGCAAATTTGGAGGTCCGGAAGTGCCTCAAAAATGGCAAAAACTGGTTTTTTGGTGTTTTTCGAGTCGGTCGCTTCACTATTTTTGAAATATTTCGGGCTCTAATGATCATAAAAAAAAAAAAAAAGATGAAGAATGTTTGTGATTAAATTTCAAATTCATCTATGAAGGTTAGATACTTTAAAAGTGTAACCTAACCTCAAAAAACCGAATCGCGTGACTTTTTTTTTTTTACTAAATTTATGATAAGGGGCGGAAAAATCGCCGAATTTTCATGAAAATTTCAGGAAACATGTATTTTAATAGTCTTAATGTGGGTTTTAATTTTTATGAAAAAATTTTAATTTTTTCGGCCACAATTGGCATTTTTCGTTAAATTTGGCAAATGGTGCCATTTAATGAGAAGTCATCCAAAATAAATTTTTTTTATTTTAATCTGTACTTTTTTTTATCTACTTTAACCTAAGTATAATTAAAATTATGTTGCTTTAATTTAAATGCCCATTTTTGGGCATGAAAAAAAAACATTAATTTTTGCTTTTTTTTGACATTTTACCATATATACGGTATTATTTATGCTATTATCATTTATTTTGCATAAAAGTGAAATATGCAATTCAAATTAATAAAAAATATTTTTTAAAATTATACATAACCTACAAAACTGTTTTTTCTTGCAATGCCCTAAATTGCTTTTGGTAAATAATTAAAATTAAACTAACAAAATATATGACATAATAATAAAAAATAGCAGTTGAAGTAGTATATAAGTAACAGTTTAAGCAAAAATTGTAATAATAATTTAAACTGAGGATGACGTAAGTCGAAATCGATATTCTATAAAATAAAAATAAAATCCAAAAATTGTTACTATAAGGAAGTTTATATTATTATTAATCAAATAAAATTAAAAATAAACAGTAAAAAGTATATTTTTAAATATTGCATTTTAATTCAAAAGTGGCAAAAGCACACAAACAGTGAATAATATGGAAAACCATAATAACGCATATAGAATTTTCAATTGAAAACATAATTGGCGTAAAATTATTTATGCTGTGTATTTTATATGTTTGAAAAATGTTTGAAAAAAATTGAATATTACATTTTTTCAAAATCTTATATCAAATATTTACAATAATTGTAATAACATTTTAATTATTTACCAAAAGCAATTTAGGGCATTGCAAGAAAAAAAAGTTTTGTGGGTTATGTATAATTTAAAAAAATATTTTTTATTAATTTGAATTGCATATTTCACTTTTATGCAAAATACATGATAATAGCATAAATAATACCGTATATATGGTAAAATGTCAAAAAAATGCAAAAATTAATGTTTTTTTTTTCATGCCCAGAAATGGGCATTTAAATTAAGGCAACATAATTTTAATTATACTTAGGTTAAAGTAGATAAAAAAAATTACAGATTAAAAAAAACAAAATTTATTTTGGATGACTTCTCATAAAATGGCACCATTTGCCAAATTTAAGGAAAAATGCCAATTGTGGCCGAAAAAGTTTAAATTTTTTCATAAAAATTAAAACCCACATTAAGACTATTAAAATACATGTTTCCTGAAATTTTCATGAAAATTCGACGATTTTTCCGCCCCTTATCATAAATTTAGTAAAAAAAAAAAAAGTCACGCGATTCGGTTTTTTGAGGTTAGGTTACACTTTTAAAGTATCTAACCCCCATAGATGAATTGAAATTGAAATGAAATGAAATTTAATCACAAACATTTGTCATCTTTTTTTTTTTTTATGATCATTAGAGCCCGAAATATTTCAAAAATAGTGAAGCGACCTACTCGAAAAACACCGAAAAATCAGTTTTTGCCATTTTTGAGGCACTTCCGGACCTCCAAATTTGCTAAATAATTTCATGCCCACTAACTTTTATGTCCTTAACATAAAACAAAAAAAAAATTCAACTTTGCTCTTACATCAAATATATCACTTTTTTTTACTAATTTGACTCCACTATTAAAAATAAAAGCTATCATTCATGATTATATCATAAGTTATAAAACATTAAAACGGGCATTAAAAAAATCTTACTCAAGACTCTTTGAAAAGTAAAACTAAAATAAATGACTCAAAAAGACATAAAAGTCTCAAAAAATACAATAATATTGACTTTATTTAATCGTTTGCGTTTAATTTGAATTCTTCTTTAAATTCGGGGTACGTTCTGAAACTTTACTATAGCTAAATATTTAATGCACCAATCAAATCACTGCAATATAATATTTAATAACTATAGTTAAATAATTTCTGAACGACGATCATTAAGTAAAATATTAAATACACAAATACTAATACAATCTGTTAAAATCGTATGTCAGAATAATTCTTTCATAAAATGTTTCAATTGAATAAAATTAAAACCGAAAAAATTAAAAACTAAGATAGAAATTACTAACCATATTGTTATAGAAAACTTGCATACAGCATATATAGCATATTGAAAACAGCATATATATTTTTCAAATTCTGAATGAAATGAATTTGAAAAATATATATGCTGCAATTTCAAAATAAATTGAACTGTCAATTTGAAATCGTTAAATTTTAAATAATGCTTATGTATATGTGTATTTAATTTTTAACTCTACTCGAGAGCACATTTGTGTCTATTAGATTCAAAAGCGATCTATTCCATTTTTGACATTTCTTAATTATGTGGTGGGTGTACACCAAATGATCGTTCTCTATATCGTGAGTAAACGACATTTGTACACTACCTTGATCTGACTGCGTATTTATTAATTATTATACTTTAAATTTTTGATGGTGGTAAAATATACCATAAGAGATATTTTAACACTGCCCGTCTATACGTCCGTTAGTCCAGAACTGTCCGGCTTTTCAATGATACAGTTTGCCGAAACAACTTTGCACCAAGGAAAGAACCGTTAGACCCGTTTGACGTGCGTCAACTGAGGTCGTCGGGAGGATCAGAGAAAGTAAAACACTATTTAAATTCAAACTGATTCTGATTTTTATTTCTTCGAAAACTTTCTTTTATACAATTTTTGGATTTGCATTTTCATTTTCCTAATCCCCACTTAAATCAATCAATATATTTATTTCAAATTAATTATGTAGAAAATGCAATTCTAGCAAAATGTACATATAATATATATGTCAATTTAATTACTTATTATTTTCCCCTTAATAAAATCTGTATCATCATAATTATTTACCTTTTGTTTTTATTTAAAATTATTTAAAATTAGTTTCAATGTTTTGAAACATGATATATGATGACACACTTTGAGTAATATATAATTCATAAAGTTCATAAAATTTCGCTTACTTATAATTGTAAACATATGAAATGTTGTTTACTAAATTATTATTATTTTGTTTTGATAAAAAGAAATTACGTCACGGGAATTCCTTTATAACTTATTATATGTGTTTTGATTTGGATAGGTAGATGTAGTAGTATCTCTACAACTAGCTGAAAAAAACTTTAAATTTCTAAATTATTTGCAACTGGATTCCTTAATTTGATTCATTGTTTTCTTTAGAAACCTATAATTAACTATTTAACTAACAATTCTTAAAATATTAATTAATTTACTTTATATTATATCACAATTTTAATCACTACATCAAAAAATGTTAAAATGGAATAGATCGCTTTTGAATCTAATAGACACATTTAATTTTTTAATAAATGTGGGCAGGTGTAGTGTGTTTCTGAACGCAAACAGCTGTCAAATAGTTAAATATTAACTTTACTATTTCGTTTCTGAACGACCGTATTTAAATATTATTTAAATATAGTTAACTATAGTAAAGTTTCGGAACGTACCCTCGTTTCAATCCTTTAGCAATAGATTAATAAAATTTCAGGTACAATTTTTTCTATCTAGTTTTCATAAAAATTATTATTCATCTAGTATTCATTTCAAAATTCATTATAAAAGTTTTGTTTTTATTATTATAAGATTTCTCGTATAGTCTTTACACACAATTCAAGTTTGGTTAATAATTTTTATGTTTAAAATCATAATCTGAATCCTAGTTCTTGTTTCACAATCATAACATTTTATTTTATTCTAAAGTTGTTTGTGAATATGTGCTAATTATTTATTGAAGATTTATAGTTAAACAAAATCTAATGAAATTAAATAATTATTTTGGTGTTTGTATTATTTCAATTTATTGAAATATTTATTGTATTATTTCAATTCGAATGAAACATTTTATAGAATTTATATAGAAATATAGTAGAATTTTTTTGCCAGCGAATTTTTGACAGATACGACGCAGCAAGAGATAAAAGATGAGACAAAAACTAAAACAAAGATGTATTATTTATTTTGGGATAAATTTGTTTTCAAAATAAATTATATTAGGTAAATTTCTACTTCTAGTTCGTACCATTTGTTTGTTGTGATATTTTTTTCCATTGGCGTCCTTATTTTTATTATAATTATTTTTAATTATCAAAATTTTGTTACATTGCCTACAAAATCATTAATATTTTTACTAGTTTTTGGTTTTCTATTATAATTGGTTGAATTTCAATAGTAATTTATTAATTTAATGCGTTTTTTTTGTCCATTTCAATGGGACCCCAATAGTGTTTTTTAATATTTTATCGAGACACTGAATGTGCAGACAATATGCGCATGTGCAAACAGTATGCACATAACAAACAAATTTCGTGTTCGCTGGCAAAAAAATTCTATACTATACATATTTTGATGATTTTTAAAGTAAAGCATGATGTATAGATTTAATTTAAACAAGAAATACTAGGTATTGATTTCAACAAGAGAGTAGGGAGAAATAAAGTTTTTTTAATAACTCACAGCAAATTAATATCTTGAAGAATTACAAATAGCGAGAATGACTAGCTATTAGGAGTTAGGACACGAAGCAAATTCATTATAGCGCGAATACTAATACAAGCTATAATGTATTTACCCAAATTGTGTTTTAGTAACAGTTTTTTTTACACTAGCTTAAAATATTTTTGTTTTATAAAAATAAAAATCATCTTGCCCAGATTAGTCATTTGCCACAACCATCTAAGTACCAGCTAAGATGAAACGATATTTTTGTTTATTAAAATTTGTTGTGTCAAAACAGCACATAGAAACCTTTCAAACATGGGTCACTGAATCCTTGGAACAACATGTGTTCTATTTTTTATTATTTTCCAGAAAATTGTTGTAATTTAATTATGGCATTTTATGAGATCAGAAAATATTACTTTACAGCAGCAGATTACATAAATTGAGGGTTAGGGTAGTACTTATTGTTTTTTAAATGTTTTAGTAAAAGCATAATAAATTACATTTAGTCAATACGTGCTTAATTCTAATTCATACTAATTTAAATCTAGTTGTTTTTTTTGTGCCATTTTATATTTGCCTCGAAATTTAATAAACAGTTCACAGAAAAGCTAATTAAACATGAGAAGGAGTCTAGATCAGTCCTCAGACACTTCCGAAAACTTAAAGAATGCAGCACTGAGAATATCAATTTTACATATGTTGAATTTGAGACGGCAATTAGAAAAATCAAATCATCAAAAGCAATTGCACCGGACGGTATATCAGCTATCATGCTT
Source organism: Diogma glabrata (assembly GCA_963693315.1). Classification (NCBI taxonomy): domain Eukaryota; kingdom Metazoa; phylum Arthropoda; class Insecta; order Diptera; family Cylindrotomidae; genus Diogma; species Diogma glabrata. The sequence goes on along the minus strand of OY856186.1, from coordinate 72,458,922 downwards.
AAGCACATAGAACCCAAGGGAATGAACTATCTAACTACCACACTAAATAAATCCCTAAATACTCTCCAGATACCGAATGTTTTGAAAACGGCTAAAATAAGCCCTATTCTAAAACCTGGAAAACCTGAAGAAGAAAGAAAGTCATACAGAGCGATCGCCATCCTCTCATCTATCGCAAAACTAAATGAAACACTCATGCTACTTATAGTATCGAGTACTTGCTACATAGCTCCACACCAGCATGGCTTCCGGAAAGGATACAGCATAACCACCGCTCTCCACAAAATTCAAAACCAAATCAGCGACTTGATCTATCAAAAGCGTTTGATATTGACGCAGTGTCGCACGCCGCACTACTAAACGACATTCTAAATACCAACTTGCCGGGGAAAGTTCTCTCCCCATCACTTTTTAACCTTTACCTAAATAGTTTACCTACACCACCTGAAGGTATAACCATCATATCATATATTGACAACTGCACGGTTCTTGCCACAGGAAGCAATCTGGAACAACTCACCAACATGTTGAACGAATTCCTTAATGAATGGTTTAGAAGGAGAAAGCTGATACTATTGTCAGAAAAATCCACTACTACACTTTTCCGCAGTTGGACGAAGCAGGTAAATACAAAAATAAACATCCGCATTGACAACGTGCTCATTCCTACAGTTTAAAATCCGTAACTGCTGAGAGTAACAACTAACAATCGACCAACTACTCAGGTTCAACGCCAACGCAAAACAGGTGAACACGAGGCTAAAAACCAGAAACAATCCATTGAAAGCGCTATCTGGAAGTTCATTGGACAAGGACAAAAACACAATTATCACAACTTACAAATCTATAGGTAGACCCATTTTAAACTACGCAGCACCAATATGGAAGCCTCAAGTTTTTGATACGCATTGAAAGGAGATGCCAACCACACAAAACGCAACTCTGAGAAGCGCTACTGAATGTCACCTTATGGTTAATAGAGACCACCTGCATGAGCATTGTAATATCTTGTCGATCCGTCAACGCAATGACATGCTATCTAAACAATACATATGGGCCTGCCACAAAGAGCAACATCTATGCAATGACATCCTGTTAATGGTGTCACCACCTAAAAGCATAAGGAAAACTGCTAAACCTTTTTAAACTGATTTTAGAGAAGTTCCAAACACCAGGAGTATCGATGAGCTTACATATAGAAGTGGTTTAAAAAAGTTTCACACCAAGACTATAGAATAAAAAATAAACAATTACGTGCATAATCGAGTTCTAAAGAAAAACCACCACAAGTCGCTGCAGAAGAAAAACAATTGCCCAGCAGCAGTAGATCCATTCTAGCGCAACTAAGAGCCCGCTGGTTACAAATATTAAATAATTACATGAACCGAATCGATCCCCAAATTATTGACAAGTGTCCCGTTTGTGAGGGCACTCCACATGATGTTGACCACCTATTTAAATGAATGTCTAGAGAATGCTACGGACCTAACGAAGAGGGATCTGTGGTACCGCCTAAGGCCTGTATAAGAGCTTCTGAATTAAGAAACGGATTCGAACGAGTAGCACTTTATCAACGTCGCTACAACAACAAACTCGAAGAGTCCCAAGAATTTGCAGTTTTTGCTATGTCGTGCTCATCAATAGGATTTTGATGATTTGCACGAATGAGATCAATTGTTAAGAATATTTTGCGTCTATATAGGGAAAAGAAGAGCTTTTTAAGAGATGGTTATTGCAAGGTCTCCAATAGCCATTCTTCTTATTAACGCGTCAATATGACGTAGAAATCCGTCTTTGCTATGGACAGTTTATCTGGAGCTACTTCTCGCCGGTATTTACATGCAACAGGAGGAAGGTACATGCGTTTCTGCAAAATGAGTTATGGTATGCTTGACCGGTTAAGGTTATTTTTGTACCTTAAGTTCTTAGATTATTTAAGGATTTCGTGAATTTCGATATCAAGTGACTGTTGTTGTTGTTATAGCAACAGATAAGGTGGAAATGTTTCGGCATCATATTTAAACTCAGGAACTCTGCTACTACCTTTTGAGTTTTGACTGTACCACAAATCTTCCTTCTTCAGGTTGGCTGACTTCTGGAGATTTGAATAGAATAGTTCTATTCTTCTAAATTCTATTCTTGTAGTTTCTCAAGATGCCCGACCAATCGGATCTTTATTCCGCTAGAGTGGATCTGGTGCTGCGAGGTAATTAATTTCTTCAGCAGCGACTTGTGGTCGCGTTCCATTGAAAATTCGATTTCGAGCGCAGCGTTTTAATTGTTTCTTCAACAGCTTTAGTGTAAAGTAGCTTATGACCAGTTTTGTAGGGACTTCAATCTAGGGACAGCCAATCTGACATCTTGTAAGAAGGATTTTGCAGTTTACATTATGTATAGAAGTCACTATTTGTGATACCTTCATAAGTATGGTAAGTATACGTATTGAGATGAGTACTAGTTCTTCGGTAACCTTGTTGGTTGTGGTACGTTGATGACTCCAAAGTTGGAGCAATTATCAGTCATGTTTTCTCCTCGTTGATCGGTGTTCAGGGGTGAATGTCATAGATTATGGTGTGCATTCACATCGCAGAGTACAAGACACTCTTTTGTGTAAAATAAAGTAGCGAAGGAAGCTGATAATCAAGCGCCTTTATCAACGATAAACGATTTGGAATGCCGAGGAACACAAGATAGTGGTTGGAATAACTATCGCAGTGACATTTTTTATCTCGGAGGATAAGAGGAAGATGGATGACATGAATAGTGCTGGCAATCAGGATCGCATACACTGGAGTCTTTGTAGCAGTGATGGTAGTAGCAGATGTGTTTAGCCCATTCGGTTGCGATTGAAATTTCGACTATCGTTTCGCTACTTGCAAATATTCCGATAACGAGAAGGACAACCAAAATTTGGTTTGCTGTAGTTCATTGAAAAACTCTGCATTCTGTATCTTCAGATCTCTACTCTGTTCAGCAAACGTCGATATTGTAGCTACAAAACTGTTGTATTTACATACATGAATTTGTATATATATATATATGTTCTTTGTAGTTGTCGTAGTGCAAGTTTACCGTATCTGCGAGTCAATTGATTCATCTTGTAGTTAGTATTAGTTTCAATTATATTTTTTTTATATAGTCTTTTAACTATTCACTAGACGGTTAGTATAGTCTATTGAGCATGTATTAACATACTCCAATTATGTAAGGCAATTTGCCTTTAATTGTTTACTCAGTAAATAAATAAATGCCATGATCTCTATTAAGGAAGAAAGTGTTGCGGCAGGGTTAGACATCGTTTATATACCATAGCCATTAAGAGTATTAAATACGTCAGCTACCCCGTCAATCGTTTGAAAGTTAGCGTCCTCTACCTACTACAATAGCTGCTAAGAGATTCCTGTTCCTTAAAGCTAGATAGAAAGTAAGAGCGCTACATACAGGACCGTACTTATTTTGCTGGCTTCTTATGTTAACAAAAGTTAACTAGCGCTCGAGTGTAAGAAACCAACGATCTGGTTTGTCAGATTAGAAAGAACGGATTTTCGGTGCTAAATTTTATTCTACGGATCGGATGCCGAAAAAGCAGAACCGGTGGTAGAAGAATATGAGTAAGAGGAGGTGGAGAAAAATTTGACGAACCTTCATGATTCATTCATTTTCAAATAAAATATTTTGCTCCGACAATTTGTCGTTTGCCATAGACTTATTTTTTTGCATGTATTTCATTTGTTACTTTTTACTAAATAATACATGTTTGATAACGATGACTTAATTGTTTTAGTTTTGGTATAATGATGATTCGAATGTTGTTTAAGGTAAAATGAGGTTATAGAAATGCGTGTTTTGCATTTCGTTGCTATTATAATAGAATTGTAGCAATATTTATCATTTCGACCTCAATAAGAAAAACGATATTGTTGTTTTTTTATAATCATAATAGTATGCATTATTATGGGCAACAAAATATATAACAGCTATTCTTTTATTCTGCTGCGCAAAGATTTTGTAATCAAAGGAACAAAATAAAAGACATTTGTATTAACGAGTGTAAAACATATATGTTTATTGCATGCGATGTGAAATTGACACCATTTAAGAAGAATTTTGAATAACATATTTAACATGTGTAGGAAAACTAGTTTTTTTTTTCTTAAATAACTGAAACAATTCTTTCACATTCAAATATATTATAAAATAGAGATCTAGAAGAGGTAAAGATCATAAGATTTTGTTTGAGTTCAATAAAGAGTGGAAGTCAGTCGATGTTGCACTGAATGCAATAAAAAGAAATCTTTTATTTCAAAAGGAGTGCAAAAATAGCTATTTTTTAATTATTATAGAAAACAACATTTACAACAAGCAAATTTTTGCCCTCGTTTAAAATTATGTTTTTAAAAAATCAAAATTTGAACTAATCGAATTTGTCTTTAATTTTCTAGAATAACCAACAATGTGTTATATAATAATCACTGGACGAGGTTTATTGTGGTTTTTACTTAGTCTCATAGCAGCTATGGCCATTGCAGTAGCAATAGTAACACCAAAATGGCTTATCGGTCCAGAGCCTATTAAAATTCAATCATCATATACTGTTATAAGATATCCATCTGTAGGTATATATACTAGGTATGTTTCAACTTTCATATAAAAAGAAACCTTTTGAAATATAATATTTTAAACGAAATTAATTCTTAGATGTAAGGAAACTCAACATCATGGATTTCACTGTGGTTCGTTTGATACTGATGGTTTCAGTACAGATTCGTTAATTTATCCAATGGCTTGGAAAGCTACTATGGTGTTTATCACATTAGGATTCCTAATTCAGTCTTTAACAGTTATTTTAGTTTTAATAACATATTGCCGCCAATCAATATTTGGTAAGTCCATACACACCGTAACTGGTTCAGCGCAAATTCTGGCAGGAATTTTTGTTTTAATATCGGTTTTCTTACATCCTGCTGGATGGGATTCCGACAGAGTTAAAAAACTTTGTAGTTCGGATACAGAAGCTTACTATCCTGCTGACTGTAGTATTGGCTGGGCAATGTATACCGCAATAGCAGCAATATTATTATGCTTTATTTGTGGGGGTGTTAGTATTAAGGCTGAAACAGGTAACATGAAATCATATGTTAAACGAAGAATTGAAGGAGGTGATCGATTTGTTTGTGTCCTATAGGCAGATGATAATGTTCTATTTAAAAAAAAGACATTTTAAAAGGTGTTGAATTTTATTCCTAGGCATGTATGTAAGTTACGCAACTGATCACGATGATTTTGTATTTAGATGGTTTATGTACTGGATGTCTCGAAAGCTTTACTTCTCTCGTTTGAGGATATATTTAAACTTTAATTTCTATTCAATTTGAATAATTTACTTTTCCGTTATAAGTCAAACCTACCTTTAAAAAATGTTTTCTTAACCCTCCAGGAAAAGACATTAACTTGCCATTCCGATAAATCCAACGTTTTTGCAAAATATTTTGCTTCGATTTGCGGTCATATCTGTGTTTACGCATCGAATTTTTGATTCATATTTATTTGCTGCATAATAGCCATTATCAGCGTAAAATTAAAATTCTATAACTTCTCGTAGCATTAATTCAGTTTTATTGCCTGTTGTTGACAGTCCTCGTTATTCTGATTCCTTCTTTAATTCGGGAACCTTTACCTTTAACTCACTTAAAACAAACATTATAAACAACTTACTCATCCCACCGCTGTCACCAATGTATGCTATATCTTAATTGTTTCACAACAACAGGAAAACATTACAACAAACAATATTCGCGAGAAAGAATATTCTTTCATCAGTTTTAGAAACTCCAACGCATAATTTTATAAATTTTCAGTATAAACAAAATATTTCTATTCAATAACACTTAAAACTTTAGTTATTAATAATTAAACTATTTAAATTTACTTTTCTTTCGATCGACCGTATGCTAAAATTCTTTTATCTAGAATGTTCCTTAAAGCAAAATAACAAATAATGTTTATTTGTTTTCTACTGCCTTTTTCTATATAAGAAAAACGTAATACAGCAACAAATACAACACTTTTTTTGTGGTCGTTCCTAGACAACAACTTTTGTGTTTGTTACCTAATCATTCTATAGGTGGTAATTATTTGTTGTCTTAATTTTGTATATGGCATTTCTTTGATTTTGAATTATATATATTTGTATGTTGTATTGCGTAACGATTTTGTCTATATGTCTCAAAATCTAAATAATATTATCGACTCATTTTGAAAATTTTCAAATTCAGTACAAAACCAACAAATACAAAAATATGGCGTTTATTTTGTTGTTTCTGGTTCTAGTTATAAAGTTCCACACTTTTATGTTAGAAGATGACTTGTGTTACCGCTTTAATCATACCACTTAAAAGCCTTATTTTAAATAAAGATTTTTTATCCAGTGAAATATTTACATATACTGGATTAATTATATATAATCTAATCATATTTGCATCTTGGCATAATAAACCTTATTCTTGATGTGATTTATCTCAGTACTTTTTTATGTATCTTAGTACTTTAATATAATAAGATATTTTATATTTAAATTTAGTAGTAGTTGCATCTTGGCAAATATATTATTCTTGATGTGATGTATCTTTGTACTTTTATATAATAAAAAACTTTTGTACACTTAGTATTTTTAAAGAAAATAGTTCTTAAGATTTTTGATTTATAATTACGTATTTTAAACGTAAATGTGAATTGTGTTACATGATTACATGTGTATTGTTGCTTTAATCGGTTATACTATATACATAAGACAACTTGTTTTATCAGCTGCTTCTAAATTACAATTAGACAAACTCGAAACAGATGTTTGTTTGATGCTAGGGTTGCCACGTGTCCTACTTTCGGCAGGACAGTCCTACTTTGGAGCTCCTACTTTGGAGCAAGAAATTAAATTTGTAACCGATTATTTTATTATATGTCGAAAGGTTAGTAATAATTAAGCAAACAATTTACATCGCTGTGACATATGTGAATATCTGCTTTATTTTTTTTTTTTTTTTTTTTTTTAATAAAATGTGTTGTGTAATAGGGTTTAGAATATGTGTCACAACAACACATAAATACCTTTTAAGACCTAGGTCTAGACCTGGGTCCCACAACAACTGGCGTTCTGAGGTGTAGATTAACGCTTTTTTTAAACATCTGTGGGTTGAAGCCACCTGAGACTAAGTGTTCCGGCAAACTATTCCATTTGTACGCAGTTCGGACAAAGAAGTCTCTCTGCGATCTGCCAGTATGACAGCGCGGGATCTTTACCGTTTCACTGGTTGCGGCAGCCGATTGCCGAGTGGAACGGGGGTAAGAATAAGTTTGAGGCATGATGCCGCTGATTTCATCTGAGCACTGCTGATGACGATATTTGTAAAAAACAACGAGGTCAGCAACAGTGCGACGATGTTGTAGGGAATCAAGTTGTGATGTCAAAGTTCGATCACCTACAATTCGTATAGCTCGCTTTTGAACAGAGTCCAAGAGGGCCAAGATGGAAACAGAGGCAGCACCCCAAACTTGACAGCAGTACTCCATACAGGGACGAATATAGGACTTATAAACATGGAGCAATTGGTATGGAGTGAAAAATTTTTTGCATCTATTTAGGAGGCCGAGTTTTTTAGACGCGCTTTTTGCCATCGCCATTACATGATCGTTCCAGAGTAGGTCATTTGAAACTGTGACACCCAATAAACGAATGTTTTTACATTTACCTATTGGTTCATCACACATACTAAATAAAATATCTTTGGGGAACTCGGTCTTTAATCTGGAAACAATCAACAGCTGTGTTTTGGTGGAGTTGAAATTGACAAGGTTTTGGTCACCCCAGTCGGTGACTTTATTCAGGTCTTTGTTCACGTTTATGGCAGCGTCTCTCCGGGCAGGATTAATTCGTTCGTGCATTTTACCTTTTGAAGGAAGGGGCTCGAACGACTTGTGCAGAGTACTATCATCTGCAAAACTATTTATTGGGTTGCTGGTGATTTTCAACAATTCCTTGATATAAATCAAAAATAGGGTTGGGGACAATACTGAGCCTTGGGGTACACCAGTGTTAATTAGTTTAGACTCAGAAGAATATCCGTCTAAGGTTACCGAAATGTATCGGCCGGATAGAAAATTTTGAATCAGCTTCACAACATTGGGATGAAAACCGTACGCAACGAGCTTGTTGATTAAGTTGGCATGCCAGACTCGATCGAATGCCTTGGAGATGTCTAAAGCGATAACGTATGTTTCACCACCTTTATCAAGTATGCTGTTCCAACAATGCGCTACATAGTTTAATATATCGGTAGTTGATCTTTTGTTTCGAAAACCGTATTGGCTGTCGGATATTAAATGATTTTCTTCCAGAAATTTTGAAATATGTGTATTAATATAATGCTCATAGACTTTGGATAGGACCGATAGTAAAGCTATTGGCCTATAATTTGAGATATCGGATTTTGGTCCCTTTTTGGGGACGGGCTGGACATTTGCCAACTTCCAGCACGAGGGAAATATACCAGATTTGTAGGATTGGTAGAATATTTTAGTTAAAGTTGGTGCAAGTTCTTTGGAAAAGGTTTTTAAAATAATGGGTGGAATATTGTCCTTTCCTGATGCTTTGTTGATGTTTAACCCCTTTAAAAGTTTAGCGACTATTTTGGGTTTGAAGTGAAGTTCATTCATATTAACTCCTGAAGACTGGATTTGGAGTATTTCTTTAGGAGTTTCCAAAACAGTGGAGTTCAGAGCAAAGCGTTCAGCGAACAAGTTAGCTTTTCTTGCGGGATCATTGACGATTAAATCACCATCAATAATAGGGGGAATAGAAAATTTTGTATCAGAATTTAAAGAATTAATGGCACTGTAGTGTTGCATGTGTTGCATGTTGCAAATCATTGCATGATTTATTCAGGTGGTAAGGCGCCATTGTTTAAATAATTTTGAACTAAATCCACCGTTAAACCCCTGTTTTTTTAAATAATTTTTGTTACAAATTAGCTGTTCTTAGTATTATTAATCAAATGAAATGACTGAACTGAATTTTGTTATAAAGTAAAACAGTTTGATACAGAAAGCTAACGATTTTGAAGGAAAATGTAAATACATATACAAAACAGAAATATTTATGAGTAACTGGCTTACAACATAAGTTTATTGATTTTAATGAAAGTGCCAATGAATCAGCAGACGGTATGTTTAGCTGTATTTCTGAGTTCTTAAAAACATTAAATTTAAGTTTTTCGAATGTTACCGCATTGGAGGCTAATAACATAAATGCGAATTTGTATACTATTATTCTTTATAAATAAATCAATTAGGATTACAGAAATAACGCCCATACATTCATACTTACACCAAACCGAAACCTAATATTTTTGAAAAATATTTGTTTTATAACTGAAAAATTAAGTGGCACAAATCCAACGAGTTTTTAAGTTTTAAGACCGTAGGGGTAGTGTGTCCTACTTTGAAACTTTTAAAACGTGGCAACCCTATTTGATGCACACATTAAAAAGATAGTACCTAATAAACAGACGTAAACAACAATGATTTTGGCATTTAATCAAAAATTTTAACCGTAAAAAAGCGATAAAAATAATTGGTGCGACACTGAAACGATAGATGTTTAAAAACAATATTAATGTTGTATACTTATTAATGACATTTTAAAATGCTGAAAACATTTTGTAAAACAACGTAAACAATGTAATAATTCCATAGTAAACAAAAATATTTGGTGGTCATAATATTAAAAAAAGAAAATAGGGATCCAAAACGTAAGTAGAAATGATGAAATAAAAATTAAATAATTTTGAAACATTTACTAAATTTGTGTGTAAAGACGGATAGTCGCATACAACAGATACAAGAGGCAAGCCTAACGTCGCTATCCTTTTAAAAAAATGCTTGTTAATACCTGTCCGATATTCTTCATAATTGACCAAAAGAGACATAAAGGCAAATAAAAAATGTCATCAGGATATTGCAAGCTTAAAACTTTTTTGACACCAAATTTATGTGCAGATCACCAAAAAAACTCTCACCAGTAATTAGCTTAAAATAAAGAAAAGATGTTATGCGCATCGTTAATGGTACTTTTGGTAAACCTTATCGGTGCTTTTGATAAACTTTAAGGAAAATTAACATTTTCAAATCAAAGAACTGTATCAAGTATTTTAATAGAATAAGTATCAAGAAGTGCCTTGACGATTGAGAATATAAACTATAAAACAACAATCCCTCCTGTGCTCATTAACAAAATCATTTATACGTTTGTCAATTCTTAGGAAGTGTTTCAAAATCCTACTAAATTCATTAAACACACGTGACACGCAATCTATTGTTCTTCGTTTAGGCATAATGGTATATTAATATTAGATTTTTATCTGAAGAGATAAACTTAAACTAGAGTAGCTTTGAGACTTCCAAATGGAACTTCCGACATCTTATTTTTTCTGACATAGAAATTTGCTCGTTATAGCGATAAATAGCTTGGTTAAACTCTACTAATTAGTTTGTTTGTGTCTAAAGTAACAAGGTGGTACTAGTTTGCAGAAACATCTACGACTTAAATGCCCTTGAAGTCAAACCAATCACAAGCGACTGAACAAAAAAAAACAATGCAAAATATAAAGTCAATGCCTTCGAAAATCGAAATGTTAGTATAAGAGCACGAAGGCATAAGAGTTTATACGAATTAAATTTTATGTTTGATAATACACATAAGAAAAATATTTACTGATCTCATCTGCTCTGACCGGAAAAACTAATTAATTTAATTTTTTTTCAATTGACACGTTTTGTTGAGTGAAGATTTGTTTGAAAAAACATTTATTTACATACTCTTTCAAAAATCTGTAAATTAAATTTTTAAATTAAATTATTCGGTTAAACATTTATAATATTAAAAGGTCAGCTGCATTTTCGGGAAGTAATTTTAAAATTTATGACATATCTTGATATTTAAATAGCCAGTGAAGCAGTTTCCGACCGGATATTGGTTTTAATCTGACTCAAGCTACCAAATATTTAGTTCAATTCCCTCTTAAAGCATCCACAGACACAAGGTTTACTCAAAAGATCCAGTTAACCACGATCAATGATCCAAAGATCTAGAAAATTCAAGAATAGAATAGAAGTGCGAAAAATATTGGAAATTAGTTTAAAGTTAATAAACATACTGCTACGATTCTAACTGAATCGGTACGAAAGTCAAAACAAAATTTTTTCTTCCTTACTTAACCCTACACAAAATTTCAAAAAATTATTATACCAAAAAGAAAATCACTTCAGTTATCGTCATCAAACATAACTTATAACAATGATTCTAAACAAATCAAGATACAACAAAACTACAACCAGATTTGGTAAATGTTATTCCTCCACCATTATTTGAATTCGATCGCTGAGCAAAACAATGCATCAACAATTTCCTCCAATAGCTTCAGAAACTGCGATGTCTAATTTAAGGAATTTTTAAAATTCTTATATCTGAAATATTCTTTATTAGCACAGAATTCCAACACATATTGTACTTGTTTGGAATTATAAGCCACTAGAACTGAAAGCATTCAATTGCTTTGAAGATCCTCGAGCTGGAATTGAGATAAATCTTTGTGACGGATCTTTCGCTTTTCTAGGCAATTTTTCATTGAATTCGATTGAATACATTCATTTCTTGTGACTTATAATTTTAAACTATATAATGGTTAGATCGTAACCTATAAGATACATAAATTGTAAAGCATGCAGCACGCTAGGACAAAACCAGTAACTCTTTCAACTGTTTTAAAGTCAAGTCTAATACGCTGCCTAAATCTTTGCTTCAATAACCCCAAGCTGTTTTCGATTTTCACCCTGGTTTGCCAATGGATTTATTTGATTTTGATTTTTTCGTCATCTAAATTTCCAGTATGGAGTGATTAGAAATTCTCTCAGTGGATATACGGCATCTCATAAAAGGTGGTATTTTTCACCACAAATACTTGGAAGTCTCTTTGATATGGATGATCATTTGAATATACTTGATTCGTGTATTTTGCTGGAATAACAAACTGAAACGTCCAATAACATTTTTGCATCACACACATCCATTAATGGTATTGATGTCAACCCATACCGATTTACATAAGTTGAGCGCACTTTATGTGCTGGCTTTCGAATATAATCATAGCATTCGTCTATACATACGAGCACATCTGGAAATCCAGTGACCTAAAATTTTCCAAAAAATTAACAAAGGTGAAATTTTAAGATTTATCATTTTTGGGTTATTTCAAATGTGAAATTAAAATGGAGTATTATGTTAATAACATTCAATTCAATTAAAATGTAATCCTTACTGTGGGCAAGATGACTCGAACTTAGGCGCAAGTGGATTTTTTTTATTATTTTTATCGTAAATTAAGAAAATTTAGTAAAAGGGACAGTTTTGATCGTTTATCTTATAAGCACATAGGAAATAAAGCAAAAATAAATAAAACAGAAAAATTTTTTGTCAAAACCTGTGCAATTTTGTATGGATTTTGCTTTTTTCAAAGGGCTGTATCTTGGAACCCGGCTCCGATACAACTCGTTTTGGTTTTATTCGCTTCAGTGAGTGATTCTCTATCAAATAAAAAAAAATTCTTGGCGCCTAAGTTAAAGTCATATCCCTTTACTGTGCAATAACCTTATAACGTTACTCGGTTTTGATAACGTTACTCGGTTTTGATAACAAAATATATATCAGGACAAGATAAGTTATATGTGGAGTTCTTTCAGCCAAAAAAAGTGATGTACATAAAAAAAATGATGTAAATCAATTGGTCGTGTTCTTTCAGACAAAATTTTTGATGTTTTTTATCTAAATCAATTTTATGAAATTGAGATTTTTTGATAAATTCGTCTTCCAGCAAAAACTAATACAATCACACACGTATAAAAACAATAACAAACTTGACGCAATTTTTTGAATTTACTATTTGTGGATAGTTTTTTGCAGGGTTGTAACGTATAATACGGTAACGTATAAAACACGTATTATACGTACGTATAACAGTACGTTTTATACAGTATGAAACACACAATTATTTACGTTTTATACCGTATAAAAGTAAAATCCTTAATAAATAAAAATACATTTATATAATATTATCGCGAGCGTATTATTCATTGTACTCGTGATATATAATATTTATAAAGCCTAGATTTCTGGACTAATAGGAATAGTTGCTTTAGAAAATATAGCGTCATCATGATAATTTCTTACCCAACTATTCCTATTAGTTCAGAAAACTTCCACATTTAAGACGCGTATGCACTTGAAAATAAATTTTATTTTCGAAAAGGTGTATTTATTTCGGAACGAAATTTAAAATCTACAAAATGGAAAAAAACTCTACATACATTTAAAAAAAATCTACGTAAATGAAGAACATTTGTAATATACACTTAAAAAATCAACGCTATCAACAAATATAACACTGTCAAATTGTCAAACATTCAATTTATTTTCATTTTCCGTAGGAAATAAATGGAACTACATTTATTTCGCTTCGTAAATTGAAAATAAGAAGTCTCCACGAGTAGTTATGACATCTATTAACAGGTCCGTTTTTTACTTTTTCTTATTTTCAACTGCATACTACTTACGAAATGCAAACCGAAATTTTTTTCGTTTCCTTTTATTTTGGTTTTTTTTACATAGATTTTGTATGGGGGAAATAATTTATTTTCAACTGCATATCGCCCTTTAACGTAAATGCTTCTATTCAAAATATAATTATTTGTTTTCAAAACAAATTTAGTCTGCAATAATTTGACATTTCCAACCATATACCTATTATTCATCAATGACCAAAATTGAATTTAATCAATAAACTTCTCACTAAACTTTTTCGTTTGACGTAAATGCATATTTTAACTATTACAACTTTTGTATTAAAAGAAGATTTGATCTACAAGAACCTGTTATTTTCAAACTGTGTCTATTAATTGGAAGTAGTGATTGCAAATTACCCGATTTCAAATTACCCGGTTACTCGATTAGTATTCTCCAAATTACCCGGATTACCCGGATAACCCGGGTAGTTATAAAAAATTTAAAAGATGAAAAACAATAAAAAAAACCTCACAGTAGTAAACTAAAAATTGATCATTTTTTAATTGTAAAATAATATTTCAAAAATATTAAAGCATTTACGGTAGCTGTACTCATCCGATTTCGTATTTTTTTTTAAATTCCTGCAATAGAAAAAACCCGCTCCGATAAAGTGGATGTTGGCTTCACGGTCAATAACGATTGATTTAAATTTTCCAACATTTTTTTCGCTTTCCTTTATTTACATACAACATTTTCAGCTCTTAAAGTACTACAACTGTAGTACCACTGTTATCTATAGTAGATCTTGTGTAGACAGCAATACATTTTTGTAGTTGTAAATTTTCAATATTATAATTAGCCGCATCATTATCCGATTTGATTTTTCATTGCTGACGTATTTCCCCATTTAGTTGAAATTATTCGTGCGCATCCAACTACGTGGCACCGAGATTTATCTGATGACATTTTCTTGAACTGGTCCCAAACTTTCGATGACATTTCGATGACACTTATTTTAATTATTAGCTTAAATCTTAAATAAAAACTTATCATAATATATTAACCGTTTTTATTTTAAACTAAATATAAACAAATAACCAATGAAGATCCTTAATTTTGTATGACTTAATTTTAATTTTAATAAGAACTAAAATTCCATAAATTTTGTTATGTGTTCTTCGTCGTTTTTCTGTTGTTTTCGTAATCCAAACAATAATAATTAACTAGAGGGCAGTTTAATATTTACGGATGTGGTTGGTTTAATGTTTATGGTTTAATGTTTATGGACATATTGCAATTTGTATGGTTAGAATAGAATCATTTGTCAACAACTAGCATAAAGAATAATTCAAATTTGCAAAAAGAGAATGAGCTGAATTTTATTTTGTAAATTTTATTGAGAAAAAACTGGACCTTCTGTTGTTCGGGTACTCGACCAAAATATCCGGATACTAAATACCCGAAAAATCTTCCTAAATACCCGGGTATCCGGGTACCCGGATACCAAGATTGCAAACACTAATTGGAAGTGGTGCAACCCGGATTCACACAGCAAAATTTCTTAAAAACATCTCTCTAATAATCTCTAATAATTTCCCTAACTGCTATGAAAAAAACGACATTTATTCTGCAACAACATAATATTTCCCAGCTGTTCTCATTAGATGGGAGGAGCTGAAGTTGGATTGAACCATATTTTATATATTCAATAACATTTCATGATGCCAAATAATTAAGTTCATGAGCCAAATGTTTCTAATCCAAAATGTTTCCCATTAAGTAAATGTTGGAATCAAAATGAAAGAAAACCAAATAGTATACGTGTTGAAAAATTCAAAAATAATTTAATTGCTTGAGTTTAAGTGTTCAAAAAAATCTCTAATATATAATTCAAAATTTTCAATATTCAAATCTAGTGAATTAAAAATTATTAACCAGTTTGTACAGTAACATAGTCTTTCGTATCTAGAATTTAAATAGTTTTTGTTATAAATTATAAAATATATAAATAATTTATAACTACATAATTATATTTTTACTAAAATATATATATTTTACTAAAAATATAATTAATATCTGAAGTAAGAAGTATTTTTAATTTTTTATGAATGAATTTCAAAAACAAAATCATATTATACGTTTTATAAGTTATATACATTTTATACGTTACGTATTATACGTGTAACGTATAAAACGTTTTATACGTGTATATTAGCAACCCTGGTTTTTTGTGATTATTAGGTGAATTTTATAAAATTAAACATAAAGTCTGCGTAAAGTGTATAAATATTTTGTATTTACACAATTATTTGAATGTAAATTTAAATCGAAAATGTTTTGTTTTGTTACCAATACAACAATAATGAAAATCATGCGGTTTGTCCGTTCTTTCAGACAAGTTAAAAATTGATGTACATCAAAAACCTGAAAGAACTCCACATTAATTTCATACTTAAAAAAATGTCATATACCTATCGAAATTCTAAAGATCTTTTTAGATGAGTTTTTCATCCTTCGTTTCTGGAAAACGGATAATTTTTGGAGCTAACTCAGCAAAAAAAAATTTAACGTGTACGTTATAATTTTGAAGAACACCGACTGTGAAATATCAAACAAGTTGGCAACAATTAGCTGAAAGAACTACAAAACCGCATGATTTTTTTATCGTTGATTGGTAACAAAACAATACATTTTGGATTTTAATTTGATTTGTATACACTTTACACAGAATTTATGTTTAATTTTATAAAACCCGCCTAATAATCACAAGAATCTATCCACGATCATAAATTCTAAAAATGGCGTCGAGCTTGTTATTGTTTTTCTACTTGACATTTATGTGTGTGTTTTTTGTTAGAATTTGATGGACTGGAAGGCAAATTTATCAAAAAATCTAATTTCTAAAAATTGATTTACATAAAAAGAAACATCAATTTTTTGGCTGAAAGAACGCGCACATTTGATTTACATCAAATTTGAACAAAACAAATTTCATCAAATTTGAACACTCGAAAAGAACCGTGCTGTTATTAGCACGTGATCAATTTGATTTTGAGTGTTTCCACTCGGTGAGACCCAAGTCTGCTTATGAATCGATCGATGTGGAAAGAACGTACTGGCAATTCTCAAATTATGTGATAATGCAAACTCAGTCGTTCTATCACCATTATCATTCGAATTCAAGTGCAGGCTGTTGGGACCCACCACATTTCTATAATAGATATCTCTTCCAACCTGCCCATTAAAGTCACCAAGAACCATAATGAAGTCACGTGTTGGTATTTGGTGCTATGTAGAAAGTACCCTTCTCGTCAACGGTCTTAGCTTCAGTAGGTGCATGCACGGCAATAAGAGAAATATTGTTACATGTACCACGTACACGTAGGTAGCAGATCCTCTCACTGACCGGGATAAATTTCATCACGGCTTCTTGTAAGCGTGCACCAACAAGAAAGCCAGTTCCAAATTCTCTTCGAGAAGGATGAACACTACAGAATAGAGAGTGACTATCCAAATCTTGTTTTCCGATTATCGGCTGTCTAATTTCTTGCAGAGCAATGATATCCATCCCATACCTCTCAGCCTCTGTTTCTAGACTTATAAGAGCATCAGGAGCGCTCAAGCTGCGCACGTTCCACGTTCCGATTCGGTAGTCTGGTCCTTTTTCACGTCCAGGTAAAATTCTATTTTGAAATCCAAGCCGCCCCTGACATGGAGAACAGACGCTTGAGCCGCATTGGTTTTAAGGCGCCAATTCGCCGTAATGTAGCGTCATTGACTAAGCAGTTTTTACTCTACTTGTCTCCAATACACCAACCTAATGCTGTCAGCATTACCCAGGCGGCACGGCGTGGACGTCGAATTTCGGATTCCGCTACCCAACATCTTTCACTAAATTATATTAATTTATGATCTGTTATGATTTTCCGGCAACGTATTGATGTTGCGTGTTAGTTTTGTAATAAATTTCTAAACAGAAAAAAATAATGTGAAAAAAACCCATTGAAAACGATTCAAAACGATAGGATATTGCACTAAAATTCGCCTTTTACGATAAGAAACGATTAAAACGGATAGGAATTAACAGAAAAAAAAATGATGTGAAAAAACCCATTGAAAACGATTCAAAACGATAGGATATTGCACTATTATTCAAAGAGTCTAAATAATGAATATTTCATATTTAGTGTGCTAAACATGTCCAACTAATTAATAAAAAAAAACTAAAATTCGGCTTTTACGATAAGAAACAATTAAAACGGATAGGAATTAACAGAACAAAAATGATGTGAAATAACCTTAGAGTATATATAAATATAGAGAGAACATAACTTTAAAATTGTATGAAGAGAGACATAAGAAATCGTGTTTGCTAATATGTCATATTCAATTTCTTATTTCGCCATTTGCATTTCTGTTTATTTACAACAACCAACTATTGTATTAAATTATAAATTAAAAACAATTAAATAATTTAAAACGAAACAAAAAGTACAATCTATTATTTTTAGTTGTGCTAATTTTTATAAAATGAATGAAAATAATTACGAGAGTATTTCTAATTTACATTTATTGTGTTATTTCCAGTGATTTTATGATAGTGAATATTTTATTATTTTATAATGCCCATTTGCAAATATTTAAGTTATGTATACATCCTGAATGTATATTATGAAAACTAGCTGACGACTAACTTTTCATTATTGTGTAGTTTATTTTTAATAGATAAAAGATTAAAATTTATATGTTTGGTTAGAATCAAATCCTAATCTGTTATTTTTCTTATTTCTTTTTATATAGTAGCAGTGAGGGAGAAACTATTATTTTTTTGTGGTAGGTTTTTTTCTTATAGATTTAAAAGAAACTCGCAATAATTGTACAATTTTGAATCAAATGAAAAATTTACGCACGTCTTTGGAAAGACAAACCGGTTTCTCTCTCAGAGAAATAAAGGAAAACAAACAAACAAAAAAACGATTTGACAGAAGATCAGTCACGATTAATATTAGTTATGGTGGTCGGTTGGAAATAACCCATTGAAAACGATTCAGAACGATAGGATATTGCACTAAAATTCGGTTTTTACGATAAGAAACGATTAAAACGGATAGGAATAAACAAAAAAAAAATATGTGAAAAACCCATTGAAAACGATAGGATATTGCACTAAAACTCGGCTTTTACGAAAAGAAACGATTAAAACGGATAGGAATAAACAAAAAAAAATAATGTGAAAAACCCATTGAAAACGATTCAAAACGATAGGATATTGCACTAAAATTCGGCTTTTACGATAAGAAACGATTAAAACGGATAGGAATAAACAAAAAAAAAAATATGTGAAAAACCCATTGAAAACAATAGGATATTGCACTAAAACTCGGCTTTTACGAAAAGAAACGATTAAAACGGATAGGAATAAACAAAAAAAATATGTGAAAAACCCATTGAAAACGATTCAAAACGATAGGATATTGCACTAAAACTCGGCTTTTACGAAAAGAAACGATTAAAACGGATAGGAATGAACAAAAAAAAATAATGTGAAAAACCCATTGAAAACGATTCAAAACGATAGGATATTGCACTAAAATTCGGCTTTTACGATAAGAAACGATTAAAACGGATAGGAATAAACAAACAAAAAAATAATGTGAAAAAACCCATTGAAAACGTTTCAAAACGATAGGATATTGCACTAAAACTCGGCTTTTACGATAAGAAACGATTAAAACGGATAGGAATAAACAAAAAAAAATAATGTGAAAAAACAAATTGAAAACGATTCAAAACGATAGGATATTGCACTAAAACTCGTCTTTTACGATAAGAAACGATTAAAACGGATAGGATAGGAATAAACAAAAAAAATAATGTGAAAAAACCCATTGAAAACGATTCAAAATGATAGGATATTGCACTAAAAGTCGCGTTTTACGAAAAGAAACGATTAAAACGGATAGGAATTAACAGAAAAAAAATAACGTGAAAAAACCCATTAAAACGATTCAAAACGATAGGATATTGCACTAAAAGTCGGCTTTTACGATAAGAAACGATTAAAACGGATAGGAATAAACAAAAAAAAAATAATGTGAAAAAACCCATTGAAAACGATTTAAAACGATAGGATATTGCACTAAAATTCGGCTTTTACGATAAGAAACTATCAAAACAGATAGGAATTAACAGAAAATAAAATAATGTGAAATATCACATTGAAAACGATTCAGATAATCTACCAAAAAACGATAGGAAAACGATTAAAGCGATACAAACATTCTATCGGAAAAAAATGATACAGCCCCATTCATTTTCATTCAAAAGCCGCATAGGAAACGATAGAAAACGGTTCTATTTTTTCACTAGATTTTCATTTCTATCAGAAAATAACGATAAGAAACACCCAAAAACGATAGAAATTGCATCCGCCACAAAAGGCAAAACGTAAGAGTCCACATCCGTTTCTATGGGAAAAAACGATTCCAACCCATTAATTCTCATTCAAAAACCGCATATGAAACGATAGAAAACGGTCTATCGTTTTCTATCATTTTTTTTACAAGGGAAAGGCAGTATGAGCGTTTTACTGATTGAGGATATATGTTTGGAGATCGAGACGAAGTTGAGATCTCTAATATTAGTCGAGGAAAATTAGCATCAAAATCCGTAAAACTTCTAAGTCCTCAGGTACAGCTCCGATTTTGATGATTTTTTTTTTTAAATGTGTGTTTTTATATAATATTTGAAATCAGAAACATTACAATGTGCGCAATTAAATATTTATGTTGTTTAAACAATATAAACAAAATTTATGAACAAATTGGTTTTTTAACAAAATTTATGCAATAAAAGAATTGTTATGTTCAAATTTAATGAAAATTTCATTTAATAATAACATAAAAATATGGTATTATAAGAGTAGCAAAATATGTACACGCTATGTCTAACTTCTGTATATACATTTGTCATTAATATAGAGACTTTGCTGAGTTTTATGAACAGACACGTTTTCCGCTTCGAATTCTTTGAACCTTGTCCGATTAACATGAAATTTGGTGAGTAGTTTAGGAATGGCTCAAGGACCGAAAGTGGCATAGCGCTGATGTGCCTTTATATCCTTTGGTGGATTCCACCCCTTCTCTAGGGCGGAGCATTTTTCACTCAAAGTAACCCCAAAAATAGATAAAAGGACACATTTGAAGTATAGAATGTTGTATAAGGTTTTTTCGATAGATCGATATTTTTCAAGTTATTTGCGATTGAAAACTTATATTGTTCGTTGAAAAATGCATGGTTTTTGACAGTTTTTCGAAAATAACTCTTAAACTTAGCGTTCTCTCAAAAATTTGGTAATCAACAAAAATGAAACTTAAAAAAACCAAGAGATTGTTGTTTTTATGAGGGTTGTAGGTCCAAAATGAAGCAAGTTATGGTTCAATGACGAGACATTTTTTTAACGACTTGGTTCGAAGAATTCAACGCTAAATAACGGAAAAGTAATGCATTTTTCGGACAAAACTGTCATACTTTTTTGTAATGATTGGAAAGACGTTTAAAATGGGCACTAGTTCAAGTCGTTTGCATTAAAAAAAACCAAGCTATGATGCGGGCATCTCGAATTCAAAATAGAAACTCAGCGTTAAAATTTCAGTCATTCCTAATAGAATTTATATTGACCATAGGCCATAGCCCCTTTACAACTAGCTGTATTTTAGTGTTACCTATGTGATCCAGAAGTTTTGCTAGATTAGAATACGTATTTTCCGAAAAAAGTTTGATAATAATGAAAAATGAATTTTCAAATTTCCTAAGAAAGTACCTTCTGTTCAAAATAACTCTAAAACTAACAAATATACGTAAAAAAATGCTCCAGACAAAAACGTAGGTTTTTTCTTAACCAAAAATTGGTTTAATTTTATTTTCTGTGGGATAAAAAATACCAAAGATATAACTGTTTCAAGTTTGCATTATATGGCACGGATCACTCCTTTCGAGTCGTTCAACCCTTAAGAATTTGAAGGTGAAGGGTTTAGGCATGTTGGAGTATATATCATCTTATAGCTTTGAAAGAACCTATAAATCGAGTTTTTAATGGAAATTGTAACTTTAAAATTGAGAGAGTTATGTTACTATGAATCATACATGTTCAACTCATATAATTTAAATTATATGAAAATAGGACTTTATTTTTTTTTGTGGGATTATGGAAATGCTTATTCATTATATGGGGACTTCTCTGCCCTTTAATCATCGAATTAAAATTATCGAATTTCCTGAATTTATAGTTTACACTTTCTGAATTTAGAATTATATATTTTCATATTTAAATGTAAAATAAATACAAAATAATTTATAATTGTTTACAATTTTTTCTTACAATATTCGTATAATTTAAAGCTTTTAAAAATTAAAAAAGAAAAAACAAATTTTTTAAATTATATTATTTAAAAGTTAAAAATTACCGTGACAAAATTTGTTCTCTCCATAAATTATGTTTTTATTATTTAAACAATATAAATATTTAATTGCGCACATTGTAATGTTTCTGATTTCAAATAATATATAAAAACACACATTTAAAAAAAAAGTTATCAAAATCGGAACTGTCCCTGAGGACTTAGAAGTTAAAACCTAATTTTCCTCGACTATATATCCGAAATCGGTAATACTCATAATACCGAAAAATCTTATTAGATTTTTTGCCCGATCGCTAAAAATTATTACTTCGAATATTTGTTCAAACTATATATTGCATTTAAATCTTGTAATTGCAATTGTAATTGCAATTGCAATATGTAGCAATATGTTGCAATTGCAAAAAATAGTAAAATAGTATAATTTCCTACAAGAGATGAAAACATTGTTTTTTTCGTGAGTAAAAATTTGTTCACGAGACGCGCTAGCGTCGAGTGAGACATGTTTACGAACGAAAAACGTTTTTATTTCGCGTAGGAAATGCAATTTTTTCTATGATAGTAATATATAATCGATATTTACTATAATTTATAAAGTAAGAAATCGACAACAAAACATTCAAAATTCATATTTTATTTTTTCATGGTTACGTTGTTTAAAATACTTTTAAAATTATATGAAAAACCTAGCAACTATAATTTTTTATTTTTTTACACTAGTGAGTTTACTTTTCGCATAGAAAAAATTATTTAAAGTTGGAGGTAGTAAATAGACCCACTTATTTAAAAAAACACTTTTATCCACACCGGTGTCCCTTACTGGAAAATAATTACTTTCCGCCTGCATGATAGGTATAATTGTAATTTCTCACCTGTGATTAGTAAACATAACTAATGTCGAATTCTTTTTGCCAAAAAATTGCTTTAACATGCCCCTTTTTGCTCTGAGATCAATTTTTTTTGACACAACGTGTTTTATTTGGCCAAAAAAGTGATTTTTTTTTGCCCTAAAAATATTTTTTTGAATCTAGATTTTTTAGCTTTACTATGATCATTTTCGAATCAGTAAACACGCGAAATCGCCTGAGAAGTGAGCGTGTAAAAATTAATAAGATTATATATACGCTTCGACAATTTTTACAAAACGAAATTGTACAAATCAAATATGAAAATAGTGCTGCCATAGAGTTTTTTCTTTAAACTTGAAATCGTTATGTTGCTGCATGTAATCTGTCAGATGATAATTAGAAATCAGCAATTATGTATAAAAATTTACTGCAAAAATAATAATAATGCAACTTTAGTAAGAACAACGCAAAACAATCTTGATTTGAAAGAAATAACAATTATTTAAATATCAATCAGCTCGTAATACCAATCAGTTGATTAGAAATGTCAAGTTTTTTTTCGGGAAAAAGGTCTATCAGCAAAGCAAAAATATATTCTATTTCGAAAATAATCAATATCGAACATTTTCGGCCTGTTCGTGGAAGTTTTAAAACATAATAGATTCTTCACATGTATTATATTTCATTTAAATTGTTAGTTATTAAAATTGTATTTGATTAAAATATTTGGTTTATTTTTTTTAAATTTATTTATTTCATAATTTCATCAAATAAATTTCATTATTGTTGTTCAGCATTCAGCAACATAACTGTCAACTGTCAAACATATAAACAAAAACGAGGTTGAAATTTTCCAATTGTGAAAAATATTATTGATTGTGACGTTCTATAATATGAAATGCCATTATGAAGTTCTGAATATACCGCGAACGGCAGACGCAAGTGAAATAAAAACATCATATAGAAAATTAGCATTGAAATGTCATCCGGATAAAAATTTAAATGATCCAGAAGGAGCAAAACAACAATTTCAATTAGTTCAACAGGCATATGAAGTTTTATCTGATCCTCATGAAAGAACATGGTAAGCTATACATACAAGTTTATAATGATGACATACATTGATTATCTTTATTGTTTAGGTATGACAATCATAGGGATCAAATTTTACGTGGCGGTCATACTGAGTATGAAGATAATTCTTTGGACGTTTTCCAGTATTTTACTGTTTCTTGTTACAAAGGATTTGGTGACGATCCCGGTAGTTTTTATTCAGTTTACCAAGAAGTCTTTGATAAACTTGCCTCAGAAGAAATTGAGTTTATGGATACCGAAGAGGAGTATGACGAGATACCAAAATTTGGTACATGCAAAAGTAGTTACGAAGACACTGTCGGTCCATTTTATGCTTACTGGCAAAGTTTCTGCACAAAAAAAAGTAAGTTATTTTAAAAAAATTCAGTTAAAACAAATAATTTTAATGTAATTTTAGGTTATGCCTGGTTATGTCCACACAATATATCCGAGGTACGCGATCGTCGAGTTCTAAAAGTAATAGAGAAAGAAAATAAAAAAATTGTAACCAAAGCTCGAAAAGAAAGAAATGAAGAGATCAGAAATTTAGTTGCATTTGTCCGAAAACGAGATAAACGAGTCCAAGCATACAAAAAATATTTAGAAGAAAAATCTGAATTAAACAAAGCTAAACAAGAAAAGATTCGAATTGAACAGATTCTAAAGAGGAAAAAAGAGTTGGAAGAACAATGTCGAAAATCGAATCACAAAGATGATGGATATGAAGAACAACTAAGGTGAAATAATATTAAAAATTTCGAATTTTTAATAAAAAAAATTAAATTATTTCCAGACAACTAGAAGGTGCTTATGCCGGAAGTTCAGACGATGATTATTCAGATTACGATGAGGATGAAGAACTTCAACAAATATCCGAAGTTGAAGAAGGTGTAGACAACTTAGGAATCGAACAAGAAGAGGAATATTATAACGATGATCTCTATTGTGTTGCATGTAATAAATCGTTCAAGAATCATAGTTCGTTTAGTAATCACCAGTCATCCAAAAAACACAAAGAAAATATTAAAAAGTTGGTTAGTGAAATGCATAATGAGGAGAATACCTTCGATGAAAATAGCCGAGAATGTAGTGCTGGTAGCGATGAAAGTGATATAGAAATAGACGAAGAAAAGGAAATTGGGGAAGAAAAAGAAAATGAGCTTGATCCTGATCCTGTGGTAAAGAATGTAATTAAAGATGATAGCCCAGAAACTATAAGTATTAAAACAAAAAAGAAAACGAAAAAGAATATCACAGTAGAAAGAAAATCCGAAAGTGAAGCCGAAAACAAAGTTAATATCTTGGATACAAATGAGGATGATGACAATGATGATTGGAGAGGTAAACCCAGTAAAAAAAATAAAAAGGTTAAATCTAAATCTAATAAAACAGCTAAAGTGAAGGAGGAACAGTTTCAAACCGAAACTAAGCCGGAAGAAATTTTCGAAAAGCAAAACAAACCAGTACAAAAAACTAATAAAAGTTCGTCTAACGATAATAACGAAACAATACTAAATGTCGATCTAAATCACGTTTGCGTCACGTGCCATGCACAGTTTAATTCTAAAAATAAATTATTTGCCCATTTAAAAAAATTAAATCATGGAGTTTATATACCTAAAGAAGTCAACGGAGGTGAAAAACCACAAAAAAAGAAGAAAAAATAAGTTTTAAATTACATATTAAATAAAAATAAAATAATGTATTTTAATTTTTTTGATTTAAATATTTTCATCAGGACATAATCTGGAGCTATGGTTAATTGATCTGTGAGTGACTGATCCCAAGTGAGCCATGCGAAGTGGAGATGTCGATTGATTTCATATCATATAATTTCTATGTAGTTCGGACAAAAAAGTTCTGCTCATTGTCTTAAAAACAGAGTGGGATCTCGACAGTTATGCTGTTTGCACTAATCGACTGGCTATGTCCAATTACCTATAACCTGTAGAGCACGTTTATAAATAGAATCCACACAGGAACGAATGTAAGTTTTCTCAATCTCGATGTGATCCTAAAATATCCTCACACGAAGATCATAGAAATGTACACCCTAAATCAGAGTTGCCGTATTCAACACAACTATTGTTCCAAAACAACAGGAAAACAAAAAGAAAGCAATATTCCTCACTAGACTATTCTTTCAACAGCTTCAGGAACTCAAACGGTTTATTATAGAAATTCCAGATTATTCCAGTACACAGCGTTTAAATATTTTTTTTTTTTTAATAAGAAGTGTTGTGTAGTAGGAATTACAAAATGTGTCACAACAAAACATAGATACCTTTTAAGACGTAGGTCCACAACAACATGCGTCTTGAGGTATAGGTGGACGCTTTTTTAAAAATCTTTGTGGATTGAAGGCATTTGAGACTATTGCTTCGGGCAAAGCATTCCATGTGTACGATGTACGCACAAAGAAATCCCTTTGCATTCTATTACTATGACAGTGAGTAGGGTTACCAACCGTACTCTTTTAAGAGTACATGTACTCTTTTGGTGCCTAAAATATCTGTACTCTCTCTTTTCTCGTAATTACATCAAAAGTACTCTTTTTCATAATTAAACAAAAATGTATAACTTTAAAATAAATTCATAAAATTTGTAGTACATGTACTCAAACCTTGATGCCTTCCTACAATTAACACACCAAACTGCTATAAAACTATTACATTTTTCGTTTTCTGAACTACTACAACTTATAACAACTTCACATTATAATAATAATAATATAAGAAAAAGAATAATATTTCTCGATTACTATATTTTTAATTATTTATATATTGTTTATGAAAAATGAATTAGCCAAATGTTAATGACTTTCCTGAAGTTCCAAAATTATTTATATATTTTATTAGTTCGTATTATTTTATTTTGTTGTATACTATGTATGTATTTGAGAAAGAATTCATTAATTACGTAGTGTAATTTAATTTACACTATATACTAAAATAATTTACTTGTATTTTTGATTTGGGTACTATTTTTTTAGTAAAAAAAATTGGTTGTTTTGAAAATGTACTCTTTTGTACTCTTAATTAAATTGCAGTTTTTGGCAAAATACTCTTTTTGATCGACCTGGATATGGTAACCCTAACAGTGAGTAATCTCGACATTCCGACCGCCCGCACAAACCGATTGACGAGTAAAATGGGGAAAAACATATGTCTGAGGCATTATGGACCTGATTTCATCCGAGCACTGCTGGTGACGATACTTATAAAAACAACGAGATCAGCAACAGTGCGACGATGTTGTAGGGAATCAAGATCTAATGTTAAATCTCGATCACCAACAATTCGTATAGTTCGCTTTTGATCAGAGTCCAAAAGAGCCAGGATAGTAACAGATGCCGCGCCCCAAACTTGACAACAATACTCCATACAGGGACGAATATAGGACTTATAAATGTGGAGTAATTGATACGAAGTAAAATATTTTTTACATCTTTTGAGGAGGCCGAGTTTTCTTGACGCGCTCTTTTCCATGGCCATTATATGATCGTTCCAGAGTAAGTCATTGGATATTGTGACTCCCAATAAACGAATGCTTTCACATTCGTCTATTTGGTCGTCACGCATATTAATTGAAATATCGAAAACACAAAATACTTCTATTAGGATTAGGATGATTACGAATTTGATTACTTAATTTTGTACAGGGGTGCGTTTCGAAATTAACTATGGCTAACCGTGGTTAACTTTGCTCTACCAAATGTCGTTTCAAAATTAACAACATAGTAAAAAATTTATTGGATGACAGATGTACCATCGTTCCAAAACTATATAGTTAAACTGTCATCATCTGTCATAGTAAAGTGTGACGTCACTATTTTAACTTTGTTTTACTCTTTTAGAATAAACTGACCAGACGTCCCACGCTGCGTGGAATTGTCCCACATTTCACGGTGCTGTCCCACGGGCAAATCTGTGCCACGAAGGGTCCCACGAACCTTATTTGCACTCTTAAAGTTGAGTTTATGCCAACATTTTATTGAAAGCAATCTTTTTAAAATTGTTTTTTATTGTTTCACAGTTCTTTATCTTTTTCTTGAATAAGATAGGATAGAGAAAGTTATAATAAAATAAGTAAAACTTAAATTTATTTTAAATTTACAGGACCTAAACTTAAATGGGGATGCCAAAAGTCCAGCTAGTGACATATTGTTTGATCATGTGACGCTACATCGTCCTTAATGATTAAAGCCTAGTTATAGAGCTATATGAAGGCTCGTTTCTACGAGCAATCAATACCGCGCCATTATCAAGGAACATTTCACAGCTAAGATTGAGGATGACATCGTGGACTAACTACAGTTCTGCTCCCTAAGGTATCACATTGGGTTGCGATATCTTTCTGCTATTGCCAGTGGACTGTAGTACAGCTCTTACAGTTGTTATAATATCATTTGTTAATTTAACTGTTTATAGAGGGAAAGAGAACAAACCAGTGCAGATTTTTTTTACTGAACTAGTGTTTCAATTTAAGTATAATTTTTTCGGTTTCTGTAAATTCCTTATATCCATGACTACTAAAGAATATATGCTTTCCATGCGTATGTGTTCCATTGTTATTGTATTCATTCCACAACTAGTGAATTTGATTAAAATTCTTTAACAGTTCTATAGTTTATTAAATATTCCCCTAACAAATTAAACAACAAACTTGATTTGTTTTTCGCTATCTTTGATGTATTTATTTCAATATGGCGATACAAATTTTTCCGTGAAAACTGGAAATTAAATGAAATATTTTACAGTCGTGGATAAAATAACATCTTGGATGATGGCAAGGTGATTGCCTAGGATGATGGCAATTCTTCACTCGGACGATTCCCTCCACTCGCTACGCTCGTTTCGGGAAATTTCATCCTCGTGAAGAATTGCCTTCATTCTAAGCTCATACAAGAATCTACTATTCTCAGTAGAACTTTAAATTTAAACAAATTTTTATTGCACCCCTTTTTATTATTTGAGTGAAGTTGCAATTAACAATGAACGTTATTATATCAAA
Source organism: Diogma glabrata (assembly GCA_963693315.1). Lineage (NCBI taxonomy): Eukaryota > Metazoa > Arthropoda > Insecta > Diptera > Cylindrotomidae > Diogma > Diogma glabrata. Next base: position 72,429,961 of record OY856186.1, on the reverse strand, counting down.
AAACATATATGCACATACAAACAAACATAAAGAAGCGTTGTTATCAGCTATTGTATCCAGCAACCTAACCAGGTTTTTTAAACCATTATAATTATTATTGATTACAAATAGACTAATAGGATTATAGAACTAGGCCTATAGAAATAGGCAAAACTGAAAGACATGTTTATAATACAGAAACTGTTAGCTCCTTCCATCCCGTTTACCACAACTAAAGCTTTCGATCGATGAATTGCCCATCTAAACTAATTAAATCATTATTTGATAACAAATTTGCATGTGGCCCAAAATTAGAAGCCATAATTAAAAATATTTTGATGTATCATATCCTTGACCAGACAAAACTAGAATCGTCTGTCGCAAACTTTGTAACGGTTTATGCATCGATAATTAGTTTATGATCAATATAATATCATTTTTATAATTATTTTACAATGAAAATCAATTAATGTGATACTCGGTTTTAAACCGGTTCAATGAAACCGGTACAGATGAAAAAATCGGACAATTTTGTAGCAGTTAATTGGTAATCCAAATAATTTTTCAAAAAGTCTGTTGGATGAAAACTGGATAGGAAAAGGACGATTTTAATGGGATCAACCGAGAAATTCTTTACTTCATAAAAATGTTGGGTAGGAAAGACTCATTTTCAATGGGAAAATGGAATTAAGCTCATAATCCTTTAAATATCAGACTTTTTCTATTGAAATATTTTATAGGAATGAACGTAATTGAAAAGGAAAATAGACTTAGACAATTTTTTTCTTACGACAATATTCCTTAATAGGATTCTTTATAGTTTTGAAGGAAAACATTGAAACAGGTTCAACGTTAAATAGATAGTTATTGTAATGGAAAATAAATATTTTTTTTTCAACTTTTTAGATTATGGTAACTGAAAAGTTGATTATGGGAACTGAATTTAATTCAGTGAGTAATAGCACCATAAGAAGTAGATGGAATAAACGACTTTACAACATAAGGACTTTGCAATATAAATACTTTACAATTTTTGATATTGTGTTCTTTTACATTCACGGAACCCCTGGCGATCGAATTTTATTCGCACTTGTCTGACTTTTTTTGTTGGAAAATTTTTTTTAAAAAACATGCAAAATAGACAAGGGTTTTTTAGCTGAAAAAAATCGTTAAAAACTTGCAAAATAGGGGGCTATAACTAACCTATGTTTTTTAAATTGAATAAAATTAGTTGTCACCGATCTTAGCGAATGAGATATCAACTCAAAGGGGAGACCAAAATATGTGACGTGATGGAGACCAAAATCTGTGAAATTTCAGCTAAATCAAAGAACGGGTATAGGAATCCCAGCAAGATTTGTTGATACTTTCTCAGTGTATGGGAATATGGCTATCGCTTGTACTTTTTCAATTTCAATTCACTATTCAGTTTTAGCTAACTGCATGACCTGTCGTCATTATATATAGCAGCATTTTAAATCTAGAAACATCTCAATTCCATTGTTTTAAGTAGTTTTTAAACACATAAACGTTTATTCATTAATTTTTTTACACTAACGGTCGCAATTTAGTTCTATAATTCCCATCTCGTTCAAAATAAATGTATCTTTATGATGGGATGATCACAATTATGAAATGGAATGGTTAATTAGATTTAAGAAATGTTAACTTTTAGGATTTCGTACTTTGAAAAAGTAAAAACGGTAAACTATTGGTGAGACTTCGTTGTCCGTCCGAATTTCTACATAATTGATTTTCTCACAAACTATAAGTGCTATCAACTTGTAATTTTCTACAGTTATAAAATGTATTTGTCCACGCCTATTCAAAACAAAAATAAATTCAAATTTTTGAAAAAAATTCATGGTTCGAAAGCACCGTTTTTGGCATATTTCTAAAATTGTGTTTTGGAGAAGAACTATTCTCGTAAAATAATATGTAAACGGAATCCTCGACGAGCGAGTTATATTCGCACCTGTCCGACTTTTAATTCTGAACCTACTTTTAATATTGGCGACAAAATTTTTGTTTTTAAAGATAGGAATAAGTTAATTTTGTTTGCCGTTTGTCATTGGTATAGTTTGTGAAATAAAATATTTTTTTTACTACTTGCATGAGAAATTTTAATTATTTACTTAAAAACCCAAGACAAAAGTTATTTTTCTCAGCTAAGGTTACTAATAATTATTCCCCACACCTAATAATAAGTATTTTAGCACCTTAGTAAATAATGAAAATATAATTTTTGTTCGTTTGTTAACTGAGTTCATCTTTGAATTTTTTTAGTTTCTTCCTAAAATAATAATAATATATTCAAAAATAATAAGCGTTTTGATTTTATTTTAATAATAATAAATAATGAATGAATGCAAAAACTTCTTTGCAACTATAGTTTAGTTTATTTGAAATTTTAATTCGTGTTAAACAGAATTCTGTTGAAATTTAGTTTAGTTGTGAGTTGTAGACTAAAAAAATTCTAAATTTGGCTCAACAATATTGAATAGATTTTCAATTCAATTCAATTCATGTCAAAAATAAATAAAAGCTATATTTTTTAATGCAAAGCATATGTGATTTTTATATAGTTTTAAGAAAATTAATTGAAAATAAATTTCTAACTAAGCAGCCCTGAATAATAAATATCCAATACGCAATCCAATGATATGATACACAATGTTTCGCCAAATCAAAATTTTTATTTATTCACCATTTGCTTATTAATTGACATTTTATTATTCACAAAATTAAGAATTTTAGTGCATTTTTTATATCAAGTAGTAAAAAAAATAGTATATAAACCTCGGTGAAGAAAATTTTCTCCATTTCGGTGCTTAATTCGCTCGAAACTTCGTTTCTCGCGAATTAATATCCACCTCAATGTAGAAAATTTACTTTTTCACCTCGGTATATAATGTACTATTAAAAGTAAATATTTTTAAGTAAATATTCATATTAACTATTGTGACTCCAATCAAATCAAAAAACATATATCAGATAATAAATTAATTAATTTATTTATTTCATAATAATTGTGTGACATAAAATTTTTAATTCATTTAAGTAAATAACAATTGAAAATAACTATCGTACCAGAGTCCAATCAAAGAACTAAAATTAAAAATGTAATAACTCTTACTCTATTTGTTTTTGTTTGTTTAGTTTGTATAAAAATGGAAACTTTGTGATATGTTCGAAATGGTTTAATAAAAATTTATTAAACATTAGAAAAATTAATTTGTTAAAATAAAAAAATATTACTAAAAATACTCGATCCTTCGTATTTTGTAGTTGACCGTTTAAAGTTCATCATGTTTTGGCCCTGAAAATTCATCGTGTGAAATGAAACCATTTTTATCTCTATCTTCATGTTGGAAAATTTCTTCGACTAGTTTATCGTGTTCTTCTATCATTTTTTTAACATCTTCGTTCTTTTCACCTTCAACAGCAACCATTTGTTTTTTTAAGTATTCGCTAATCTAAATAAAAAAAATATGCTAATTATTAACAAATATATAATTTCAAGAAATAATAGAAAACGAACAAAATGTTGTATTGAAAATATAAATAGATGTGTTATTCTTCTTTTTATGAAACTTATTCACCCATATACCCCCATGAACGATAAGAACGAAAGAACAACATATATAGTTAAAATATTTTTCATACATACATATTGATTTACCTCTTCGCGACTTAATTGATTATCTTTGTTATCATCGATTTCTTTAAAAACGTTGGTTGTTGGTGGTGAATCTCCAATATTGATTAATTCTACTTCGAAAATTAAGGTTGCGCCACCTGGAATCACATTTCCTGCACCACGATCACCGTATCCTAATTCTGGTGGGATCGTTAATTTACGTTTTTCACCTGAGAAGTAAAAATAAAAAAATTATTAATTTTGGTATTTTTAGAGAAACCGAGCAAGTCGGTAAAGCTCATTTAACGATGTAGCTGTAATATGTTAAATAAAGTTTGTTTAATAAAAGAGTGTTGTGTAAAAGCAATTCCAATACTTATTACAACAACACAGAGGTGTTAAAGGACGCAGATTTTTTGATTTTTTAGAAATGGATAACTAAACAATATTCTACATAATAAAATATGGAAAATAAAATATCCATATGCCTATATTTTTTGGTAAGATGATAATAAAAATAAATCAAACCGTGCAGTAGTAGATTATACAACAAGGAAGAGAAGTGCATGTTTTTCTTCGGAGGTGTGTTTGTAGCCCGAATGCGAAAAGATAACGAAAAATAAATTTTTATTTTCATCTTATTATGTGGTATTTTATTCTTCGCCAGAGTGGAAACGGAGAAAATTCTTATATTATCGACATTTTAAAAATAAATAATTTTATATTTAGACTGAATACAAGTGAATGCTAAATGGGCTTCAAATTCTAAATCGTGCTAAAGATTTTGTACGCATAAAGACATGCGACATTTGCATTCTAAATTTGTGTAGAATTGTGTCAACTGTCAGTAAAACACATAAATTCTTGTTCGATAATTCATAAAAACTTTATCTTTAAAAACAATTTTTTCATGTAGCATGATTTAGAATTTGGGGACCATTTAGCATTCAATTGGAATTCAGTCTCACATTTAGTTTTCTAATTATTGGAAACATTTATTTGTTTTATATTTTCCTATATCCTAATTGAACCTTTCCAAAACGTCACAGCTAAATTTGCAGCTTTAATTCGCATTTGTTGAAATTAAAAGAGTTCAGAAACAAAACATCTTGCGATATCTGTAATGTAACGAAAACTGAAATCTACGCAAACAGTGCATATGCATAGTTTTCTACCATTTTTTTCTTAAAATTCATAAGGGCCGTCGTCTTTTAAAGGTACAAAAAGGTACAAATTAATTACACACTACACACACTTACCTTTAACCTTTCGCTGAAACTACTCGAGTAGTTCGAACTACCAGAACACTCGGTTTCTTAGTGCTCAGTCACACTAGAATTTTTTTTACTTCTTTCGTTTATATTGTTCCATCTTCAATGACCCTATGAGGGTAGTGTTGTGGCTATGCACACAATTAGTAAAAACTTCATTATCGATAAAACAATAGTGCTACGCATATAAAAACAACCACCACTCTTTCAATTTCAAGCCTTTTTATCTTTTTCTCTTTCACAATAACATACGATGTTATTAGAAGTTTTTGATTGGTTGATTGTTACATTGAAAAATTGGTTTTTGATATTGATCAATATTTTTAGTCTCCAGTCAGTCCGCGTAATAACTTCTTCATTAACTGTATGCAAAGTGTTTTGGATAAAATCTAACTTGTGTTATAGTTTACTGTTTTTGATTAACGATCGTGGTAGGCCCGCGTACTCTAGTCTACCACAGACAACAGGTGATATCTGAGAGGTGCTGGTGAATAATATATATCCAGCCAACGATAGCATCCTTAATATTAGTCATGAAAGATTTCTTGATGATGGCATGCTATGTGTGGGCTTTAATTTTAAAAGGAGACAATGCGTTACATTATCAAGGAATATGCCACTAGATGAATTATTAGCAACTCTATTTTAGTTCTTTTGTGCAAGTTTTTAAAACAAATTTGCTTTTCACATTTTATTTTAACTTTAATTTTTCTATCCTATCATGAAATATTGGCCTATGTCAAATTTTATATGGAATAGAATTTATTTTTTAGTTCAGCGTTTCTCAACCGGTGGTCCGCGGATCATTAAAGGTCCGCAGAAAAAGTTTAGTGGTCCGCAAATTATACCAGAATTACTTTATATTATTTTTAAATTTATTACCAGAGTTTCGCTTTTTTACTCCTCATAATAGTATTCACAAATTAAAATTTTTATATGTTTAATATCGTTCTTACTCGGTAAGAGTAAATTTTTATTATTCTGACTTCACTCCTTTGGATCCATTTTTATTTTCTTTCATTCCATTTTCAGAAAAATAAAACTAGTACTTTTTCGTCATCCTTTTTATTTATTTTAATAAAAAAAAACTCGCATAGTTGAACAAAACATTCAGAAAAATAATTCATTCTGCAGTTCTTCCTGAGCGAGTTTCCCAAATACGGGAATGAAAATAAAAAATATCGTTCCTACTTCTAAATCGAAATCAATATTTTCTTTCAAATACTCACAAATTTAATTTTTGCTTCAAATTTGATGCTTTCTTTCGTATTAAAAATAAAAACAGATTTTTGAGATCATTTAAACTCAAGTAAGTAAAGAAGAAATTAAAATAAATAAATAAATTATTTTTCGAATGTTTTCTTATCGAAATAAAATCGAGTTAAATTACTATTGTACGCCATAAAGAGTAAACATTTGGGACAACATGCACGCAAAAGAAAAAATATGTTTAATTTTTTTGAGAAAACTGTTTAATCCAAGCATTTTTTTATTTGTTAGTAAATTAATATAAAAATAAAATTAAATAAATTGGTTGCTATAGAAATTTAGACAAAAGAAAACAAACCAAAAACTTCTTGGATTTAACAATTTTCTCAAAAACTATTTTACTAAACATATTTATGTAAATGCATATATGTATTTTTTCTCTGCACACGATACAAAATGTTACACGTACAAAAAACTTGGTATGTAATTCAATTCGGGCATAAAAAATCTATTTTACTGTCGAGCAGTTTTTCGATTTTTATTTTATTTTGTCCTCAAAAGGTTTTTGTCTTTCAAAATAAAATGCATAAAAATAAAAATCCGCTCTCAAAGAACTAAATTTTATTTTCATATTTTTCACCCTTAGATATTTAAATTTTTTTTTTTCAAAATAAATTTTTGTGCGTTGTAGATTTTTATTTCGCTCAAAAGAAAATAGGAATAAAATCTAGATTTTTTCTAGATTTATACATTTTTCAAATAATTATCTCCCAACAAAAGTCTTATCTTGTAATTTTTTATTTTGCTCATAAGATTCTTTTATTTTATCTTAAGAGCAAGGGCGAAAAACAATCGGTCATCGCATCGAGAGCTCGGACTCCAGCGCGCATTCTAGTTCAAACCTAGATGTTTTTTGATTTCAAAAATAAATCAAAGACGATATTGAGATCAGCTTATCGTCACTTTAGCATAATGCCAGTATCTAGTACCGATTACTAAACTAGCAATGGTAGTAATCCATTGACATCCATCCAACTAGGCATTTAATCCGGTAAAGGATAAAAAGCTAATATAAATAATACGAAGCAGTCGAAAGCCAAGAGAAATTATATCGTACAATGCTAAATATAACAAAAATAAAATCCAAGGGGACCTTTTGACCCTCAAATTGGCCTAAGATTCCTGTATACCAAATTTACGGTCAATAGATCAAGCTGTATCTGAGATATTGTGTACACATACAGACACACACTTTTAAACAGATATTATATTAACTATTTAGAGAATTTTATTTATAATATAATTAGTTTTGAGATCACAAGAGACGAAAAGTCTTTAGTAATCTTTTGCGTTCTCTTTTGATAAAACTAAAATGGTTTTACAAACCCCTTTCCGCTCATATTGTAATTTGTTTTTTATTTCAAATTCTGCACGTATTTTGTATCAATATATTTTACTTTTATAAAAAATATCACTTAATACATACCAACACACATATCAAGAAGACCATTATCCCATCCCTTAATAACTTGTCCAGCACCTAATTGGAATGTGAAAGGTTGATCTCTATCAAAACTGCAATTAGAAAAAAATATAAATTGATTAGCACTTTCTATAAGATTATTATTTTAGTATTGATTTTAGTCATGTTAAACTTTTGACACTGTGCTTGCAACAATCTCTCTAAGAATTAGTTCAAACGGCCCATAATTAATATCTCTGGGCCAAATTTTCAATCCAAAATCGGCACCAGTTTTGCATCGATGTGATGATTTTTTAACAAGCCAAACTCAGCCGAATCCAGGTGAAACATTAAAAAAATCATGTAAAAGCCAACTCTCAGGTTGTTAGAACGCTGTGTTAATTACATTACAGCAATTATTTGGTGTTTACGAGAAGTCTTTAGTGCGAGAACCTGCATAATATTTGGCTCACTAGCGCGAATAAATGAATCCCTGGTTCGGTAAGGGACCGATGAGTTGGGACTGTGTACATTTTTGCTGACAACTACTGAGAATTAGAGTGCCTTGAACCGCACGTAAATAAAGAAAAATACTTCCAAATGATTTCACGGTGATTGGGACAACTACACGTTAACATTTTCTTGACAACAGAATGAGGTTTATTTAAAATATAAAGTTTACATGTGTGTATGAATAAAATCAATAACTATTTCCACAGAAGAAATTGACGTTGGCCTTGTATCATGAATTTTTAATTTCAAAACATAAGTATTTGAAATTAGTGGAACTATATTAAATTTATATAAACATAACGTGCGGTTACCTCAAATACACCGTTATGTACGTATGCAGCTGTCAAGTAAATTTTGATGGTTCGATATAGCGTATTCGCTCTCGCGATGAGTTAGAGAGAACCGCATTTCGATTGGCAATAGAACATGTTTTTCAGTGCGGGCTTCACGTCGGCGGTCGCAGTTAGGACCGAAGAAATAAGGGCAGACTTTGGTGAAGCTCCATTTAAGCTATGTTCGCGGTGGACACTTTTAAAGTGTTCAGGTCCTTCTTACTGAAACTCTTTAACTTTCTCTTGAGGTGGCATTGGTAGATTAACCAGGAGGTGGTTTCTCCCGACGAGAAGAACCAAGCTTTATTCTGATAAAAAATTCCATATTTTTTTAAAAAAACCTTCCAACATTTCAAAAAAAAAATTTATCGAAAACAAAATTCCAAAAAAAATTATTTAAAAATAAATTATACTTCGATTTTTTTAGCACAGGTTCTCACAAAACTTGGCGAATGGCATATAAACCGAAAGAGGAGACCTTCCGAAGTAGCAAAAATTGTGAATATCAGTACTGCAACGAAGGCCTATTTCTAATTTTACTCTAAAACAAGAATATTCATAGATAAACAAATTCTCTAATGATTTGCTAATTTATTTCGGTTCTGGCATTTAAACTAAAATAATTCCTGAATTCAAACATAAAAACATTTGTGAATTCAAACATAAAAACATTTGTGTGTGCTACAGGCTTAGAGTATATAGAAATAAAGAGAGAAAATAACTTAATAAAATTGTACGAAGAGAGACATAATAAATGGTAATAGCTGATATGTTATATTCAATTTCACTTTTGTCCATTTTGATTTGCTTTTATTTACAACCATACACTTTTTGATTAAATTATAAATTAAAAAAATTTTAAAATTTAAAACGCCAAAAACTATTAAATGTTTTCTTTATAGTTGTGCTAATTTTTATAAAATGAATGAAAATAATAACGAGAGGAATTTAAATTTATTGTGTTATTTCCAGTGATTATTTAACTCAAATGTTTTATAATAGACAAGCAATATTTTCTAACGAAACGAACAAATATTTAAGTTATGTAATTATTTTCAAAGTATATTATGAAAATTTGCTGTCAAACTTTTTCCATCATATGAAAATATCAAAAATTATATATTTGGTTATAATAAAAGCTGAAACGTCAGTTTTTTCATTTCGTTTTATACAGTAGCCTGAAGGAAGAAACTATCATTTTTTGTGGTAGGTGTTTTTTTATAGATTTAAAAAAAAGTCGCAATCATTGTACAATTTTGAATCAAACGAAAAAGTTACGCATGTCTATGAGAAGATATAACTGTTTCTCAGAGACAAAGAGAAGAAAATTAAACAAATTTGACATAAGTCTATGTACGCTACATATTAGTTGTAGTGATCGGTTGGCTACAGGTCAGTTAACCAACCAATATTTTAATATTTTCTCAGTTGATTGCTTTGTTGCATCACTCAATGTCAATTAATAATACATGTTTCTTTCTACATAAATAATAACAATTTTTGTTATGTGAAGCGTAATCACAATATTATATGTAGATATAATACGGTTGTTTAAATTTATAAAAAGTAGAATGGTTGTCTGTAGACGTAGTTGAAAGAAAGCATATTTTCTCGTTTGAATAGAATTGTGTATTGAGATGATGTATGGAAATGGTTGACTTGCATTTTATATTGAAATATTATGTAAACTTTGATTGAATGGTTAACATTGTGTAAAATATAATCAATAAGTGATAGATTATATAAATTTAAAACCAAAAGATAAATTTTGTAAAGGTTGTAAATTTGTGGTTATAAATAAAGATTATATTAACAATAATAATATTTGAAGAAATTTTTATTGCTTTAAAACGGATTTGATACTGGATATAAATTCGTGGTTATATCCAATGAAATTGGGTGACAAATTTTGGTTGCTGTTAGCTACCTCACATCAAGATAAGGAAAATAAAATATATGTACTACTATATGGATGTGGGCAATTGTGTCAAGGTAAAAATAAAACTATTATTGATGAATTTGAAGCGCAAGAAAACGGAGGAAACAATGGCTCATAGGAAAGAGTATGCCAAGTTTGGAAAAATATATATAGAATGGAAGAAGACGAAGATTATAATATATATTGCTTACGTTTCATCTATTGGACTAATAATGCGATTATTAGAGATGTTAACAATTCACCTGGTGGAGATCAAGAAGTGGAACAACATAATCCCGTGGTGCAGTTAAGAGCGTACACAGACATACAAATACTTTGTCTTATTACTTTAGATAAATATATTCATTTTTTTATTTGGCAATCATCTCAAAACATATTTTTCAAATAATTAATTAATTTCCCACCACATAACTGAAATAACAAAACTCAACTAACTAAAAGTCATAAACCTTGAGTCAGTATAAATTTATTGTTTTATTTGTATCTCAAGAAAGAAGAAATTCAATAGAAAAAATGTCAGAAAAGGGATCAAGGTAGCTAGCTGGTAACAAAGAAACAGAAATTTCGTTATATTTTATCAAAAACAGTGATATTAAGAAATAGTTGAGATAATTGCCCGCTAAGATAAAACATTTGTTCTTTACCAGACTCTTTTACCTGCAAAAAGGTTCGAATTGGGACAATCAAATTTAAAATGATCAGTTCGTAATATAACGTTACAATCGTGGGGACGGTCTGCATGACCCGAAATATAAGGGATCTCAGACCAGGTTTTCGCTCTTCTTTAGAAAGCAATTTAGTTTTATTAAATTAAATTTATTCGCCAGCTTAGCGTTAAAATGTGTTATTAATTTTATTCAGCATATCGAGGTGGCGCAGTAACATTTAGTTAACTAAATGCGAGACTATATTGGCTAAATGCTAAGTAATGAGGAAAACAACTAGTTGTCGAATGTGTTATTTTTCTCAAAGTAGAAATAATATCATGAAAATGCTTGTCTGCCTGATTATGGTTGTTGTCGACAAACTCGGAAAGCGGTAGTTTAAGATCTGTTGATATGCTCCGACGGACCACGGGTTTAACATAACGCGTTTAATGGGTTACCATGGACTTTAAATTTTAACAATTAATTCCATTCTATGCAAATGTCTAGGCTTGGAATAGTTGAAAATTTGTTTTTGAGTTCAATATCGTTGCAAATCTAATAACCGTAAATATTTTTTCAATGCATAGACCATTTAAGATTAATATGGTATGATCGGTGATAAATTGATAATAGTGTTTTTTGGGACACAGCACTTTCACATTATGCTAATTACATCGCGATTTTTATGTTTATGTGTATGAATGCAATTGTGTGATAATATTATCAGCTGGACGTGAAAACAGGACACGTCCAACTCCAGAATTATTATTCATACTTGTCCTTATTATCGAATCGAAGTTGTTTCGCTGCTACCATTATCGCAAGTCTATATCAGTTATCATACCATAGGAGATTGTATTGCTATTGCGAACGGGTTTTCCAAACAAGACTGTAGTTTGGAAACGCAGTTCGCGCTAGCAATACACACTAGTTTTTGTAACAAATGCACAAAATTTATTAAATATTTATTAAATGTTGATTATATAATTTATTTAACAAATTTATAAATTAAGGGGACCGCACATATGTTAATTACAATTTTTAAATAATTCAACATTTTCATGGAATTATTTTCTAACAAATTCAAAGACTAGGTTATAAGGAACAATATTATCTGTATTTTAAAACAATTAAAATAGTTTTATTGTATCAAAATTTCAAACCTGAAAAATCCATGTTACATGTTATAATATCTGACATGGTAAATGTGCGATCCTATAAAGGATATATGTATAAAAATATAAACATAGCAATCCGGCCACAAACAAATTTCGAAATTTTAAAAAATATTGTCATTCACGTAAAGCTTTGTACTGAAAATAACTTGACAATTGGTTTGAAAACTCAATAATTGTTATTTCTTGCAAGTTAGATTATTTTGGGTTGCGTTTAAGTTGTTTTGATTACATGTTAACTTAGTTAAATTATTAATATTATTTCAATAGATAAATTATTGATTTCTAGTAGTTATTTGAAGTTTCAAATCTCATATGAAGAGACGTTCTCAGTTTATAATTAAAATATACTGTCAACTCAAAAAATATTTTATTTTTTACTGATTTAATTTACAAATAAGTCGTTTAGACCTTAGCTACCGAAATAATAATGACATTCACAATTCCCAAGGGAATTATAAGAGGGAGTTAAACTTAGCTCAGATTTCATATTTAATTATTTAATATTTGATGATATTACAAAAATGAATTAATATTAAATTTATGGAAATAAATATAATTTCCGCTGAATAAGGTAAATATATTTATTTCATATATGATTGACCGATATTACCTGTATATAATAAATCGATCGTCAATTGGATAATCGATTAATTTATTAAAATAAATGTAAATCTGGGAGGGGATTTTTATAGAATATAGTGAAGAAATTATATACCAATTGTACTACAAATTAAATAAAAATTGCAATCAAAAATCAATTAATAAACTTATCTTAGAGTTTAAAGTTTAGTTTTAAACCTTTTACTGAAAGAAAGTCTGCCCAATAGGCCTTAGTCTACGGGTTTGCATGGGGTTCCCCCAGCAGAAAGACTCTCTTTCCATCATATATTAAAGAGAAATCAAGTGGACTTCACATTATGGCAGCTCAACAAGATACGTCCACAATAGCCCTAATTTGTATTATAAATTTTTGTTTTGTTTATTTATAAACAACATTATTTACATAAAGCCATAGTAACGAATAACAATACCCTAGCAATATAATTTGAATATATATATAAAATTCAAAAATTCAATTTTTTTCAAGAATCTGAAAATACTGCAAAAATTATAACAAAATCAATATTTGAAACTTTTTTCAAAATTCCAAAAATATTCCAAAATTAGAATAAAATCAAATATTTAAACTTTTTCTAAATTCCAATAATATTCCAAAAATTCTTAAAAATTCAAACTTTTTCCAAAATTCTAAAAATATGCAAAAATTATTACAAAATCAAAAATTGAAAATTTTTTCAAAATTCCAAAAATTGTAATAAAATCAAAAATTTAAAATTTTTCAAAATTCTAGAAATATTCAAAATATTATTACAAAATCAAAAATTGAAACTTTTTCCAAAATTCTAAAAATATTGCAAAAATTATTACAAAATCAAAAATACAAACTTTTTCAAAATTCCAAAAATATTTCAAAAACTATAACAAATTCAAAAATTTCCATGTCCAACTTCATTTTCAATTACATTTCGTCATAAATACAGCTACATTTTTTTTTCTAAAAAATTGGCTAAAAAAAGAAATGAAATCATTTTTTGACACACTTGACATTATTTTTTGACAAACTTGTAATGCCATAATTCTTTATAATAATAATAAATTTTCATATCATACAAACTATTAATTTTATTTTTTTCTAAAAAAAATTGGGTAAAAAATAAATAAAAATCTTTCTTTTGACACACTTGACAACATTTTTTTGACAAACTTATAATGCCATAATTCTCAATAATAATAATAAAATTTCATTTCACACAAACAATAAATTTTTTTTTTTTCCCAAAAATTGGGTAAAAAAATAAATTAAAATCTTTCTTTTGACACACTTGACAACATTTTTTTGACAAACTTATAATGCAATAATCTAGTTTTTGATCTCACATACCGATCTGTACCATCAAGATTTCTCCAAATTTAATGTTCCTACTCGTAATCACTTAAAATAAAAGTTTTTTAAGCCAAAAATATGAAAATTTGCTATTTTTGACACACTTAATGATTTTGTTGACACACTTCCGGCACAGTTATCGAACACAGCGTCCTTTCGAACCTGTCCCTTGAGTTTACCTATTTTAAGAAAAAAAATTTTTGAAATCCCTCCAGCGGTTTTCCCTGCAGCGTAGGTAATGACGGACGGACGGCCGGCCGACAGACAGACATACATTTTTTTTTTGCTTTTTTAGAATCAGTAGGTCCTAAAACGTCGAGAAATACCAAAAAAGTGGGGGTAAGAATTTCACTTTTGGCTCATGAATGTAATACTTAGGTCTTTCAGACCGAAATAATAACTTACTTGATCAATTAAAACGCAAAATCATGCTATCAAAATACTTGATAAAAATAAATGTTTTAGTTTAATAAATGTTTTAGGTAGTAAAAAATAAAATTATCTATGTATCACGTGAATTATTAGATGTCAATTACCTTGTGAAACTTACTAACCCTCGGGCCAGAGGCTCTCGGGTAATAAACGTATCCCTCGCTAATTAACATCCTTATAATTCCCTTGATACATAAATAACTATTGTGTGCTTGTTTTGGTGTGTGACATATTTGTTTCGCGTACACAAAATATTTTCGCGTGCACAAAATACTATTTTGAAGAATCAAAACTATTTTGTTTATTTCTTATATTCTTTTTTCGTTTATTTTAATTTAGAACAAAATTGAATATTTTGTGTGAATGTGTTACAAAAAATATTTTCTGTGCTTGTTTTGATGTGTGACATATTTTTTTCGCGTACACAAAATATTTTTGCGTGCACAAAATACTATTTCGAAGATTAAAAAATATTTTGTAGGCATATGTGCGACATATTCATTTTTCGTTTATTTTAATTTAGAACAAAATTGAATATTTTTTGTGCATGTGTTACAAAAAGTAATTTTGTCTAACGTCTGTAATCATAACTTACATCTTTCCTCTTAAAGTTATACGTAATTTATATAAGTATGACATTTGAACCATTACAACTTTCACTGCATACAAATGCATATTGAAACTTCAATTAACAATTTACCTTTACCTGCTAAAATTAATTTTTCATAAGACATACCGGATATTAAAATCTTTAAAATAAACTTTCTTTAGAGTTTACATGATGATGAAAAGAATGATGAAGACGAGAAAAAGTTATTTCGCAATAATAATGATAATAAATAAAAAAAAGAAATGAATCCAAAAAATAATAAATATAACGTGTTTCACATTTAAAATAACTAAAACCATTAAACAATAAAAATATTTTAAAGAAAATATAAACAACGATAACAGTAACCGCGTGGAAAACACAACAAATGCTTACAATTTTTCATATTTTATTTTCTTACATCTTTGTTTATTAGATAGATTTTAATTTTTTTTCATTGCTCTTAGGTTACACGAACAATTTACGTTTTGAGGTTTTGAGCTATACTGATGATGTCATCATTTATGTTACTGATCTTATAATACATGTATATTATGCATATCATTAATTTATTGCTTTGAAAATTTGTCATATTCCTCAACGATGTCATTTTCTTAAAATAAATGTTTAAAAATTTATCTTAAATTTTTCTTTTTCCATCGTTTAAGCATCGTGATAAATGTTTTTCTTGTTTTGTTTAAAGACATTACCTGTGGAAAAATGAACATTTACAAAACAGTGCAATTAAACGTTGTCCACAAGTCCGATATTATATGTTTTTTTGTTCGATTCTACACTTAAATGTGTGAATTTTTGTAGCAACGATTTGCTTAAAAAGTTAAAACTGCCCTACTTGCTATACTTTTGCTATTGGAATACTTGTTAAGCGTATCCTTTTCTAGGATTCACCTAACGGATGCTTTTAGAAAAATAATAGAAGCAAAACATTAGAATTCACGACCTGCTGAAAATTAATTCTATAATCTAAAAGTTATATTCAAAATTTAGAAATTCATCTTTGACGATCTTTCTTTTTAAGTAATTCAATCTCTTTAAAGTCGTCTTTTTGACATTTCTACAGATGGTTTCAGTGTTTTCAAACAGCAACCTCACCATTTGTTCTACAGTAGTAATTGTTTTCATAGAATTACTGACATCTTAATTACTGACACCTTGGCAATATGTCAGACTTCCAATGAATTTGATGAAGAATGTGCCACCAAAAAAATAGAGAACGCATTATTCGGAGTGGAAACCATTTTTGGTTGGGTTGTGATTGACAATAATAATAAAAGCCACCAGACTCTCATTATTATTGTTAATCAATACTTACCAAAAAAGGATTTCCACTTCGGAATAATGCATCCTATATTTCTTTGGTGATACCTTCTTCACTTGGTTCCTATAAATCTGGCATAATCATGATGGCAGACAAGTACCTTCGATTGACTAATTACTAATTAATAAAACCCAACTTTTCTTATGGATTTTGACAGGCTGATCAAAGATATCATATTAATTTTTTAGGTTAGCTCTTGTTTTTTTAGATATTCGCGAGCCCCCATTTTTCGGTGAAAAAAATATTATTCCTGTTTTTGGATCTCATGTTTAAAGTTTCTATTTCCTTGAGAACCACTCAGTCCCGGGAATCCCGGGATTCCTGGGCAATATTTTAAATTTAAAATCTATCATTAAATAATAATTTTGTTTGATTTTTTTGTTGAAATTTAATTCCAATCTTAACGGTTTTGTGAATTTTAAGGCAATAATGGACATTAAAAACATTTGAAAACTTAATGTATTAGTTTATCATTTATATATAGGGGCTAAAACCATTTATACTATATAATTACCAGTGGTTTCTAACCTTTTAGTAGTCGAGACCAGTTATGAAGACATTTTATGATGACAATAAGTAATTGATAATTTGTAAATAAATCAAAAGCTGAATCTAAATCGTATTTGCAAATAAATTTGACTGTATTCACCACTCCAAAGTAAGAGTTTCAAAATTTTAACCTCATGTAATATAGATTTGCAAATGTGTTTTGATCCACTATTCATGGCCGTGTCCAAACCACTACTCAGTGGACGGAGACAAAAATGTCATTTACCGACAACAAATAACAAAACTTGTGCATAAGCCTATACGAAAAACAGTTTACTTGAAATATCTACTTTTATGGGTAAAATGTACAGTGCATGTACATTTTTAAACATTGGTTTTATTTCACGCCTGAGATTGCGGTCTATTGGCTGTCAAATTTTTCATAACCTGCTAACCCAATGTAGTCCAACTATACTTATTTGAAAGTTAGTACATTTTTTTACATAAATAACAAAATCAGAAAATCATATTTATTAATTTAAATTAAAATTAGGCGATCTTGTCTTTTGGCTGTCTATCGGAAGCTCGAAAACTAGTTTGGATTATTGATGAAATTGATAGAAATTCGGTCTTCTCCTGATGCTAATCTCGCAAAGATTTCGTCAAGAAGTTTCTGTTTTGTAATAATTTTGTTGAAAAAAAATGCTTTGAAATAGGGATGCAAAAAATATATCGACATATCAATATATCTATGTTTTTGTAAAAAAAACGATATTATTTTAGTTGACACATCGACATTTAATTTGAAGCTACTACTTCAACGATTTTTTATATATTTATACTATATTTTTGTTTACATTGAACTAAGCAACAAAGCAACGATATAAAGCATTTGTTACCTGATTTATTATGAAATATAATAAAATGCTTCCTTCATTGTTAAAAATGAAATAATGGTAGTGTTCAGTCATGCAATATGATCAAAAATTTGCGATATTTTACGTCAATTTTACGTTATTTCACTTCGCTGAATATTATGTCAAACCGGGCAGGGAAAAATAATGGACTATACACCGAAGTTTATAGGTCACTTTTATTTCAATTAATTTTGATTACAAAAGATAAATTTAGCCCGCAAAACACAAATCCAATTTTATAAAGAATAGTTATTACAAAAATGTAATCTTTAATTCCCTGTCTTTGATGCTATAAAACACAAATTTTGGTGCAGTTTGCACAAGTTATTCAAGTTTTCCCAAAAAAACTCATAACTCAAAATTTGGAAAAAAAAGTTTTTGCTAAGAATAATTTAAATTCTGCAACATAATTGGATCATATATTAGTTTTGATTTTCGAGATAAAACTACGAGCTATTTTGAGTTTTCTTTATTTTAACCGCGTTTATGTATTTTTTCTTTTGCATTTGTCGCCGCATCGTAAATAAATTTCATAAGTTCAGTCGTTCTCAAACATCAGCTAGGAATTACTTTAAAATAGTAAAGTGTAAGGTCAAATTTATTTAAATAGCGTCGTGAAGAAGTTTCAAGTGTAAAAATAGTCCAAATTCATACTGCTAAAAAAATCACACCATCTATAAGAAAAGAACAGAATATCTTTATTACTTCGGCATATAATTGAATGAAGATAAACCGTGAATGCCGTATGGAGATTTGGTGTTGAGTTTGAAATAATTTTTTGTCAAACATGTCATCAAACAAATTTTAATATATTTTAACATTTAACTTGGTTTTTTAGTTATAAAATAGGTTTCTGTGTGGTTACAAAACAAATGGTTTCTGTTGTTCCAAATTTCGATTTCAGGACTGTAACGACAATTACATATAGCTAATAGAAAAGTTGGTTGAAATAATGAAAACTCAAAATAGCTAGCAGTTTTAGTTCGAAAATCTAAATAACAACTTTTATATAAATCAATTATGTTGCAGAATTTAAGTTATTCTTAGCAAAAAAAAATTTTTTTCCACATTTTTAATTTTGACTATTTTTGGGAAAACTTGAAAAACTTGGTGCAAACAACACCAAAATTTGTGTTTTATAGCATATAAAAGACAGGGAATTGAATTTACTATAGGTTCCAAAAATTAAAAAAAATTTACAATCATTGTTTGTTATAACATTGTTGTTTCAACATTGTTGTTCTGGAGTTGAATATGGGAAAATTTAAAAAAAACGTGAATTGTTCAACTTTTTTCGAGTGTAACTTCCAGAATCCTTGATTTGATTTTATTTAATTTGATTGTTTTGCAAAATATGAGATCCAAAAACCGGAATAACAATTCTTTTCACCGAAAAAAATGGTTTTTTGCGAATATAAAAAAAACAAGCGCTAACCTAAAAAATGTCATATGATATTCGTGATCAGCAGGTCAAAATCCATAAGAAAATTTGGGTTTTATTTAGGGCGATTTTGTTTGTAAATTACTGTTATGACTTACGGACGTATTGTTCGTATTGCTGGTACTAATCTGGTAAATTGTAGACAGTTGAAGACGAAAATTAATCGAGGTACGATGAATCGAGGTAAATTTGCAAGGAGGTAGCAGTTCATAACGAATAATTTCCTTTCAATCCCAACATACACACAGCATCGCTTTATTAGACATAAATCCAGATTTTGGAGTCGATTGTGGTTCATTATACGTGATGATGTGCTTCAGAGATGGCATGACTTTGCTTCAGAAGTGACTAAAACGATTGTGGGTTACCAGTTACTACCGCGACAGCAAAAGAAAATAGTAAAACAATCGATCAAAGTATGGAGTCTACAAACATAGGCAGATCTAGAGTAAGCAAATGAGCTAGATCAATTGGATAAATGGAGATAATCTGAAAATGAGGTAAAGGTCAAGATTCAAGACGGAAGACTATAGTGGTAGTAAAAATGCTGGCTATGTTAGTCAACTATTACATCAAATACTTTGGGTATGCTAAGGATGACATATGTATATAATCATTATGGTATGAGGAAAATTTGAGGAGACACTCTATGGAATTATACAGAGGGAATCTTAGTTTGGTGGACACATGGTATACATCTGTAGAATAAAAACTCAGTTTCTTTACAAACACGGTGCTCTCGCCATGACACCATCATGACAGGCTCGACACTAAGCACATGAATGCGGTGGTGAGCAAAGTCACAAAGACTCGGGGAGTGACACAGTTATCCTAAAGTGGCTGTATACCATGATATTGACGTATGGACATTGCTTCTGCTTCACGTCGCTTGAAACAGAAGAACGCATATCAACTCTGAAAAGATCGAGTTGGAAAAGTCCTATCTCGAATTTAGAGATGTTCTTAGGCGTGAGATTTGAAATAGTCTGAGATTTAGTCTGGAAGTTTAACGAGATTAAACATAAAGTGGAGCAGTGAAAACACGAAGTACCATATGAGCAATGTGCTACGAAGCAGTTGTCTCTGATATACTTTCTAGTATCTGCGATGAAATAATAGTTTTACCGTTCAGATGCGGTCGATGTAAACTCTTATTGTTCGTTCTATTCCATGATAACCAGTTCAATGGTTCTTGTATCTAATTTTGTTTTTTTTATTTCGTTAATTAATACATACATGCTTGTAAACGATTTTTATATTTTGCAAATTTTTTTTTTTTTGTTTTCATTTTAAGGATGAACAGTCATTTTGGCTTACGATTATGTTTGTTTGTGGTTTACTAATTATTGGGGCCTATTCAGTAAAATTTTCTGTCGAAAATTTCTGCTATTCTTCTTTTTTTTGTATGATGATTTATTTTCCCGTTTTAAAATTTCGTACAAAAAATAAGAATAGCAGAAACTTTCGATAGAAGATTTTATAGAATAGACCCCAATATTGTTGTTTTTTCTTAAAAAAAAATATAACTGCAGTGATGATATTCAAAATGATTTATAGTATTTGTTATGAGTAGAAAATAAAAAGAAACTTAAAAGTACATAATTTGTTTGGGAAAATCTAAAGTGTGCTCTGCTTCTGTCATTCATCAGTTTTGCGTTCAAAAATGGTAGTACAGTAAAAGCCCGATTATCCGACATTCAATTAACCGAATATTCAGTTAACCGGAATTTTTAATTTTTGAATTTTTTTCTCTTTTACCACAAAAATGTTTTCTTTATTTGCTAATTCACAGGAAATATATTTTGTTTTAACTTTTGCATTATTTAAAATTTTAAAATATTCTTATTATTTATTTCATTTACTTAATTTTGTATTTATATAAAATATTATTTGCAATCAATGTTACAAATAACTTGAAGTAAATATACAAATGTCAGTTTCTATTTTTTTATTTGAAAATATATTGACCAGAATTCTAACAAAATGTTTATATTAAGTATAACATGAAATCGTCCTAAAATTTCATTTACATTCAATTATCCGGAATTTTCGATTATCCGGCATGCTTAAATCCCCGAGCATTCCGGATAACTGGGCTTTTACTGTATTGGTAAACGACAGCAAAATGTTTTGATTTCTAACATTAATAATAATCTTTTGAAACAGCGAATATTACGGGAGGTGGCGTTACATTTGTATGAGTTATTTTCTACCGACTGAATTTCATTTTGGGAGTTGTTCAATGTTCATATATTAACAAAATGAGCGTCAGTCGTCGGACCCGTGGTGGGGCAGCATGCGAAAGTCGGTAAAAAAAAGTTTGGTCCTAGTATTTTCATACCGCTCCAAAATTTGTGAGATGATATTTTAGATTATTTTTAACAAAAAAAAAATCGTCCGCTGTATTGAAGAGGGTGTGTTGTACGTCAGTCACGTATATGAACCATTCTGAAAACTAGTAAATATAAATTCATTTTATACCTTACGCAATTTATGCAGCTGAATATTCATACTATTAAAATAATAGAGAAAACCGTCAGCAGTATTTTTAACGGATATAGACTCGTAACAATATGAAAACAATAACAATTAAACAAATTAATTCCAAAACAACAAAATTCGATGCTTTCTATTGTAACGATTGTACATAATCACAACGAAATACAAAACAAAATTGTATTCTACCTCGATTTCCCCTATACAATATTTCACTAACAAAACTAAAATCAACTATTTCCAAGAAAATGGGTAGAAAATAAAAGCAAAAAAAATCAAATAAAATACATACCAATAATGACGTAAATTTCATCAAAATTTTTCGAGTTTTCTTTGAACAGAAATTTTAAATATACCTTGAATATTTGAGAAATTAAGCAGAATTATATTTAAGGAATTCCTCTTGCAAAATGTTAATTAGTTTAAATTAGTCTGCGATATTGTAAAATTATTAATTTAAATTAAACTGCGATAGTGTATAGAATCTAGATAGGCATATTTTTTGCAGTATTGTTTTTGCTGTTGTAAAAATAATAGCGGTGTGATCGATCCAGGAGGAAATTTAGGAATAACGTGTTTCGAATTGAGAGTAAGGTCGATTTGAGGAAAGTTGAAAAACGTAACAAAAACATAATTTTTGGAAAATTTTAGTATATGTCTGTCAGTATATAATTAGAAGAATAAAAGAAATTGTAAATGAGCGGGGAACCAGACTACAAACATTTTTGTAAGACCTAAACCATCAGAAACGCAAACCAACCCACACATTTATCAGAGATATAAACCTCTCTTTATTCCAAAAGATGTTGCTAACGAACATAAATCATTTTAAAACTGGATTACAAATGAAATAAACCCAAAATCTACTTATTTTATTTTATGACAATTTTTTCTATTTTTTGAAAAAGATACTTTACTTTTGTTTTTATATTTATGTCGCGAAATATACGAAAAAGCAATAATAATTTGTTAAAAAATAATTCGATGATATGAGGTAGAAAAAAATGAAGAAAAGATGAAATAACAAAATAATATGTTCTAAGATTTTATGTTTTTGTTTTAATTTAGTAATTCGAATTTAGGTTGTATTTTGATATTCATGTAAATTTTTTTTTGTAATAAATATTAGAGTAGTAAGTTATGTTTATTTAACATTTAAAGGTTAGAGATGGGAATAATTAATATAGCTTTTATGCTGATGAAGTGGATTTTAGATTATGAATTGGGAGGGAATAATTAATTATTGGCTTACTTAACTGTCAAAGCAATTAGTTCATAATTTCCATTTACATGAAATAAGTAATAAACAAAAATCAATTCTCCTCACCATTTCTTCCTTGATTTTTTTCACTTCCAAAACAATACTTTATTTTATTTTATTGAAAAGGAAACAAATCAAAATTTATTGAAATTATTAAAAAATAGAAAAACTCTTTTTGGTTTTGGTCCAGAGGGAGTTAATAGAAGTCAGTCAAAAAATAGGTGAGGATGAAATGATGATATTTTTCTGTTTTATATTTTCCTCCAAAATAAAAATCTAAAATAAACTTTTATTTATAAACATACATATAAAAAAAAATTGTTAAAAATGCAAACGATATCACTCGTATGTATAAAATAAAAAAAAAATTACAGCAATAAATTGGAACTGGATCATCTTGTGTTGGAGAAATGAAATTTTAATGAGGTGAAATAGAGGAAAATTTTTGTGTTACAATTTTGTGGGTTAGGACTTTTTATGATGTTATATCGGTTTTTATACATCGAATAATGGGAATTGAAAATTCAAACTGCTTAAATATATATTTATAAAGTAAAGAAACACCAGATATACAAAATGTTGAGTAAAATATTTCAGATTGGTAAAATATGTATGGTATAAATAACCGATAAATAGTTAAGTTTTGGTTTTTTTATTTTGAAGTTGAAGGTAAAAAAAAACGGTTTGTATCGCCCATATTTAATATAAAGATATTTTTCTTATGTAATATATCTTCAATTTCTTATATTTATCTGGACTTTATTCTATAAAATAAATGAAATTGAAAATAAATATTTAAGTAGAACTTGTCATTTTTATAAAAGAAATTGATTTAAACCAATGTCGCGCAATAAATATTACAAGCATCTTTAATACTTTTATTATTCATACCAATTATACATAATTTGTTGTAAAATGTCAATACAATCAACTCGGCAGTCAAAATTTTTATCCATCTAATATCAGTTAAAAAGTTAAAACCATTTAAGTCATCGTTATCAAACATGTGTTATTAAATAAATGAAAACATGGTGATTCTGAGAATTTATCGAACATTATCTGTAAAGAAGTATTGTATTAGTCTAGAATTTCATTAGAAACGTACTATTGCCACATCCCATATTAATATTCGAAAAGCTATTTAATTAAAGTAGGTATAGTTAAAGTTTCACAATTAGTGTTTGTAGGAGTGACGGGGTTAATTAGTAAATTTTCCATGAATTCTACAATAGAATACGGATGTAATGAACGACCTTAAAAAAATCATCTGCCATGATAACTCGGCAACGATGGACGACAAAAATAAAAAAAAAATTGCAGCCAGACGAACAGGCTACAATATCAGTAAAATTCGTTGATTGAGTATAAAATGTAAATATACTTGAAGTATGAAATTGAAAAAAAACCAATTCTGTAAAATGAAATATATTTTATTTATAAAAAATATTAAGAATTTAGTATTTAACTAAAATAACAAGAAAATGTAAATTTATTTTATAAGAATACTGTACCAAAAAACTCTATATAGGGGGAGGAGTGTTATATCAATAAAGTAAAAGATGAATAGAAGAAAAAAAGTTCAACAGTAAATCTGACTTACAACAACAATAAACTTTTAAACATTTTCTAACCGTACAACAGGTCAGCCTTAGCAAATCATAAATAGTATAAACATTTTTTACTAATCCAAAGGGAATAAAATTTTGCTTTCTTAAAAAACTTAATATATTTTTCGAGTTATACTAACCCATATCATTTTTATGTGTATATAATGAAGTGGAAAAAAAAACATAATTAGTTTGTTAAGTGACTGTAATATTTAATACATAACAAGATTTCTATCTTTACTTCTTAGAATTGGTATGTTTATATTCGCTCTGGCTATGATCCAGAATGAAAGAAGGTGTCTGTACCTCAAAAACTTTGAATTATATTTCAATATCATAAAAACCATAAAAAAATTTTATTTTTTAATTAAATACATATTATTTATTTAACCAAAAAAAATCGTTTTCACATTATGTGGATCTTTGTATCCACAGTTCTCTACCAAAAAAATTAACAGAGGGTAAGTAAAGGTGTAAAAATGGAAATAAAAATCTGGAATCTTAAACAAACCAAAAAAAAAAAGAACAAATATAAATAATAAAATAAAGTGAAAAAAATGTCTCAAGGGTTTTTGTTTAAATTGTTTTCAATGTAAATTGTGTTATACAAAATTTTATATAATTATACAGACATAATATATAAAACACAGTAAAGATTTTGGGCGAATTCAGTTTGTCTATTTGGTAAATGTGGATTAAACAATTAAGTAATCACTTCACAAATCTCTTCTTGCTCTTCAAAATTTGGGTTATCTCTTAAAATATAAAGACACTAAAATTATGATGCACTATTGACTATAACGTAGTCGTAATGCATCTTCCTTAACCATAGAGTACAGTACCATAAATAAATCTTGGTTTATTTCCTTACAAAAACATTACTATACAGAAAATACAACTACTAAAAATTATGTTGTATTTACATAATAATAATGACTTAAATTTTGACATCTACACTGAAAAAAAAATTGTAGGTAAAATACTGCAAACAATCGTCTGTTCAACTTACTTAATGGACATGTTTAAACTTTGATTGTTTTAACAAACATGGCTCTTAATTGGCAGTTTTGAACAAACACGAGATCTCATATTGATGACATGCTCTCTCCTGAGGTGTATATACTATTTATTGCACGACCACAATATAATTATGATATTAAAACTAAAAGCTAATCATTTATAGGAAACGAAAATTAAAAATTTGAAGTTCCATCATAGTAGGCGGTTTTTATTTGTTTGAATTTATCGTAAATGTTTCTGTTTCCATGAAAACTATCGTTGTTGTCATGATGTGTTATTATTTTATTCCCTAGGGAGTAAAAGATGTAGTCCGCTCCCGCAAATGTGGGAGCGGAATTGAACTTTATGTTTCAACTTTATATAACACTCAAAATTGAGACCAATAAAAAATTAGGTCTCTGAATTTTTAAAAGCGGCGGGGTTGACAATAAATCTTGGCAATAATTCTAAGTGTCAAGAAACGGCCTATGTTGAGGGTCACATATTCACTATTTTGACCGACCCCTCGAGTCTGAAGTGGCTTATCACAGAGTCTTGAGTGGCTGACTGGCTAGGTGGAGTCTAAAGCTCCAGCATATGTACCAATTACCCACCAAAAGGAGACCCAAAACGTAGTCCCTGATGCTCGTCTTTATGACGATACACACGAAGAATTTGCCGAAGCACTAACACATCACATTTATGACATGAAGGTTGACGATGAAGGTTATCAACACCAAGACTGCGTGATACCGTGGTACTACAATACCGAATGATTTACCTGAGAGGAAGCTCTCCCTACCAAAACGTTTAACATTGGGAATGATCACGAGACATTAAGATGATAGAACTGCTGCTCATGGTGGGGTAAAGAAGGCGTTGGAGGTACGCCGATGTCCATACTATTGGCCTAGAATGGCGTCACAAGTGCATAATTATATTGTGTCTTGAGATACTTGCAAACAAACAAAGGTATCCAACCAGATTTTGGGTCCACCGATGCAATTAGGGACCGTATCTCCGATCTAGGACCGTATCTCTGATCTAAACTTGGGAATACGGTAATGTTAATTGTTCTTGATCATTTCACTAAATTTGTATGACTTAAACCTCTGCGAAACGCAACTTGGCCGAAAGTTAATGCCTTCCTGAGCTATGAGGTGTTTTGACCTACCTAGCAGAGTGACAATGGTAGACAATGGTTAAGCAAAACTTTTCAGAACTTATTATCAATGTTCAGAGCGTTCGAACTGGGAGTCCATAGTTCGTAGAGTAACGCGTCAGAAAGGTACGAAAGGATTTATCGGTCAGTCCTCGCTGTCATACGAGCGTATGTGAAAGATCAACATACAAAATGGGATTTTCAACTGGGAGAGTGTAACGATCGCAATAATCGCAAAATAATAATAAAACCAAATTCCTCTTTGTTTTCAATTCAATAAAAATGCATTTCATTAGTTTCCGTTCATTTTTACATTAATAATAATTTTAAAATTTTCTAAAACTTAACTGCTAGTTAAATTTTGAATATACTATAAAAAGCAAACGAACGTACTCAATTTTATTTCCAATTCTAGCGAACAGATGTCGTTGTCGTTATTAATCTTTGTTGAATTTTGAATATTACACGATTGATTAGAAGATGTCAAATAGAAAATGACATTGTTCGATTTTTCAAAGAAAAAAGATTCATTCTGATTTTGGTTCTGATAAGAAAATGTTTGATTAAATTTGTGAACAAAATCTGTTTTTAAATTAATTTGTTAATTACTTTGAATTGGTTAAGTTGTTATTACAAATAAATACTAATTCCATTTTTGGTTCTTCAAACAAAATGTTTAATTCAGTTTTTTTACAAAATTCCGATTTTGTTATTAAAGAAGAAAACAATTCAGCTTTGTGTCAATAACGACACAAATATTTTTATACTAAAAATAAGAAATAAACATAATCTTATATTGTTGTTAAAGTTTGTTCTAAACATCTTTATGTTCAGTAAAAATAAATAAGTTCATTGATAATTACATCAAATTTTTGTAATGCTATGCTTAACCACACAAAAAAAAAATGTTCTATGAAGTTTTGAATGGTGTGTTTCAAATTATATGTGCCTGGAAACGAAAATAAAATAATAAAGTGATACATATCATAAATTACGTTTGATTTATTTTAAGCATGAAGATCAAATGCCTGTAGTACACACAAATGAACATTTCAATATATTTATCAATAATTTGCTGAGAAATTGTAAACAAGCTATAAAACTATTTAAGGAAGGGAATTAAAAGCTAACATCAGATGCTGCTGAATTTTCTTTTGAAATTAAATTTTGGGAAATAGGACATCATACTGGAAGTGTTCACCAATCAACAGTTTTTTGGTTCAAGGTATTTTAAATTATAGATATATTAATTTTTGTTTTTCTTTCCTTTGGAATGTCCGGCTAATGTTATAAAAATTTAAGGGATTCCCAAATCCTTGTGTTCGTCTGGGGATAACGCTATCCCGCAGCAATTTTATTTGTATTATCAAAAGTCTCAATACGGCTACGTGGCTCCGTATCAGGGCCTTCTCAACACGTAGCCGTATTGAGACTTTTGATAATACAAATAAAATTGCTGCGGGATAGCGTTATCCCCAGACGAACACAAGGATTTGGGAATCCCTTAAATTTTTATAACATTAGCCGGACATTCCAAAGGAAAGAAAAACAAAAATTAATATATCTTTAATTTAAAATACCTTGAACCAAAAAACTGTTGATTGGTGAACACTTCCAGTATGATGTCCTATTTCCCAAAATTTAATTTCAAAAGAAAATTCAGCAGCATCTGATGTTAGCTTTTAATTCCCTTCCTTAAATAGTTTTATAGCTTGTTTACAATTTCTCAGCAAATTATTGATAAATATATTGAAATGTTCATTTGTGTGTACTACAGGCATTTGATCTTCATGTTTAAAATAAATCAAACGTAATTTATGATATGTATCACTTTATTATTTTATTTTCGTTTCCAGGCACATATAATTTGAAACACACCATTCAAAACTTCATAGAACATTTTTTTTTTGTGTGGTTAAGCATAGCATTACAAAAATTTGATGTAATTATCAATGAACTTATTTATTTTTACTGAACATAAAGATGTTTAGAACAAACTTTAACAACAATATAAGATTATGTTTATTTCTTATTTTTAGTATAAAAATATTTGTGTCGTTATTGACACAAAGCTGAATTGTTTTCTTCTTTAATAACAAAATCGGAATTTTGTAAAAAAACTGAATTAAACATTTTGTTTGAAGAACCAAAAATGGAATTAGTATTTATTTGTAATAACAACTTAACCAATTCAAAGTAATTAACAAATTAATTTAAAAACAGATTTTGTTCACAAATTTAATCAAACATTTTCTTATCAGAACCAAAATCAGAATGAATCTTTTTTCTTTGAAAAATCGAACAATGTCATTTTCTATTTGACATCTTCTAATCAATCGTGTAATATTCAAAATTCAACAAAGATTAATAACGACAACGACATCTGTTCGCTAGAATTGGAAATAAAATTGAGTACGTTCGTTTGCTTTTTATAGTATATTCAAAATTTAACTAGCAGTTAAGTTTTAGAAAATTTTAAAATTATTATTAATGTAAAAATGAACGGAAACTAATGAAATGCATTTTTATTGAATTGAAAACAAAGAGGAATTTGGTTTTATTATTATTTTGCGATTATTGCGATCGTTACACCATGAATTCAAGGTAAAAATCAAGATTTCTACTCTTGAAATCACAAAAACGTCGCCATCCCCTCCATGACAGAAAACCACCAAAGCACTATTAAACTTAAACTAATAATAGAAATTCTAATAACTAATAAAAAAATTATAATAACTAAGTAATATTAAATATAACACCTATTTAAATTCTAAAAACCGAGAATTAAATTTATAACTATAATAACTAATGATTAAGAATATATGTTTAATTTATGACAACTAATGATTCTAACACTAAATTTAATTTTATAAAAAAAATATATTGAAAAACTTAGGCTTGGTATATAGGAAACAGACGCTAGAGATTTCGATGGTAAAACCCGCAAAATCATGACTCGCAATCACCAACAATAGTAAAACCAACTCTCAACAAAAAAAAATGGAGCCAGTACGACGGAAATGTAAAAAGGATGAAAGCACAAAAACGAAAAAAAACAACGAACGCCCAATTCGAAAACATACAAGATTTTCTTGTAAAAACAAACTTTATAAAGGAACAAAAAGGACCACCGTCGTAGCCAATCTTTGCTGAATCTTTCACAAAAATTCCTAAAACATTATATATGTAAAAGTATAATTTATTTATTTAATTTCAGATATACTGAAATAATTATATATACCTAAAATTAGTTATTGACGATAGCACCCCTAAAATATATTTATTTATTTTTAAAAAAATTGAAAAAATGAAAATTATTCAGAAAGGATGTTTATTTATTGGATGCACCGTCCTAACTTTGAAATATTGATTTATTTTTTTTTTAAAAAATAAAAAATATTTATTTATATCTTGACGTAAAGCTTAATTAAGAAAATTTATTTATTTAGCTACCTAAAATTATTTAGATTCTAAAAAAAATTATTTAATTACGAAAATTTACTTTATTTAATAAAAAATTTTATTTATTTAATTTTTGAAAAATTTGTTTGATTTATTTTATTTTTATTTAATATAATAAGAGATTCCCAAAATCAAGATTCGTCCGGAGACAATTTAAAAAGTAAGTATGGCTACAATATCCATATTGTTTAAATTTAAAATATCGCGTTCGCGAGCCCACTCCAACAATGCATGTGAGAACTGACTAGAAAAGCCCCTAACGACCAGATTCTACAGAACAGATTCTCCCCAACCTAATAAAACAATCACAACTGTCACGATTAGACACTAGGTCCATTTCTACTGACCCAGTTGTGCTTGTTTAATCTAAAAATAAATTACAACTAAACCTAATGCGAAAGTTGTAGAACGCTCCCGAGCACCAGACTTCAAATCTTAAACTCTATGAAAAATTGTTCTATTGTAAAAGCTAAGTGGAAAAAAATGGTAAGTTTTTTGAATTTGTATGAGGTGAAGCCTCTGATCCTGAAAGCAAAGTACAATTGGTTCTTCTCTTCATTACACCGAAGAAGCCTCTGAGCCAAGAATGGTACTACTGGTTTGCACCTAAGTACAAACACAGCAACACCACTCCTCGTCCCTGAGGACTTCCTCGCCGAATGAAGAGAAGAAACCAATGTTCTTCGATCGCATAACCCCGATGGCCATAGGCGATCTAGGAACGACATCATCGTTAAGGGGATAAGCCCCATGGATGGCTTGTTAGGCCTACCGCTGAGAAAGTGAATCAATAAACCTAAATACTACATAACTTATCCATAATCCAAACAATTCCCTATTTAAAAATGCTAAATCGAAACATGAAATATATAATATGTGTTAATAAGGTTTTACATGAAATTAATTAAATTAAATCTTCAGACTAAATAATAAATTGGTAATTTAAAAAAATTTACGATTATTTTAAATTTAAAACTAAGCTTACTAATCTTTAAATTATTAATTCTAATATATTTGTTCAGGTCAAATTTTTATCGCTTTATTTATTGTATTCGAAACAAACAACAAAAATAAATGTTAGCTAAAAATAATTATTTCTATATTTATACCATTTTTTAAAATTAATCGCAATAAAAAATAATTTAAAAAAAATGGTGGTAGCTAAAATGGACTCATACGAGATATGTATACGTACATCCGCGGATCATTATGATGACAAATGTAGAGATATTGATCCGCTCACTCTATAAAGTTGATGGGAATTAATTATTTCCAATTGTACTTCCATAAACACAGACCAATAATACTTTGAAAGTAGTGACGAAAGATTTAAACTTATACAAAACCGTTGAAAACTGTTTGGTCGATGTTAACTTTTATTACGTTAATAACATCCTAAAACTCATAAAAACATGACTTAACCACAATCAAAAAAACATACGATTAATTTCATATATAAATTAATTGCATCATCCAAGAATATGTACAATATATAACCAAATATAAATATACATTATGTACAAAAAATTGTACTATGTATATAAAAAAAAATATGTACAGGATATACAAAAGATATGTACAATAGTATACCAAAAATATGTACAATATGTACGTGGTAGCATAAAAAAATTTCTAAAAATAAACTGCTTCCCCAAAACGGTTTTCTTTTTTCCAAATAAAAAAACAATTAGTATTACTAAAAGCAGATGACAGCACAAAAAACAATCTCCAAAAAAATTGCTGTCCCAAAACGGTTTTTTTCAAAATTATAAAATTCAAAAACAAATATCTATCTATTCCTAACAATTTGGGCACCCCAAATACACAGAAAAAATGTTATATAAAAATAAAAGGATATAAAATAAACCAATATCTGGTTTATCCCAAAAATTAATTCCACCAATTATTATTACAAAATATTTTGTTATTAATTATTATTTAATTCAAACCAAACCGGTTTGACAACGCCCTATCCAAAAAAAATAACAATTTTTGCAAAATTGCAACCTCCACACAAAGCAGGTTTGCCAAAAATTTGCAAAATTACCGTATCGTACGATAATAAAATATATAAAAAAAAATATATCCAAAAAAATACCGAAATAACCGCCAAAATAACCAGTTGGTTACGCCCTAGTATATTTCTATATATAAAAAAACCCACGGTCTTTGTTTCGAAACGCCACGTATTGGTTGTAATTACAAATTAACAGAAAACCTAAAGGGTCCCTTTTGTTCGGCGCTACGTATTGAGTGTAATTACAAATTAACAAGAGATAGCTTATGGCTGCAAGTCGCTATACAAAGTACCAATCAATTTTCTCCACATTATTTGTGTTTAGACAACATCCAGTTTCAGATGGGAAAACCTATCAATTCATACAATCCCTTCACATCCTCAATGAGACTGCTAGCGAAGAATTGGATCGTTCGGACCATCTGACCATACATATGGAACCGTGTTCAAGCGAACCTTAAATCTGCTTTTGAAAAATTGCAACACCAAAATAACCTGCGAACTCGTGTAAGAAAGTTTCACCTCAAAAGCGTGTCTTCGTGCGGTAACCCCATTTGAGTGACGCGTTTGGTGTGCGTTGCATTTCTCTCTCTCGAGCACCTCCCATAACGAGTAACTCGCGTACCGAGTAAAATAAATTGTAAAAAATTGACTCGGTTAACGAGCGCAGTTTCGCATAACGAATCCGAGACTTTCGGATTGTAAACCAAAAATAACGTAAACATTTTAATTTAAAAAAGTCAGTAAAGTGCGATTAAAATTCGCTCGCTGAGGGTTCCGTGAAAGTAAAACAACGAACTGACCGAAATAATTTAAATATTGTGTTGTAGACTTTTGTAGACTTGTAGACTTTTGTTGTAAACTTTTTATATTGGTAGACCATTGGCACATAAAAATGATTTTTTAGTTGTAAATTTCAATAGGAAAATCATTTGAAAATTGATTCAAATTATACACAAAATGTTACATCTCTTTAAATATTATGCAATAGCAGTTTAGGGTAACTAAAGAGAGATTCAATTACACCAACTGTAAATGGTTTAAATTGGAAAATAAACATTATGGATTCAAATAACAATTAAAAAAAATTGACAATAATTCAAAAACTGTGCATCGTAAAAATCTAAAAAATTTACAACGTTTCTTAAATTAAGTGCTCTTTCATGAGACCCCACTTGTTAGGATCAAAAATGATTTTTTTCACCCTTCCCCAATCTCACCCCCTCAAAATACAGAAAAATATTTATGTGACCCTTCACTATAATTTTCGTTCAGGGTTTATCAAATTTCCTATCTCCGTGTGTTTTTTCAAATGTTTATGTCAATCAACGTCGAAACGCAGAGGGGGGAACATCTTTTTGTTGCACTTTTTTTACAATAATTAGAAAACTGTGCACTGTAAAATTCTAAAAAACATTAGAATGTTTCTTAAATTAAGTGCTCTTTCATTTGATATCCCACATGACTGGGTTTTAAATAGTATTTTTCCCCTTCTCATTCCCACCCCTTTAATAAATACGATTATGCGTATTTTACACTTCCTTATATTTTTCGTTCAAAAGTTACCACTTTTTCTATATTTTCAAAGCCTTTTAAAGTTTTTTTTACATAGGTTCGGAACTAAGTAGAGAAAAAAAAACATGAAAAAAACGCTATTATTAAATTTTATTCAAAAAACAGGAATGAAAAATTCTAAAATACATTTTTAAATGATATTGAATTCAAGCCCTTTCATTGACTTGGTAAAAACAAGTATTTTCTTAAAGGCCTTACATAACAGCCTCGTAAAACAAACGTAAACAACTTTATTTTTTTTTGTATCCTTCATCTTCATGGGATAGGTTAGTTTTATACGCATGTTAAATTTCAGGTCCATAGGATTTATATTTTCTAAGATAATCGATTTTAATACAAAAACACATCGTAGTCTCACCAATAGTATTCCGTATAAAAAACGGAACCCTAAAAAATACTAAAGAGATCTGAGAATAAAAGCGGTCGGTCGTCACAGTTGACGAAATCTAGAAAACCGCTGGAGCGATTTCAACAATTTTTTTTCTAAAAATAGGTTTACTTATTGGGAAGAGCCGAAAGGATAGCTGATAGGTGTTTGATAGCTGCACCAGTAGAGTGTCAAAAAAATCATGAAGTGTGTCAAAACACGAAAATTTGCATATTTTTTGTTTCAAAAAAGGTTCATTTCAAGTGATTACGATTAGTAACATTGAATGTAGAGAAATCTTAATGGTCGGCATTGTTATGTGAGACCAAGACTTTGATTATTGTGTTATAAGTTAGTCAAAATAATGTAGTCAAGTATGTTAAACGAATGATTTTCGTTTATTTTTACCCAATTTTTTGAAAAATTATTATTTTTATGACATAAAATGTAATTGAACATGAAATTGGACATGGAATATGGTTTAATCCAGTTTTAACTCCTCCCAACTAATTTCAAATTTTTTTGTTGTTGTTTTAGAATTGTTAACGACTTAGACCTAAAACGTCTAGGGGGCAAGATTTTCACTTTTGGCTCGAGATATTAAATTGTAATACATAAAGGTCTTTCAGACCGAAGTAAGAATTGTATACAAAAAGTGATATAGTACAAGCGATATAGTACAATAAAAGTGAATATAAAAAATGAATGTTTTAGTTTTAAAATTTTGCAAGTTTGACGTTGTATTCATGGTAAGGTAGGTGAGAAAGCAAAAGTCCTATTGGGAGTAGAGAAAAATTCTACGGTAAAAATATCAAACCAATTACGTTTCATACACTTGATGGTAACAGATAAGCTTGCATGTTGAAAAAGAAAACATAAGAAATCAACACTTAGCAATCAACTGTTAGAAGTTGCCCAAACTAAAATGGCTCAACAAAGCGCTTACATACAAATAAAAATATGAAGAGTATGCAGGCATGGTTTTATTAAAGCTCGACAATATATCCTATTCAACTAAACCAATTGAACGTGAGTTCATAGTGTAAAGCATATAAAGTGAAAAATATCTTACATTTCAAAATCAAAAATAGCTAAATGTGGTCAAAATTGTTTATCATAAGGGATACGGGTTCAGCAAGTACATTTCCTTGGTACATTTGCTTGGAAGGGTTAGATTGGTGGAGTTATGAAGCCAACTGACGGAATACACCTTCAAACAAAAACCAGATGCTATGAAAGGGAAAATATTGATGAAACAAAGAAAAGAAGCTTGCTTTCAACAATAGATTTTAGTAGCAGACATAATAAAAGGAATCAGTTAAGTGGAGGCCTTCATGAATGCATGGGGGGCAATTAACAAAAAAACTTACCAAATAACCAAAACTGATTTCTCCATAGTGGAAAAATAAAATATGTAAAAAATGGTTAAGACAGAATTTCTCGATTAGATGAGAACCGCTTTACATGAGAACCACTCATAACTTATTTTTCCAAAAATTTTGCCTATGCCATTATAATTTTTTATAATATTAGGTCTATGAGTTGCAATAACAACGAGCAGCTGATACGTAAAACATCTGACAACATTGCTATTATCTAAGATTTTTGCATCATTTGACAATAAAAAAATCAATAGTTAAAATTCATTGAGCTGAGATTACCTTTCTAACAAAAATTTCCCGTTCCTGCTGCTTACATATAAGTTCTTGTTATTCACTATCATTAAAACATGTAGTAAACGAGATACCTACAGATATCTAAACTGAAAGAAAAAATTCGGTTACTACAACCTTTTTTGTGCCAACCGAATGTTTTCTGTCACAATAACCTCAAATTCGGTTGATATTTCTTCAAATTTGGTTTTTGAAAAAAAAAAAAGCAACCGAATTTGAGGTTATTGTGACAGAAAACATTTGGTTGGCACGCTTGTGGTAACCGATTTTTTCCTTTCAGTG
Organism: Diogma glabrata; assembly: GCA_963693315.1. Lineage (NCBI taxonomy): Eukaryota > Metazoa > Arthropoda > Insecta > Diptera > Cylindrotomidae > Diogma > Diogma glabrata. The sequence continues at coordinate 72,393,738 of OY856186.1, read as the reverse complement.
TAGATTCTAGACGATATTCGTTCAATACAAAAACCATAAATTCCTAAGAACGTGCACTAAAATTTAAAAAATTATTGGTCTACAAACCTATAATAAACGTAGATGTATTTAACGAAATTGTTTTCTCTTAAAATTTAAAAAAAAAATTAATTATTAAAGAGTTTCAAGGAAAACAACATTAAGACGAAAAAAACTCAGCAATTTGTGTTTATTATCGAAAGAAGCTTGGTGTTTATTTGGAATTGAGTATATGTACAATAATTCGACTATTTTTAGATTATTCAATAATTGATTGATATTAGAAAAAATATTATATCATAATTGAGTCTATGAAACTTTGGTATATGATATTGGTATTTCTGCATACCTACTTCCACTTTGTCACTTCCGGTAAAAAAAGTTTTTTTGATGGCTTACAGTTACAAATCGATTTTCATGAAACGAAACGTAGATAAAACGTTTCAATTAACATGAGAAAGGTTTAATTACCTTTTGGAGTACATTGGACCAGGGTTGAGGGATCTACCATACAAAAGGCGATTTTTTACTATGGTTTTTAAGTTTGTTAATAGCATTCAGTAGTCGTTCGTGAATCAATTCGATTAACACTTTGACGAAAGAATATGTATGGCAAGGAGCAAGGAGTAAGTATGGCAACGATGAAACTTGGTACATACGCATTTAGTACGGTTCACAACAGTTTCGCATCTTAACTTCCGGTTTTTCACTTCCGGTAAAAATTTTCTTTTAATATTTTTTCACTTTTTCAGTGTTTTTATCTACAATACAGCCTACAATAATGAAGTGATTATGATGAAACTTATAAAAAAAGGTTTCAAATAGTGTAAAGATAATGATTAGTTTTTAGGGCAGATCGACAAAAGTGTCTGGGATCAACCATACAACTGCTAACTTGTCTCACTTTGTTTTTAAAGTTTGATGAGGATACAGACTTCGTTCATTAATCAATTTTGATGGCACTTTGACAAAAGATGGAGATTTGATTTGAGCCTGAATAGCTAGTGAGTAGAGGCATCACTCAGAAAAGCTACAGATGAAACTCATGCCAAAGTTGCCAGGTGGTTCCCCTAATGCCAAATGATGACAAATGCCCTCTAACTGTCTTTCAAATGGAGCACAAAGTTATAATCACAACGATAAGGTGCTCTACTTCAGAAATAAAATTCTTCTTTCGTCTGAAATATTTGTCATAAATATAGTACGAACCAAACGACGATGAGTAAGCGGCATGCAAGGTCATACATATTTTGACTGAAAGCTCTGAGAAACTGCACTATAAAGTAAAAAATAGTGAACAATATACTAGTTCCTTGAATAATCTCGGGCTCAAGAGCAGCATATCACTGAGTACAAGTTTCGTCAACAAAAAGGCTAATGAGTTAGCAGAGTTCTTCAGGGAACTTCATATACCAGCTATAGTTATATAGAAAGGAAGGACAAATTCGTTAGTCGAACAGGTTCTCCTACGAACTACCAATGTAAGAACACATACACATAACCTTTCATTCTCCATCTGTCCAACTATAACCCTTGTTGTTTTTCAAAATTTGGCTTAGTGCCATGTGTTAATGTGTTACAAAAGTGAAATAAGTTTTAATAATTTTTAAACAAAACTAGTTTTCATAAGCGGTATAGAAAAATTTACAATATTTACAGAAGCAACTAGAAACATTTTTATTCCCTGGTTTTATAGTTTACAAAACAACACTAAACAAAAACTAAATTAAAACATACAAAAAATAACAACTTTTTTAATATAATTATACAAGAGAACATTTACAGCTACAAAACATTTAAAAGACCTGAAATAATAACTCAGAACATTTCGATGATAACCAAGGATATGTCGAAATCGATGTAAATAGAGAAAAACTGTTTAATTAAAACTGAATATTTTTTTCTCCTTCATACCTAGGCTTAATTAATATCCTTCAATTAAACCCAAAACCTTTTTAATAATTTAAAAACCAAAAATTCTAATTGTTTAAAAATGGACATCATTAAATTTCACCTCATATGTCATAACTATAACAATGTTGTTAACAAAAAAATACATAACGAATATTTTTTTATTAAAAGTTTTCCTCTTTCGAACTGTACCAACAAAACTGAGCATAGAGTTTTATTTTTGTCCATGTAAGAAAAAAACAGGATAATTGAAATTAACGTTATGATCAACGTAGTCTTTTTCCACTATCAAAAATATGAGGAGTAATTGGTAATGAAAAATATGATTCACTCTTCATTAATATTGTGGTTTGAGGTTCAGGTAAAATATGGTAGCTATGAAGTAACTTTAATATATGTAATACCGTAAACGCCTTAGCTCGTATGTGCACACAAATGTCTGCTGCATGTTTTACGAATAATAAAAAACGAACCGAAACAAAAATTATTTATTAAAAAGAATAAAAAAAATGGAAAGTGATAAAGTAGTTTAACATTTTCCAAAATGACTGATTTCGTTTAACATTTTATGAGATAATATCTCATTCGTAATAATAAATTGATGAATTTTATTTTCATGTTTCAATTATGTGCGAATCAAATTTTTTTTTGGAGATAGTGAAAGCATGCACAAATAATAAACGGTCACTTTGAAGAATTAATTTTAGTGATTCAAAAAAATTGTTAAATTTATTTAATATTTTTTGTTTGTCATTTTTCATGTCGGTGTACTATTTAAATTTATTTGTTTATAATATTAATAGTCCCTGGGCCTTCACCTACATAATTTTGTGATTACCACATATTTTATACTTCGTAAGACGCTTGTCCCTGACGAGTCCTACAACTTTTTTATCTGCCATTTTCCTTGATTCGGCCGCTTTTTCCCTCGGGAAACTCCGAAACATGGCGATTTCCCGGGGTCTTGTATATTTATTACCATAATTTTGTTATTTATTATAGGGGGTGGAAATTTGTTTTAGAAAACGAGGGTAAATTTGTCCGACAAAAAATTGTCTGCTTTTGTCGAGTCCGACAACTCAAACTGGTCAAAATACCAGGGTATTGAAAATCAAACACCACAAATCTAGTTTTCACGGGATTGTTTAACAAAAGTTAGTGAAATTGAAGGGTCATATTGTCCGACAAATTTTCGGCCGCGTTTTTTCAGTCCGACGACTGGAAGTCGGAATTCTGGCGGGGTAGTGTTTATTGATTACCACATGTCTAATTTTTTTTTTTATAGTTTTAATTAATATTATTTTACTCTGATACAATTGTCCGACAAATTAGTGACCGCTAACTATCGAAAAATGTCATAATTTCAAACACGATAGCGTACGCTCAATATCATCATCCACGATATATCAACATTAGTCAATAATTTTAGATATTTGTTCTTAAATATTATAAATTGATAAAAATTATAAATAATAATAAAAAATTATTAAATAATTTCGTAATAATTTAATGAAATCATTATAATAATCAAACTGTAGTCATTACTATGTAGATTTTTAAACGTATCTCAGTAACCTATTGGTTTAATTTATAAACGTATCTCAGTAACCCATTGGTTTAATTTATAAATAAATTATAAATATATTAACTCTCTCTCTCTCTCTCTCTCTCTCTCTCTTTCTCTCTCTCATCATTGTAAATCACCTTGTTGAACACCAGATGTTATATCAAAATAATCAAAAGCTGACTGATTACTATTCTACAATTTGATCCCTATGTTGTGAGTTTACCCAGAGAAACAAATAAAATAGATAAAATAATATCATATGCTTTCTTGAAATCAACGTAAAGCTGATGAATGCTGATGTTAATCACAGAATATTTTTCAAGAATCATCCTTAAGGTAAAACATTGATCTGTGGTTGGGACGAAAACAACACTGATAGTCACCGATGATAGATTTGGCGAACGGAATGAGTCTAGCAAGTACGACATTAGCTAGTATTTTATATGCAGTGTTCATCAGTGCGACTCCATGATAATAAGCACACTTTAGACGGCCACATTTCTTGTGTTGCTTGTTATTTTCCATTCAGCAGGTTGTTTTTGTTGGTCCCAGATTGCAAGACGACGATTAAAAATATCGGTCGTATATATACTACTTTTCCGTTCTCGCGGCGAGTAAAAGTATCATTTATATTTATATACTCTATCGGCGCATATAGTTTTAAATCTGGTAAATAGAAAAAATGGCAATAATTTTTTCTTGTTAAAATTGGCGCATATTTTTAATCCTTCTCAATTTTTTTAATTAAAATTGTGTAAATAACCTTTTCAACTGATTAATGTTCCTTAAATTTTTAAAATTAATATGAGAACATGTTTTACATCATTTTTTGGGAACATGCTCCTTTTTTATAATTGTTCTATTTACAAAAGTTTTCTAATTTTCTTTATACAGTGCCATCTGTAAACACTGTTTCATTAAAAAATGTTACGTCATAAATGTATACATTAAATTTGTTCATAAATATTAGCAAATTTAACAAAGAAACAAAAATAATCGTTCTCCTGAAATATTTTTCTCATTTTCTTGTCGGACTGGCCGAACGCGGCTATATTTTTGTCGGACAACTCGATTTTTTATAATAGCAAATGGTTTTTTATCGTGTTTTATTTTTGTCCGACATGTGGTAATCAATAAACACTACCCCGCCAGAATTCCGACTTCAAGTCGTCGGACTGAAAAAACGCGGCCGAAAATTCGTCGGACAATATGACCCTTCAATTTCACTAACTTTTGTTAAACAATCCTGTGAAAACTAGTTTTGTGGTGTTTGATTTTCAATACCCTGGTATTTTGACCAGTTTGAGTTGTCGGACTCGACAAAAGCAGACAATTTTTTGTCGGACAAATTTACCCTCGTTTTCTAAAACAAATTTCCACCCCCTATAATAAATAACAAAATTATGGTAATAAATATACAAGACCCCGGGAAATCGCCATGTTTCGGAGTTTCCCGAGGGAAAAAGCGGCCGAATCAAGGAAAATGGCAGATAAAAAAGTTGTAGGACTCGTCAGGGACAAGCGTCTTACGAAGTATAAAATATGTGGTAATCACAAAATTATGTAGGTGAAGGCCCAGGGACTATAAGAAAATTGTGGAAAATTAATATTATTTTTTATATGTAAGCCAAATATTCAAATTTTTTGAATTCTGATTTTTAAAAATTTTTCCGAAAATGGATGTTCATTTTACAAATTAAAAATACGACCGCAATCTTCATTTGTCCTAATGACGTTACCAAAAATGTTTGTCTAGGAAATATTCATAACGTATTAGAAGATTCTAGTAATAAAAGTCATACATAAAATATTTTTGTATTTATGGCTGAAAGTTCTATGCACATTTTATATACATGTTTACATGATTTAAAAATGTTAAATTAAAACAAATAAGTATGACATTAGAACTCAAATAATTCTAAACTTCAACTTAAGTTAAAGTTAACGCTAGAATATTTAAAAAAAAACCTAAAAATGAGTAATATAACAAAGTGCACAAAATGTGTGTAGCTCGCCCATAATGTTTGTCGAGATAGGAAACAAGTGTTCTGGCACATTTTTAAAGTTTCGAGACTCGACACTAATGATTTCGGCAAATCATTCCTTTTTTACGATGATGGACAAAGAAATTAATTAATTAGAAATTAATGAGTAATTCCGACAATTCGGTTGTTTGTATAAACCGATTGATGAATAAATCAGGGATTGATGAGTAAATCAGGATTTGATTCGAGCACTACTGTAGGAAATCAAGATTTGATGTTAAGTATCGATTACTTATCTTCATAAATCATAGTGTTTTCTAGACGCGCTCATTGCCATCTTCATTATACATGTATATATTATATGTTACAAATTTAAAAAGGATCTCATATATAACACATCCACAATACTTTTAAAAACTATCAGTTGTAATTGCCCAGGAGCGGTGACAATTCGAAATATGTACTTTTTTTCTAAATTTCGACAGCAACCGGATTGGTAAAAGAACGAGGCCGTGTCAATACTACTTTCTTGAGAAACTTTCCAAAAATTTATGAGAATTTATTACCGATGGAGAGAAATTCGTTTAGAAAATTTTTTACCAACATAACTAAAAAATTACAACAATTATGTTTTAACTAAAAATTTTAAGTTATTAATTTACAATTCTATTAATTTATATTTCTGTGAAAAAAATAATATATTCGTGAAAATTTTTTGCTTTATTTTTATTTTAATTTAACCCAATGAAATTCTCTAAAATGTAATGACATATCGATATCAGTTAATTATCAAATAATTATGAAATGATTATGATTAACTGATATCGCAGTAGGCCAGACGCATAATTCATAACAAATATATAAAGAAATGAAAAATGGTGAGTCGCATAAAACATAAACAGAATTCCATACAAATTTTACAGCAACAGATTTTTTGCTGTCAAATTTGTATGAAATTCTGTTTCTGTTGTATGTATTCACGGTTTATAAATACATGAAGTAAATTTTAATCCTTTAATAAGAAAAAGACCTTTCAAAAGAAAAAAAATAATACAACAATCAACAATCGCCGGAACCAAAAGCGCAATTTTTGTTTATTATTGTATTATATTACCTAGATGTATAATTTATTCATTACGATTGGCTGAATTGCTGAAGGATGAAAAGTTGGATCCTGTACAATCATGGGTGAATGACACATTCTAATTTTTGTTTAAATGTAATAAATAAATTGAAGTAGTGTGTGACGGTCTTGGGGCCTTCGAATTTTGGGGTCGTCAGAGACCCTGTTCCTTATTTTACTCATTTGAAGCCGTTCTCTTGTGAAACTTTTGCGTGCAATTTAGCATTTGTATTGGGGTGAGGAAGACATTCTCGAATTCACAGACTGAAGCTAGTTGGAATCATCTTAAGGCACGGAGTTCCTCTAATTTTTTTGATAGTAAACTATGGTGCAATAGCCATTAAGATTTATCTTGCCAATGGAAAACGAATAGAAAATAAAAAAATCATATTTAAATAGATTCTGGAAAACAAACCGAGAACAATAATCCATAACACGTTCTACGATATAGGATAGCTAAATGTCAAGGTTGGTGATTATTATTTTAGGTGACAGAACGGAACGCACCGAACAACAAATACAGTGAGGTAACATACAAGGAAGGAAACGGTGAAAGATGCTGGGTATTTGGTAAAGTAAGTTACGTTGCATGAAAGTGCTGCAGAAATAATCAGGACCATTAGGCTTTGTCTGTTTCTATGTGGAGAAGGAAGAAGATATGTGTAGAGAATGTAGAGTTTAGATGTCAGATCATCTTGATTTAGATTAGATCCAGATTTGATTAAGCTGTGAGTTGTGATTTAACAGACATACTTTTTCAAGACAAGTAAGCCAAGAAAAAATCAAACTGTGGAGTGAAAATGTGAACAAACTGGCACTTCACTTTTAAGAGCGACAGAAAATCGAGAAAGCTTAAATGAGAAATATAATGCAAGAGTTGTTTTATCACTTTGGAAACAGAAGCAACTCGCAACTTGTGAATGAAATGTGAAGTCATCGCTAATGATGTTCTCTCTTCTTTTAAATAATATTTGATAAAACCTCTGTTAAATACTTAGCTTGAAAAAGTACTGACTTTCTTCAAAGGGATGCAGTGGTTCCTATAAAGCATACAAATACCCTTTGCCTATGCTGAAAGCAAATCATGAGACTAAGAGGATATTTTACTTGTTGCTCTTAGAAGGAACACTATCAGGATTCTACTAATGACCAAATGAAGTTTTGGTACAGCATTCGAACAAACAACAAAGAATATAAGGAAGGGCAGTTTATGTGACTCAAATATCTACTGCAAAGAAAAGTCTTATCTTCGAAATTAAAAACATCGTAGGAAAACCTTATGTTATCATAACTAGAAAAGCAACGTAGCTAACTGAATAAAAAAGAGTTAGCGCGAGGAAAAAATTAAGAATGATAAACTTCTACAAATCTCACCGTCGTTCAAGGGTAAAAATTGAGAAACATAGGATCAAAATTTAAGTACTTGAGGAAAATGTTCGCAAAAATAGGATGCAAAAGAACGCAAATTTTGAACGCTGGCTGCTAAATGTTAATGATCTTGACATTCCGCTACTTTTAAATGAAGTAGAATACCCAAATATGGGCAGCGATAAACAAAAGCGTTGTGCACAGAAAAGTTCCCAAAAAAATTGCAAACTAATAAGTGAAAGAGAGGTCAAACGACGCAGACGTTGCAACGCACCGCGCAAATTAATACGACAACAAAGGCAGATGCATAACGAAGTAAAAGGGAATATAAGTGATGCTAAAAAACCGAATTAGAAAAAGAAAAAAAATTATATTCAACGAGTGGAGATCCATTCTAGGGGAGGAGATTTAGGAGTTATTCAAGACGAAGAGTTAAAAAAATTTGTATTGACCTGTAATAATATTCATAATCGTGTCATCAAATCGAATATAACAACTATTGGGATATCAAATTTAGAAAAATTCTTGATAAAATAACGTTAGCAACCTTTAAAAAAAACTCTAATGTTGAATTAAAATTTTGTAAATGAAATGCACCAAAATTTTTTTTTTAGTTTAGGGTTTGAGTTTTATTGCCTGTGCATGTTTTCTCAATAAATATCTATACATTTTCTTCGTTTCCTTTTTTTACGATCATTTGGGAAATTTATCATTCAAATAAAAGACAAATGGGATGAGGGAAATGCATGATTCGTTAATAAATAAAGCAAACATGAAAGTTGGATACATATCAATTTGGGCGCTCTACAAGTAATGCATTATATGCTACCCCATGGTAAAAGCACCTTTAATGATTATTATAAAAATTGCTATTTGGAAGAGATTACACATTTTCATTTGAATGAATTAAAATTAATTTTGTGTAACTGAAGTGACAAACGGATTTGTTCTTAAATTGAAAAATATTTACTTTGTTAATACAAATATTAATTTATTACAACAAACCTAAAACTAAACTAAAAACACTTTCTGTAAACCGCAGAATAAATTTGTTTACTTCCATATAAATCACAACTCTACAAACTACACCTAATGCAGTAAAGTAAACAAAATATATTGAAAAACACTACCAAAGCAATATGTTGATTGTTTTTACAATAACTTTTAAATCAAATTATCCTTTGGAAAATTGACTGAGAAAAACTATCTTAAACTTTTTTTTCTATATAGTGAACACAACAAAAAACATACTTGTAGTTCTGTGGCATAGTTGAGTAACTTCAAATAAAATCAAATTTCTTTATTGTTTTTTTTTTTGATTTTATGCACTATAGCTATTCCTTAGGGGATTTTTTGTTTATGATCGACAACATATTTTCAACAACTTGCTAATGAAAAAGTTTTGTTTGTCAACAGAAGAAAAAAAAAAAAGAAAAACTATTTAAGAGCGAAAATTCATTTTCATCATGTATTTAAATTTTGTTCTAGAAACGATTTATAATTTTAATTGTACATATATGGCGATGTACAAGTTTTTATGTAATTATAAAATTAAAAGAATTTTTTTTTGGTTTCGTTCTCTTATTCTATTTTAAAGCATCCTTAAGAATTCATCCTTTTAGGAATAAACGACAAAAGTGAAATAATAATTATTTTAATATTTGCTTTGATGGCTTTAAACTTACGATTCGTCTTCCGGAAATTAGCTAAAGGATGTCTTTTGCTATAAATTCTATTTATTCCAGATGGTTTACTTTACTGCATATATGGAAATGATGATATTTAATTTTTAAAACAAAATCATAAAGTTTAAGAAAATGCATCTACATTTACTTAATTTGACAAAATGTTTAAAAACGATGAAAAATTGAAAAATTTGAGGTATTTCTATTAAAAGACGAGATAAAATTGCATTGCAAAATTGTAGGTAACGGTTACAATTCAAATTTCAGAATTGTAACCATTGCAACTCAAACGTTTCAGACTCCAACGGCCTCACCACCACTTTTTAATGTTTGACCATAATACAAACAAATCTTTTTAGAACACAGAGGCGGTATCAGTTCTCCTACACTGTGGCAGAGGAAATTTCCAAAACTTATGGTATATGTGCTTTAGATTTAAGTCATAATCTCAGGCAATCGTTCTGTCAAACCTTCATAATTGCTGACGTTACCATGATCTTATGATTGATCCATCTGATTGCTCACTCTTCGAAGCGAACGCTACAAAATCGATTTACTCACAAACTTGTTCGCTATAGTGGAACTCTCCACTTTTCTAGTTTCCCCATTAAATTGTATCAATCATAATTCAATTGTTGTCAATATTCATCAGGATTTTAAAAAGGTAAATCCTACAAAGAACCTAGCTCAAACGGTCAAGGACAACGTTATACATGTCAACGATACAAGTTTCCAGCTATCTCTTACAAACCGCGACAATCAAAAGGTCCGCATTTATTCAACTTCACTACATTATAATGGAGTCAACATCGACAGATTAGAACCTCTTTTAGGTCACAGTCTGAAGCTAACTCGCCTCAACTTTCCCTACATTCAAACAGAGCTCTCAGTCACGCAGTCGAAACACCACCTATTGCAAACAACGTTCAATATACTTCTTCGGACACTTATTCACTTTCGACCCTTGCGCTACAACTACTCGGGCAGATCAAACTACCAGAACTTCGAAACGTTTTTTAATGCTCTGGAATACTAAAACCCTTTCTCTTCCTTTTTTCTTTATCTTGTAGATCGTTCCATCTTCGATGGCACTAGAGGAGGAGTGTTGTGGCGTGTGGAACACACCTTTAATACTCACTTCACTATCAACAACAT
>OY856186.1:72375908-72382726 GCA_963693315.1 Diogma glabrata | reverse complement strand
TGCTCGTATGAACATACAGTATACACTATACTTTTAGACTTTAGAGAATTTATTTAATTTTTGTTTCTATAAATATCTGATAATCTTTTAAAATTATTTTTTATAAAAAAGAAAACATTATGAGAAAGAATAACAACAATTGATCAATTGAATGCAGTTAACATTACTTTGTATTTCTATCTTAAATAAATTATGACAAAATTTAAGGTATCAGGAAAAAAGTTGCTTGAATAATTAAATTGGATTGATAATGGTTTACAAACGAAGTGTTGGTTTAGGACCGTATACATAAAATTGAAAAAAATATTACTATAAGAACAGAAAACTCAACATCCTGTCCATCATTATGTGGGGGTATCAAAATTATATAGACAGAAAACTAAATATGTACAGCAATAATTCTAGATAGCAAGCTTTTGTGGAGAACAAAACAGCTCGAACAGTTTGCAAAAACCTAGCAGGTAAGGCTGTGTCTACTATTTGGTATTGATAGCTATATTCCCAGCTATCAAAACCAAATAGTTTGAGTCAATGGGTGGGTCTTCAACAGCAATATTTAGGGACAAATTACTGAAATTAAAAAAACACAATTTCAGGGAAGGGGAAAATTACCAAAACCAAAGAAAAAACTTCTTATTCAAAAGTAAAAAAAGTAGAAGACAGCAATCTTGCAAGCAATGGTGCGGTAGAATATTTAGCAAAAATTAACAACAACACTCGTCGTAGTAAATCATATTATTTTTAGGTTCCAACGGCAGTGGAATTAACTTTTATACAAACATTGTTTTAATTTTTAAGTAATATTCTTGAAAAGAAATAGAGTAACAAACTCTTATAGCATTTTCGATTCTACAAAAATATGTGAGTTTTTTTTGCACTTTTTTCAGGTTCGATTCTCGAAAAAATGTTGACCTGAAAAAATTTGAGTTTTCTTTTCTCGATTTGGATACAAGTTTCAAACTTTTTGAGGGCAATTATTTTGCATTTTTTGACTTTTTCTCAATTTTTGATTTTGTAAGAATTTTTGGAATATTTTTAGAATTTTGAAAATTTTAAATTTTTGATTTTATTATAATTTTTGGAATTTTGAAAAAAGTTTCAATTTTTGATTTTGTAATAGTTTTTGCAATATTTTTAGAATTTTGGAAAAAGTTTGAATTTTTAAGAATTTTTGGAATATTATTGGAATTTAGAAAAAGTTTAAATATTTGATTTTATTCTGGAATTTTTGGAGTTTTGAAAAAAGTTTCAATTTTTGATTTTGTTATAATTTTTGGAATATTTTTTGAATTTTGAAAAAAGTTTGATTTTATTTAATTTTTACAATATTTTTAGAATTTTGAAAGAAATATGAATTTGTGATTTTGTAATATTTTCTTGAAATGCTAAATGGAGAGGTTTTTGAGTAGTTTGCTGAGTGTATCATCTTTTCACTAAATTATGTTATTTTATGATCTGTTATAATTTTTGTAATAAATTTCTAAACAGAGATAATCCTCCATATTTTTCTGTTCCATTCTCAAGTATTTTAAGGAGAAAACTGGAAAAATAAATGCAAAACTACAAAAAAAAGTGCAACACTGAAAGAGTTTTGCCTGCTCTGAGGTCAAAACTTAAATCGAGAAACGAAACGCTATTACATAGAGATAAATGTGGTCATATTTTGAGTAGATCAATTTCTACACATTCCTATGTTATTTGTTTAAATGAATTTCTACTAATAGTGGAGTCATATTAATAAAAAAAGTGATATATTTGATGTAAGAGCAAAGTTGAATTTTTTTTTGTTTTATGTTAAGATTATTTAGCAAAGTTAGAGGTCCGGAAGTGCAAAAAGTGGTTTTTTGGTGTTTTGTGAGTAGGTCGCTTCACTATTTTTGAATTATTTTGGGCTCTATTGATCATAAAAAGGAAAAAAAAATGAAAAATGTTTGTGATTAAATTTCAAATCCATCTAGGGGGGATATCGATTTCGACTTACGTCATCATCAGTTTAAATTATTATTACAATTGTTGCTTAAACTATTACTTATATACTACTTCAACTGCTATTTTTATTATTATGTCATATATTTTGTTAGTTTAATTTTAATTATTTACCAAAAGCAATTTAGGGCATTGCAAGAAAAAAAATTTTGTAGTTTATGTATAATTTTAAAAAATATTTTTTATTAATTTGAATTGCATATTTCACTTTTATGCAAAATACATGATAATAGCATAAATAATACCGTATATATGGTAAAATGTCAAAAAAATGCAAAAATTGATGTTTTTTTTATGCCCAAAAATGGGCATTTAAATTAAGGCGACATAATTTTAATTATATTTAGGTTGAAGTAGATAAAAAAAAAGCACAGATTAAAACAAAAAAATTATTTTGGATGACTTCTCATAAAATGGCACCATTTGCCAAATTTAACGAAAAATGCCAATTGTGGCCGGAAAAAATTAAAATTTTTTCATAAAAATTAAATCCCATATTGAGACTATTAAAATACATGTTTCCTGAAATTTTCATGAAAATTCAAAGATTTTTCCGCCCCTTATCATAAATTAGTAAAAAAAAAAAAAAGGCCCGCGATTCGGTTTTTTGAGGTTAGGTTACACTTTTAAAGTATCTAGCCCCCCTGAATGGATTTGAAATTTAATCACAAACATTTTTCATTTTTTTTTCTTTTTATGATCAATAGAGCCCGAAATATTTCAAAAATAGTGAAGCGACCTACTCAAAAAACACCAAAAAACCAGTTTTTGCCATTTTTGAGGCACTTCCGGACCTCCAAATTTGCTAAATAATTACATGCCCACTAACTTTTATGTCCTTAACATAAAACAAAAAACAATTCAACTTTGCTCTTACATCAATATAAAATGCTAATATGACTCCACTATAACTCTTCCTGTTTAATTTTTCAAAATTTTCGAGTCAATATGGTATGCTTGAAATTTATCAACATATCTGCGTAACACATATATCATAGTTTTTAAAAATAGGTAAAATACGATATTCAAACATAAATTTGAATAAAAAATTTATAAGATAAATAAAAAAAATACATGTCGTACATATTAAATGATAACATGAATTTCTGATTTATCCCATTTTATTGTTATTGCAAGAATACGTACAGGAACAGAACATCTCCAAACAAATTTCCTTTAAACTTTTTAAACTCATTTTTGAATTCTTATTTTTTTACATAGGTTACCTATGTGTACTATATCACTCACTCTATATTTTTATGTCTTCCATTAAATTTCACACTCGACAAAAATGTGGTTATATGAAACCATACATATACGAGGAACCACCAAAATCAAATATAAAATTCGTATTTTTACGTATGATTCTTGCTCTTAACAGTCAGTTTTCCAAAATAAATAAAAAAAATTTATTTTAATGTACTTTTAGTAAAATATTTTTTTTTACGTTGGGTTACGTTCATTTTATTTATATTTTAAGTATGTTATGAGCAACTCTTGATAATACTGGTTATCGTTATTAATAACATAAAATAAAAATCCAATATATATAAAATAAGTTTAAGAAGGTTTTATATAATTATCTGTTTTTCATCATTTTATATTTAAGTCTCTCAATGCGGAAGAAAATTACCTGTAAAGAGAAAAAAATACTAAGTTAGTTTATATTAAATGAGATTATAAATATTTATTTTTAATAATGGAAATTTCATGAATGAATCGGTAACTATCCTCCCGACTACATAAGGATGCGATGAGTTGTTATTTATTTGTACATTTTATTTTTATTTTTGATCTACGAGCGTGGGAACTCCACGTACTCCAGCGTCAGCTATTGAAATACGAATTAAAGTGAGATATCACACACCACTGGTAATAACACGCTATGAAAAAATAAGTCACCATATAACTCTTTGTTTTGTTGTCATCATGACGAAATCATATTCTTTTTACCGTTTTGCTCGCCAATCAGTTTGTGCAAACAGTCAACCAACAAATGTCGTTATTTAAATAAATAAATTAATAATAAAAGTGAGAATTAAGTAAATTATAATTAATGTGAGATTTAAACAAAAAGCGCCAACAATCAACATATCCAGTGAATTGTGTTACGAAAAATGGACATTAAAAACTAATAAAATAGATTTATTGGTTTGTTAAACTCCGTAAAATAAAACGTCAAAAGTAACGTGTTTGTTATTTTAACCATATGGTTGCTGTGTAGTTGTTCGTTATAGTTAATAAACAATGTCTGTAAAATTTACAAACTGTCGGTTAAAAATTGTCGGTAAAATTAATTCCACTGGCACCAGTTTATTAACACTTTGAGACCTCTGTTGTATGGAACATTATGTGAAAATGGTTATGTGAAATGGTTATGTGAAAATTTTAAAAGAAATTTATTTTGCCTGAGTCAAGCAGAATATTAACTAAAAATATATTTACTCAGAATTCGTTGAAAATTAATTTGATACTGCCAAGTATTCATACCTATGACATGTTTTTTAAGGTGTTAAAGATTCTACATCAAATCTTAGGTCATCATATCTGGGATTTTAAGACATTTTTATAGATATACTGTCTGACTCTTCGCAAAGTATGTTTTTGTACAACACGTCAAAATAATAAACCAGTTATCGAAGCCAAAATTTTTGAAAATATAATCGAAGTTATAAAAATTACTGTCAACATCACAAATCAACGCTTTATATAATATTTAAATCAGGGCATGCTCACAATAGTACATTATGATGCTAGGACGTAAAGCTAAAGATTTTGGACGGATGTGGAGTTTGCAAATCGAGGCGCTAGCCGAGATTTGCACCCACATTAAGTCCAAAATAGCTTACGTCCGTGCATCATATACTATTTTTTATTCGCCGCAAGCAAAATATTTTAAGAAAAGTTGTTTATTCTAAATTAAAATTATAAATTTTCATAAATTTTAAAATAAAAAAATGTGGAACAAGTAACCTTTGAAAAAATATTTATTATTTTTTCCAAATTCTATGACAACAAATGATAACAACTATTTTAATTGGATAATGAAATTTTGAATTTGCGGGTTGCTTTGATAAAAAAATTTATTTTTCATAGAATTTAAACAAATACAAATGCGTTTTACTTTTTTGGACGTAGCTATGACGACAAAATAAATAGTTGAAAAGTGATACTTTAAAGCCGCAAATCACAGTAATAAAGTAACACTTTAATATATAGGCGAATAAAAACATATTTTTGGAAGTTCTATACCGAGATTGTGGTAAAGTGGAACAGCCGGTTTCTTTACAGTTTTTTAGCGCAAGTAAAAACAATTAAAGGTTTGGAAATAGTTTACTGCAGGTTACTACTAGTTTTCATATAGCCTGATGAGTTCTATAAACTTGATTATGTCACCATTGGATCATACATTGCTAAACTATTGGAATTAGAATAATCGTGACTCGTGAGTAATTGAAATAGTCAAAATATAATCGATAAAAGATTACTTTTGAAATTTTTTTTACCTAATTTAAATCAAATTTGTGCATTAAATAAAATATCGGTACATTTGTATTCATTATTTGAATAATTTCTTGAATGCTATCGAACAATATTCTAACTATTTAAAAGTGAATTTACAGAATTGTTATTTATAGTGGTATAAATGTTTGGTTGTTAAAAAAAACAAAATAATAATACGCCCTAAAATGGATGAGTAATGATTTTCCTTCAATTGGATCATTCTTAAAGTTCATCAATGATAGACGCATCGTGCGTTTGGAAATAACGAAACATTCAATACGCAACCATCAACCAGTAAACAACAAAAACAACCAAACATCAAATTTCATCATAACACTAGAAAAATTCAACATGTTTCAACGTTCATGCTGCGAAGACTATCGTCCACTATTCAAATATCAACAATTCAAATCATTGGATACAGCGGCGAAACGAACATTTGTACTTGAAAATAAAATTTGTTTTAATTGTCTCTTTTTAGGACACACAGCTGAAGTTTGAAAAACAAAATTTACCTGTCATGTTTGTCGTGGTAAACACCATACCTCTACACATTCAGCTATCAACGAACATTGCAATGCAATCAACAATTAACAATGTCGTACTTACTAATTCTATGCCCAACACCCAATAAAATTCTAAATGTCACTCACTAGCAGAACCACTAGCACTTCCACAAATTAATGCACCACTGCAGCAAATAATAAACACAGGCGATAACAAACCAAACGAAACATAAGCATTAAAATATTATTTCAATCATTATGTCTTCGAAACATTAGCATGGGTTGATCAACTTCCGGATAATGTTGCTGTGAAATGGGAACAAATTCAAGAAATTTTTAAACATCTTGAGATGATAAAAATACCACGACAATCAATTTCCAAACCGTAATCATATCCAGTGAAATTGAAAAAAGTGGTTGCACTTTGTAGGATATTTTATTTTAACTGTAAAAATCCAATTTTAAAGCATCATGGGATTACCACCGCAGAAGAACAACTTTGAGCAGAAAAATTGTGCATCAAATTGTCGCAACAAGCAAGCTTTTCATCTGAAATAAGCGAATTGTTACAAAATAAGCCATTGAATCTTAAGTCAAAATCGTCATTGGCTTCTTTAGCTCCATTTATAGATGCAGAAGGCATACTTAGAGTTGGTGGAAGATAACACAATTCTTCATTTTGTTACAATACTAAACATCCGTTTAGTCTACATAATTCACACATAATTCACACCAACATAAGCACTTTCTACATCCAACGTTGCTAAACTCACTTTTAAGAAATAACTGGATAATATTGGATAGCTGGTGGCAGCAGTCTTA
>OY856186.1:72348408-72370908 GCA_963693315.1 Diogma glabrata | reverse complement strand
CGCCAAAAATAAGAAATTAATGAACTAAACTGTAGTCTAAGGGAATTACGAAAGTCAGATATATTTTATATACATCTGGAGAATAACAACAAAAAAATATATTAAAATAAAACTGAAGATGCAAATAGGGACGCGAATTTTAGGTAGATTTCATATAAAAATCTACCTATTGCAATGACCGTCATCTCGGAATTTCGGAAAAATTTTGATGCCAAACGACTATATATGTAAAGCGGAGACGAAAAAACAAAAAAAAAAAAAAAAATTATATATATATATATATATATATATATATATATATATATATATATATATATATATATATATATATATATATATATATATATATATATATATATATATATATATATATATATATATATATACGATATGAGGTATAACGGAATTTAGCGGCACTCTCACGGTCGCATTTTCGACCTAGACCAAAAATTTTTCTGAGCGTGTTGCGGCAAACAATATCTTGGATAAGTTCGACAACTGGCCATATCCGGGTACAGGTTAAGAGTCTAGAAACCTTAAAACTGTCAAAAACAAAGCGTTATAACGGCCGTTTAGGGCAAAATATGTAAACAAAATTTATAAAAATTAATTATTTGAACATATTTCTATCATTTTTAAAAAGCCAGACATCTGCAATAAAAGGTTCTTTAGCTATCTGCAATAAACTGTGTCAAGTACAACGGAATTTAGCGTCACTTTCACGGTCGCATTTTTTCACTTACGCTAAAAGTGTTTTCTGGTATGTTGCGGCAAACAGTCTCCTAAATATGTTTGATAATTGGCCATATCGGGGTACAGGTTAAGTGCCTAGAGCCCAAAAACTGTATAAAATAATGTTTATTTTTAAAGTTAGTTTAATACTTCTGTTTTTAATTAGTATTTTTTATAAAGTAATCTGATAAATCCGATTCTAATTGCACACATAACTGTCTGATCCCGAAATCTACCTTTTTCTAGCGGATATACCTGCCGCTCGGACTTTTTTGTATTGTTGTCGCTCTGATTCGATGTCAATTTGTTTTTGAACACTTTTGAAAACATAAGAAAAACTTTGAATATTTTATAAATATTTAATGTTATTTTCTTTAAGAAAACAAAACCATTAGGTAAACGAAATTTTTAGAAGAATTTAGATTCAGTTCCGTAGTCTACAAGTTTTGGTACACTAACTAAAATATTTATAGTTCATTTATTGTGATAACATTAGCTAAATCTTTCATAAAAGCGCAATTTTTATGTTGTACATTGTTGTATATTAGGATCAATATTCTAGAAGTACATAACCCACTTTTATCAAAATTGAAATTAGTGAGTTTACAGAATATACGGCGATACGAGCATTCAACACTCAAGATGGGCCTATCAGTATTGTCAATAAAGAGAACATCTCATATTCTAGACAAATAAATTGGAATGTTGCTGTACTTTTGAATTGTGTACCCACGTGACTTTTATTTTTTAATTTTTTTACTAGTTTTGACACAGGATGGCTCGAAATTTTTTAAGAAATATTGAGACAAGGAAAGTTTAAAGCGAAATTGTGCTCTAACGTGTTAACGGATTTTAAAGATTTTTTTTTGTTTGATAGGTAAGTGAGGTTTTATTAAAATGTTATATTGCTAGTAAATAATGAAATGGGGTTTTCTCGTCAACAAAACAAAAGTCCTGTCTGTAATTTTCGCATTTTTGAAAAGACAATGCTTGAAAAATTAAAATTAAAAAAAATCATATAAATATAATTTTTTGTATCAATGTAAAATTTTTATAAAGTCTTACTTAGTACCTTTCAAACAAAAAAAAACATTAAAATCATTTAACCCGTTCGAGCGCAATTTTATTTTAAACTTTACTTGTCTCTAAATTCCTTAAGAAATTTCGAGCCACCCTGTGTTAAAAGTCAATACTAAAAAAAAAAATAAAAACACGTACTAATTTTTTTTATTATATTAACCATTATTACATTCAATTCTCTCTAGTTAATCACTCCGTTAATTAACCAGCTTCTAAGAGCTAAGAGCTGCAAAAGGACAAATACGAAACGCTATAGAGAATTTGTTTAGGGTATTCTCTGAAATAGAATTGAAACCTTTACAATCTGTTGAACAACGCCACAAATTGGTAGGCGAAATTTAAAGAATATGTTTAATAAGTTTCTAAACATTGCTTGGCCACTAAACAAACCTAGATAAAGCAGAAAACTTCGTGGTAGAGATTAGAGCTTGATTCACAGGAAAAATAAATGAAGAAAGCTCTTTAACAAAACCAAAAGCATAAGGAAGCAACAAGACTGCGACATTTATAAAAATGGTCTCAGAGGTTATAAGAAAGAATTACGAACTGAAACAAGAAAATCATATAAACTTTTTTGTGATGAAATTGAGGAATCCGCGGCAGCTTCTCGGTTCAGGAAAAACCGGCTGATACCTGGACTACTAGGTAGCCTGGAAACTGTTCAACTATTAATGAATACACCTTTTCCCCAAGAGCTCTTCAGCTACTGCGGCAAACAGAAAAAGATTAGAATATGATCGCTTTCTTGGATATCAAGGGCGCGTTCAACAATTATTGTCACATATACACTGACGGAACTGGATGTGGAGGAATCCTTGCAGAACAAGCAAAATGCATAGATATCATTCTGGGTAGGAACTTAGCTGGAAACCAAATATCGAAAAAGAGCAAAAAGTAAGGGTAGCACTATACTCATATAAAAAAGCCTTTGGAAAAAATTATTATATATTTGCAAAGGATTATTATACATTCTATTTGAATATCGCGCGGATATTATACCAATAACAAAACCGATAATAAATAATCAAATATAGTTTTGTTTTCATCTCATATTTTAGAAGAGATAAATTAAAACTCATTGTAACTCATTAAAACTCATTAAATGTGACCGGGAAATGAACAGGTTAATAAAATTAATAAGTAAATAATTATTTCCTTGTTTCTTATGTGATGGTGAATTCTTATATAAATAAACAACAAAGTGACGAAGGCGACGAAGATAAACAAACTAAATAAAGAAATTTTTGTCACACAGTGAAATTAATATACGAAACTGGAAGATACCAAATTTAAATTGGATTTCGAGTCTTTTGAACAAACATCATCATGGGTCAAATTCAAGGTCGTTTTAAATACCATGAGTTCACACTTTGGACAAAATTGAAGAATATGAGCCAGCGCGATAATTTTGTAACATACAAGGAACGTTTGGAAATTTTCTTTAAAATAAATAAAGTTAGTGATGTTGATAAAACAACAATGCTTAAGATTAATTAGTAAAAGCACATTTCAAATGCTTAAGGCGTTAGTATCGCCCGCTAATCCTGTAGATAAAAATTATGACGAAGAATTGAAAAAAAAAAACATTTTCAACCGACGCACATCCGAGGTAAACAATATAAATTCAATAAGGCGGTACAAAAACTAGGATAATCGATTACAATTCGAATTTATTATACGGTTTAAAACGCTAGTGCAACCTTGTAGTTCCTCAGTAGTTTTGTTGCATTTTTAGGAACCGATACAACAGACCGGTTCATTGTCGGGCTTTGGAGTTATGATATACGGTGTGAATTATATTGAAAGATGATACAATGGATTTCGCAGATTGCTGTAAAAAAGACCTTAATATTGAAATGTTAAGACAAGAACCTAAAGCTATTCAACCATGGCATTGCCACAATACAAAATTTCAAATAGTGAGACGTCAAAGAAATATCAAAATTACCATCGAGGTCGTTCTCCAGGTTATCAATCACAACACGGTCGTAGAGCTCATCAAGATCACCATCACATACAAGTCACTATTGTATTACAAATAGTTTAAGGATTGCAGGGAAGTGCAATAGTTGTGGTAGGCGTCATGATGTTACCAAGTGCTCAGCAATAGACTTGCTATTCCTGTCATAAAGTTTGTCATACATCAAGAGTCTGCAGGAGTTTTGAAAATAAAATTAAATCAAGACACAACTTGTCCTTAACTCCGGAGCCTGTTTCACTACACATCATATCAGAAGAACATACCAAAAAAAAATGAAAGTGTTTGCAGAACTCGGTCGATTACCTGGGGCATACATTATTTCCAGAAGGCATTCGTGCCAATCAAGAAAAAGTTAAGGCTATAGTAGGCTGCAGTCATACTTAGGCCTATACAAACTGCTAAGGAAAGAATTCGATTTCGTATGGTCGAAACAGTGTCAAAGAAGCTTTTAATAGAAGTAAGCAGCTAATTTAGCCAATAATCTTCTGGATTTGTATAATCCGAAAAAGTCGATATTTTTTTAACGGATGTTAGTCAATATGGAATAGGTACTGTATTGTCTTATTTGGCAGATGGTGTGGAAAACACTGTGCTGTTCGCATCCACTTTGTCTAACGCCGAAAAAATTTACTCTCAGCCACATCGGGAAGCATCAGTCATTATATTTGCTATAAAAAAGTTCCATAAACACAGATATGGTGATACACCATGCATTGAAAGAAATTTTAAATTCAATAAAGAGCATCCCTGCCGCTGCGGCAGTCCGATTGCAAAGTTGGGCTGTCATTCTATAAATGTATACATACAAAATCGAATATCGCAAAGGAGCACAAATGGGAAATATCAACGCGTTCTCTCGACTTCTATTGAAAGATGGCCAAATTAATAATATAAATGAAAGTATTAAACCCTATTTTGAATAAAGGGGTTCTTTGAGTTGTAAGTTGTCCATTCTATGTAAATAGAATAGTGATACCACTACAACCGAAAGAAACAATATTGAAAGTCATTGGGCTAATTCATGAAAGTCACACTGGCATAGTTAAAATGAAACTGTTAGCAAGATCGTTCCCGCAAAAAAATTTGTCAGTACTCAAATAAGGTCAGCCTGATTGGCCTTGATCATGAGTGTAACGCCTTTTCCCTACCAGAGCCTGATTGGGATTACCGGATCAGACATTGCGATTGGGATAATCGGCTTAGACCCTGATTGGAATAATCGGATCAGGCCCTGATTGGATTATGCGGCCCAAACCCTGATATATATTTATATATTAAATACATAAATTAATTAAAATAAAATAAAAAATTACAATGGAAAAAATTAAAACATATACAACCTTAATCACTATTATTATAATCTTGCAGCCGAAAAGCGATAACTAAAACATACATGAATTATGAAACGATTTTAACTATATATTTCTAAAATGGATAATACTGTACTGAATTAATAATTTTCTAAATTTCAGCTAGGGTTCAAATACGAAAAACAAAATCAGGGCCTGACGAATTCAAATAAGGTTAACCCTAAAAGGGTATTGTAAATTAGGCCCGGAACAGGACCACATAAGATTGTCCTAAAAGGCTTGCAATTTCTAGACTGAACAGGACCTGATCACGCCCTAACTGTATTCAGGCTTTCCCTAGCTAATGTCTGCTCGGGTATGTTTGGTGCCATAAGATCGATCAAGATATTGAACAGCTCATTAATAGTTGTTGTATCTGCCGGCAAACAAGAAATATGATAAAGGAAGTGATAGCTTCCTCCTAGGAACCCACGACCGTTCATTTGAACGAATGCATCCGAATTTTTTTTCTCTTAATTTGTCTTTTTGTTAGTCGTAGAATACTGTGATGTAATTTTAATGCATAATACGAATGCTAATTGTGTGAATAAAAGGCTTTCGGAAATATTCTCTGTATTTGAGTTGCCGGAAGCAAAGGTTACAGACCATGGTCCACCTTTTAATACTTTCGAATTTGTTTAATTTTGGAAAACGCATAAAATTATAATAATCAAAACACCGTCTTATCATACACAATCGAATGGGACGGTAGAACGAAATGTTAAGGCAGGATATTAGTTCGTTGGATCCTGGCGAGCGGGAACAAAGACTTGGCCTTCCTGTCAATTATTTCTGCAGAATCTGTAAGGATAAGAAAAAAGAAGAAAGTGTTCCATAGAGGACAAATTAACTTTGAAACGCCCATATTAAAATCTCTTACCGACCTGAGCAGCTTTAAAATTAGGGAAATACTTATCTTCAGCAAAGGCTCCCAATGGTTCGAGGAGGAAGAGCCTCGTCATCGTTACTTTGTGCTAGGATGACAGTCACCGCAACAAATCAAACCTATACTAAACAGAGTATCCCTAGTATCTGTATAAAACTGAACAAACTCGCTCATTTTGTTCATCGCTTAACATATCAAATAATTTTTATCAGTCCCGGTTACAATAAAATGTTTGGGTTTTCCATAATTTATTTTCGGACCAATTTAGCACAGATTTAAAGAGACTTGCAAATGTCACTTGTAAGTTTTACATCGCCAACATTGATTATGCCAATGTTCTCAGCGTACTCGTTCATTTGTAATTTATTTGTCGACAGGGCATTGTTCTCTAGTCGCATACAAGATTGGGAGTTTTGTATACGTCTTTTAGAAGATACCAAGACGGATCGACACGTAAATATTTAGATCATCGTAGATCCGATTTTACTTTTGCACACATAAATTGCATAAACTCAAAAGATTCAAACGTGAATTTCAATTACCTTAATGCAAATTGGGTTCAATTCCGTTTGAATTTAATCATAAATGTCATTTTATCCAAATAAATAAACAACTCACCGAACCGTTAACTCTAATGGAATTTGCTTATTCATCGCTATTGTTAATTTAAAAGTAAAAACTTTCTTTTAAATTGTTTTCTTTACATTTGTGCAATTATTTAATATCTGTTTGTCCTACCATAAAAAATCCTGTTAAATTTGTGACAAACGACATCAAAATAAAAGATTTCTCAAACAAAACCATAATTTTATAGCGTGGCTAGTTCGTTTGTAAAAATTAACAATTCATCAATGTTCATGACCACGTCACTCTAGAATTTATTTTGGTTTATTTGTTGTTAACATTGAATACAAACTTTTTGGAGAAAGTATAAGTATTAATTTTCTTTTTCTGTTAAAAAAATTGTTTTCCTTATATGCGGGACTATGTTATCATCTGTGATTGAACTTCGTTGTTACAAATTTTTTTTTTTGTGAGTTCTAAATTTTTTAAGATAAAACTATTTTATTCTATTTCATTATCACGGTTAAAAAAGTATGACAAACATAAGCATGAGGGTTATAATTTCCAAAAAAAATATTATCTAATGAATACATTTTTTAAC
Source organism: Diogma glabrata (assembly GCA_963693315.1). NCBI lineage: Eukaryota > Metazoa > Arthropoda > Insecta > Diptera > Cylindrotomidae > Diogma > Diogma glabrata. The sequence continues at coordinate 72,363,715 of OY856186.1, read as the reverse complement.
AATAAGTTATGGTTAAAGCTTTTATTTTAATTAAAAAAACATTGCAACTGACAAACATGTGACTGCTTCGAATATTTACAAGAAATTTTTCTATTGAATGAAATTTTATTTCTCTCTTTTGTAAACTTGATAACAATTACGTGCCCCATCAATTGTTTAAGAGATTACTACAAAAAAAATATAATAATTATATCTATAACCATGTTTTGTTGTTTTTATTATTTATTTCTGGTTTTTATTGGTTGGGCTTTTGTTTACTTAATTGGTTTAGTTTTAATAATTGAAAAGAATTTTTTCAGCAGAAACTGTTTAATTTAATTGTTTAATGCAGTTCTAAAAAATGAAATGGTTAATTTGGGAAAAACATAAGATTTTTGGGCTCTAGAGAGTACAGGAGTACGAAAACTTCTTTTATTTATTATAATACTAATACAATTTTTATTGTTGTGAAAAAGATAAGAGAAAATAGTACAACTTGCTACAAGAGATGAAAACACTTTTCGTGAGTGAGTGATTCGTTCACGAGACGCGTTAGCCAACCAAAAAAATTATTTTGAGCTAGAAAAAACTCACCTTACATATGACAACCCACCCACTCGTCAAGGTTGAAAAAAAGAAGTGAAAACTTAAAACTGTGAAAAAGTTGTGTTTTTATCGTCTAAGGCTTTGTGCGAATTCACGAAATAATGACAGATGACAACTATTAATTGTCAAGATTTTGTCTTTTGGAATTTATATTCACCATAACGAAACGTCAAAATTTGGTATAGCTTTTTAGCATCATCAAATTGTGACAGTAGGCATAACAAATTATTTCAGAAGGAACAACAATTCATTTTCGAAGTTTTTTTAAGAGCCAAAATCATATTTATATTAGTATATATTTTATATATATTTATTAACAACAAACATAAAAATTAAAAAGTTTTCCACCTTATGTCAAAATTTTGTTTTTTTGAATTTCTCCTTCACCAAAAACTTTGTTCTGTCTAATATTTGTGAGTTCGCACAAAGCCTAAATACAACAAAATCTTTACTTAATTTACCACACTTACACACTGTTATTAACTGAGAAAATCATCAAATTCAATAAAAATGAAAAAACCGAAATATGAATCAAGAGAACGAGAATAAAATTATTTATAATATATTATCATTAATTTCAACAATACATTGGTTAATCATACTATCAATTGCGTTTTCTTTTTTAAAAAGTATAAACAAAAACACAAAAATCAAATATAACAAAAACAATTGTTTTTATTTTACTTGAAAATACAACAAAATCTTTACTTAGATACCACCACACTTACTGTTAGAAACCGAAAAAAAAATAAAATTCAATAAAAAAGAAAAAAAAAACATTTATAAATCTAGAAAACGAGAATAAGAAATAAGAAAATTTCAATTTATCTCATTCTCTTTTAATATTTATTTTATATTTAATATGGATTAACTTAGATCCGACTGATATAGCGTTAAGAAAATACTGTCCTTGCTCCGAGAAAGGTTTGTATTGCCTCTCAGCCATTTAATTCTGTTTGAAATACCGCAAAGATGAAATTGACATCTCGGAACTATTACAAAAGAAGTTTAAGCAGAATTGATTTTAACGATCTAGAAGAAAAGGAATCTATCAAACTTTTGGGGGTTGAGGTTGAAAATGATATGAAATGGAATACTCACATTTTCAATCTTGCTAAGAGCGCAGTTCAAAAGTTAGGATATCTAGGGCGTTGTCGTAAGTTTTTCAATAGCGAACAGCTTCTTTTAATATATAAATCATTTATTCGCCCCTGCATGGAGAACTGTTCGCACATCTGGGGTGGTGCATACCCTCTCTCTCTCTCTCTGGCGTTTACATCCCATGGAGGGATTTCGCCGTCTGTGCAATCAGCTTCCAATCATCTCGTTCCATGACCAGTTGACCCCAGTTTCGACATCCTATATCACGAAGGTCTTGGATGATGTCATCACGCCAGCGTTGTCTAGGTGCATACCCAACCTCCTTAAAATGTCTAGACACTGTCCAACGGAAAGCAATTAAATTGATCGGCAATTCAAATCTTACAAACGAGCTTGATTTGTTACAGCATAGAAGAAATATCGCTGATTTGACGATATTTTACAAATACATTATGAATGAGTACTCTTCAGAGGAGATCAAATCAATACTACCCAAACCCGCTATTTTTTCTCGTTCAACCAGAGCATCAGCCATGGCCCACCCATACACCGTTCAAATAACAAAATGTAGAACTGCCGCCTTTCAACGTGATTTTTTCAACCGTGTTTCTTATCTTTGGAATTCCTTGCCCTTATGGGTTTTCCCTGATTATTTTAATCCCCAACTTTTTAAAGTCCATGTCCACCAATTTCTTAAAGAAATATAATCCATTTCCGCAATCCACAGTTGGCATGGTATCTTCGGATATTCAGAGACGTTAATTTATAATTTATTTAAATTAACACTAAACATGTCTAACTTAGTATAAAAAAAAAAAAAAAAAAAAAGAATTTGTGTTGTGAACCAAAAAAGCAAGTTTTATGATGATTTTTAGCACATCGACACTTAAAAATTAGCACATCGACTTACAAAAATTATTTATGGTTAGTTTTTAAATACAACGTAGCTTCTCTTACACATAAAAAAACAAAAGAAGCATTTGTTAATGTTTCGGTATGACTAAAAAGAATAATTGATGCGATGTGAAATTGACAAACGAGACCGTCCAGTTTGTCATACATACATCAAGTACAACGAAGATTTATACATGTCTTGTTGCAGTATAAAATTTTCTTTTTTATGATATTGCAAAAAATTTTCACGAGAAAACATTATAAAAAATTAAAGAAAAGATTTCAAATATCTTAAATAAAACATAAAATAAAAGTTAGGCATTGGCAAACGAAGTTGAAGATGTAAATATTTCATATATTTTTGATTTTAATTTTTTTTCTACGATAGTATATGACAAATTTGTTTTCATGCAGGTTCACTCCGTTCTATTGTAAATAGCAAAATAGCTATCGAGTGGCGTGAACGGTGAAATGGTGTTTCGGTCTCTTGTAGCAAAATATACTTTTATCTTAAGTAATTGGTACAAAATCAATATCTCATATTTGTCCATCTAACAAAAATTTTATGTGAGTGCATTCAAGAAAAAATGAAAGCGACGAAGTTTTTTTCCCTTTGATTGAAAAGGCGACTTTTAAAGTCAAATTTTCAGTTCCGTGAGTTTTTTTGTATGCGAATCAATCCTACCCGATGAATTTGAAGACAATCAATTGGGAAAATTTACACAAAATGACGAAAACCCGTTATAAATAATTTGTGGATTACGTTGTGATTCAAATATGCTTGTTAATCGCCATATTTTATCGTGTGGTTGAGCAGTACCTTATAGATCGTTTCGGAAATATTCAATCGTCATTCTCGTAAATGAAAATGTTTTCGTAGTTTTGCCTGCTCCGATCTCAAAAATTAGTAAAAAAAACTTGCCATCGGCAACATTGAATTCTTGAAAAAGTAGATTCTTTCAGTGCTAATTCATTGTTTTTAAATTAGTTGGAAAAATCTGGGTTTAAAAAAATCAGGAACGGGATATTTTCAGCGTTATGTCATCGAATTTGTAGCTGTCGGCACCGTAGCAAGGCACTTACAAAACTCAAGCTTTGATTGTAATCGGATTTAAAGGAACTTGGTTTGAAATGCTTTTGAAAGACACACACAGTAATTCTGCATCCCAAGATTCGGTTTCCCGAAATTGTAATTTGTAAATGTGTTGTAATAACTTTTTCTAAACTAAGAGCTAAAAAAATACATGGCAACAGTTAGCCATGAATACAAGCACATATTTTCAGAACACAATTTTTCCGGAACAGGTGCACATGTTTTTCACAATAATACATATTGATTCATCCTATTTTAAGTGTGTGTCTAAAAATATTGACATTATTGATGAAATATTTTGCACGTTTGTGATACAGCTCTTTTTGTGAAACTTGCAATTCTTAAGTTAACTAAATTTAAAAACAAAATTTAAATTCAGCGATGGCTTAACTTACAACAAGGATGCCACACAAAAAGTTAATTGACAAGGTCAAATAATTATTCAAAATCTGCCAGCTTCCAGAAGTTCGAAGTAAAATATTATGAAAATTGAGAAACTCACTTGCTTTTGTGTTTAAGGGTTTTCATACCTACGTTCAGAGTTAAAAAAGTGACACATAATAAAAAAAAATTTACAGAGAGGCCTTTAAATAGAATATTTGATGATGACATTAAAAGAAATGGATTCTAGAACATAATTAAACACGTTTTATTGCAGAAAAGAGGATTATATAAACAACAATTGGTATAGTGTTGGTTATCGATGCTATTTTACTGTAAGTATATGTAATCAACGGTTTCAGTTTCTGAGCTTTTGCATGATTATTCTAATTGTAGAATATTAGTGCTATGCTAATCCCTAAATTTAACAATCGAGTCTGTAGAGTATTGTATCATTTTATTAACTAAATTCAAACATATGATTTGATAAGTGTGCTTAATTATAATGGTTAAGAAGCTTGTGGAGGGCACAAAAGAAGTTTGGCCGAATGGACTTGTACCCGACTAGCATTTTGTTCAGGCATGCCCTATTATGATCCGGCCTGGACCAGGATGTAATAAGTAAAAGACCGAATGGGGCATTTGCATCCGGCCCCTATCAGAAATCATATATGATTTCACTAATAGGCCACGCCCTATTTGTCCTGATCCGGGGCGGACTACAAAAACCTATCTCACCTGTAGTAGTAAATGCCGGATCTGAGCCGGATTAAAATAATATTTGATTTTTCAATTAAGGTATGCCCCATTTGTCCTGATCTGAGCCCTATTTCATTTGAATCATTTGGTTAAACTTCAAACTGTATACAGTTTGCGAACTTTCATTTATACTTTAGTTATCGCTTTATTGCATTTTGTTATGATGACATATAGGTAATAGACCAGTGCAGATATCTTAAAACAGGCAAAAAAGGAAAAAAATAGTAACAGCATGAAAACTTTTGGATAAGGAAGAAAATATTGCGCAAATGATGGGAAACATAACTTAAAGGTGATCCGAGTTACGAGGGTGAAATGGGGTGAGCTTTTAGGGGTAGAAATGGTTTTTCACGATTTTCTTTTAAAAGTTGTAGGTAATAAAAAGGTCTAAAACTTTTATATAAGTCATTTTTTCACATAACCTAAAATTTGCCGTGAAAATAGAAAAAACCAAGAAAAAAAGATCTCTTCGTTTTTAATTTTTATCTCCCACAAAAAAATTTGTTTTTTCACACAATTTGGTGAAAACTTACCTTATTATATCCCTAATACGCTGTAATTTTTTGGAATCAAAATATTTATTTTTACGTTTAATTTTGATTTTAAATCAAATTTTGATTTTAAATTCTTCTGTGCTCTAAACAGTTTTTTTTTAAAAACCAGTAATCTCCCTTTTTGTTGAAAAGTCTACTTTTAGATGGTGTAAAAAAATGAACCATGGAAAAAATTTATATTTTTTAAGGATTTCAACGGTAAATTTTAAGAAATAATGAATATTTTTCAACAACCATTGAAAAATAACTATTTAAAATCAAGTTTATTCAGTTTTTCGCATTCCCTGGAAAATGTTTTCGTGTTTATGTTATGTTAATGTTTATTTTTTTACACCATCTTATTCTCAACAAAAATAAAGATTACTGATTTTTTAAAAAAAACTGTTTAGACTTTAGAGCACAGGAGAATATTCGCGTGAAAATGAGGTCACTTTTTTGGTTTAAAATCAAAATCAAACGTAAAAATAAATATTTTGATTCCAAAAAATTACAGCGTATTAGGGACATAATATGGTACGTTTCCAAAAAATTGTGTAAAAAAAAAAAAATTTTTGTGGGAGATAAAAATTAAAAACGAAAAGACCCTTTTTTCTCGGTTTTTTATATTTTCACAGCAAATTTTAGGTTATGTGACAAAATGATTTATATAGACCTTTTTATTACCTACATCTTTTACTTTAAACTTTTTTCGATAGAAGGTCTAGCTTCGCTGAAAATCGTGAAAAACCAATTTCTACCCCTAAAAACTCACCCCATTTCGCCCTCGCAACTCGGATCACCTTTAATTTATGTTTCCCATCATTTGGGCAATATTTGCTTCCTTATCCAATAGTTTTCATGCTGTTACTAATTTTTTCCTCACAAAAAGCTATTTTCACTGGTCTATAAGTATAAAGTTAGAATATTTTATAAACGAATTTATTGGACATTTTTAAATTAATGTATTTACAAAAATTGTACATTTTGTCATTTACTTATTAATAAATGCCCTATTTGAGCTTATCCGGTCCTGGTCCAGTTCTAGTAGGGCTGCCTGATCTGGTTTGGATAGTTTGAGGCGTTAAATTACTGATCATTACCTGTTCAGGGTGCCTGATCCGGACTCTATCAGTGATAGAGAAAGCGGTATCCAGCCCAGATAACCTTACATAATGCTTACATAATCAAAACAATGGTAGGGGGTAGTTAACCTCTGCTACCTATATCCATAAATATAACAATTATAATCAAGTGAACTCGCAACTATTGGGGTTTAAACACTAATTCCATATATACACTTGGGTTATAATTTTTTGACTTTTTTTATCAAAACTACTTTCTGTATTAAAATTCGATGAACGAAAATAAAAATTTTAATAAAATAAACAAAAAAAATTAAAAAACCTCACCTCGACATCAAAAATTCAAATTTTCTTATAATTATCGAAAAATACACGGAATTTTAGTAATTGACAATACAAATACCTAATGAAACATATATAGACATATTTTTAATGAAATTAAAGTAAAACTAAGATAACGATTGCTAATTTACTGACTTCTATAGTTCTATGTATTTTGAAATTAATGTGGTTTTCGTTTGGTAAGTCAAATAAAAAAGAAGTCGATTTTTTTCCAAGTTTTTTTTTTAAATCTGAAATATTCGCAAAATTTACCCTTCAGAGCAAGTCCTCTTCTATGTATTTGGAAATTAATGTGGTTTTCGTTTGGTAAGTCCAATAAAAAAGAAGTCGATTTTTTTCCAAGTTTTTTTTTTAAATCTGAAATTTTCGCAAGATTTACCCTTCACAGCAAGTCCCTTTCACTAATGCGAATTAAAGCGACATTTTAAATTTGTCAATTGCATATATCTTTTATTTTAAAATTGAGATAATGTCATTTTTTCACTCACACAACCAAATACAAAAAAATTGCTAATTTCAATTTCAGTGACCAAATCTAGATTTTTTTCGATTAAATCTGACATACCAAACGAAAACCACATAAGGTTCAATTCGAGAATTTTGTCGAGTTTTGACAACGAAAACTTCGAGAATGTGCAAGATTTTGTCGAATAATGGTCTAGATGTTCCAACCTCAGTTAATCCAATGTTTACATAGCCACATTGAGAGAAACAACAATTTTAAAGGACAAACATAAAATCGACCTAAAATTGAAGAGGGGTTTCTGAGTTTTGGCAAACATATAGGCAACAACTCTAGTTTTGAGCAAACAAAAATTAAAAAAAAAATATGGCAAACATATAGAAAACACTGAATATCGAGTAGAGAAAAATAATAGAAAATAGATCAAATTGCATGCGTTACGTTTAAAAGTAGAGAGTATAACCAAAGGAATAGTTAATACATTCAATTTGATATATGGGAAGCAATAAGAATAATTGTAGCTACCATCGTTAACACTGGAAAACGAACTGGAGTTGTAGTAAAGTAACAAAAATTATCTAAAGAAAACGGATTTGATTTACCCTGTTTGTTAGTTGCGAGAACCATGTTTTGAATAGAGTCCTTCAATTAATAATGGATGAGAAGGGCTTGTAGGTAGCACACAATTCTCGAATATTTAATTTACTTTCGATATTCAGATCTAATAAAAAATTACAACGAATTGAAAAAACGTTTTGTGAATGGTAAAGTGAAAATATTTGATAAATCTGGATAGAGAGATGACAGTAAATTTGTTTCCATCTTACACGATTTTGTAGTTTCCAAACATTAGCTACGCTAGATCGAATTTAAGGGTTAACTTGGTGATTCTGGCATTTATTCTGATACCTAGAACTCGATATTGTGTAGTAAAGATGGAGTTTGTTCGTCCATATCGAATATGAATAGTCCGACTTTTTGGTATTTAAATCAAATGTATAAAAAGAATGAGTTCAACAGAATATATTGAATATTGCAAACATGTAAAAAATTGTTTCAAATTTTCAAAAATAGCTGGATAAGAGAGCCTTCAGTAATTAAAATACAAAGGAGCAATTAGTGTGTGGAACACGCAATAAAAATCATGCAAGATTTATAAGAAAAATGAAAAATTTACAATTAAGATATATTTTGAGCAAAAAACTACTCCAGTATACTGAAATCCTATTGATTTAATTATAATTTTTATGAATTTTAACAAATATATACCAATTTGTTCTTAAATATGGTGCGTTATTTTTAATTTTGATGTGGGGGTGATGTATTTAAAATTTATTTATGTATTTAAAATGTATTTAAAACACAACAATACAATACATACAAAACATACAATACATATAGTACATATAGTACATACAATACATACAATACATACACTACATACAATGAGATGTGATGTGATGTTAAGTATGTATGTATGTAGTTCTATTTTAAATTACTTCTTACATTAAAATTGTACAAACACTTTTATTTGTTTTATCTACCAAGTGCAATAAAGAAAAAGTGTCAAAAACATGATTTAACCGATATTACTCCTATAGATGGTAAATTGAATCAAGACGACCTTAAAATAAGAAATTTAAGCCTGCCCTTTTCCGATTTTTTAGAAATTTCGGTAGGATAGTAAAAAAAATTAGTATGTGTTTTTTATTTTTGTTATTTTTCCACTAGTTTTGACACAGGCTGGCTCGAAATATGTTAAGAATTTTGGAGAAGAGGAAAGTTACTTCGGTCTGAAAGACCTAAGTATTACATTCGTGAGCTCAAAGTGAAATTCTTACCCCCACTTTTTTTGACATTTCTCGACGTTTTAGGACCTCCTGATTCTAACAAGCAAAAAAAAAAAAAATGTATGTCTGTCTGCCGGCCGGCCGGCCGGCCGTCATTACCTACGCTGCAGGGAAAACCGCTGGAGGGATTTCAAAAATTTTTGTTTCTAAAAATAGGTATTCACAAGGGACAGGTCCGAAAGGACGCTGTGTTCGATAACTGTACCGGAAGTGTGTCAAAAAAATCATTATGTGTGTCAAAAATAGCAAATTTTCATATTTTTGGCTTAAAAAACGTTCATTTTAAGTGATTACGAGTAGGAACATTAAATTTGGAGAAATCTTGATGGTCGGGATTGGTATGTGAGATCAAAAACTAGATTATTGCATTATAAGTTTGTCCAAAAAATGTTGTCAAGTGTGTCAAAAGAAAGATTTTTATTTATTTTTCTACCTAATTTTTTGGAAAAAAAATAAAGTTAATTGTTTGTTTGAAATGAAGTTTTATTATTATTATTGAGAACTATGGCATTATAAGTTTGTCAAAAAAATGTTGTCAAGTGTGTCAAAAGAAAGATTTTTATTTATTTTTTTACCCAATTTTTTGGAAAAAACAAAATGGTTTGTTTGAAATGAAATTTTATTATTATTATTGAGAATTATGGCATTATAAGTTTGTCAAAAAAAAAGGTGTCAAGTGTGTCAAAAGAAAGATTTTTATTTAGTTTTTTACCCAATTTTTTGGAAAAAAATAAAATTGTTTCTTTGAAATGAAATTTTATTATTATTATTGAGAATTATGGAATTATAAGTTTGTCAAAAAAAGGTTTTTATTTATTTTTTACCCAATTTTTTTTAGAAAAAAATAAAATTTATAGTTTGTATGACATGATATTTAATTATTATTATAGAGAATTATGGCATTATAAGTTTGTCAAAAAATAATGTCAAGTGTGTCAAAAAAAGATTTTATTTATTTTTTTAGCCAATTTTTTGGAAAAAAAATGTAGCTGTTTTTATAACGTAAATGTAATTTAAAATGAAATTGGACATGGAAATTTTTGAATTTGTTATAGTTTTTGAAATATTTTTGGAATTTTGAAAAAGTTTGTATTTTTGATTTTGTATTTTGCAATCTATTTAGAATTTCGGAAAAAGTTTTAATTTTTGATTTTGTAAGAATTTTTGGAATATTTTTAGAATGTTGAAAAATTTTTAATTTTTGATATTATTATAATTTTTGGAATTTTGAAAAAATTTTCAATTTTTGATTTTGTAATAATTTTTGCAATATTTTTAGAATTTTGGAAAAAGTTTGAAATTTTAAGAATTTTTGAAATATTATTGGAATTTATAAAAAATTTAAATATTTGATTTTATTTTAATTTTTGGGATATTTTTGGAATTTTGAAAAAGTTTGATTTTATTTAATTTAACAATATTTTTGGAATTTTGATTATAATTTTCCGGCAACGTATTGATGTTTCGTGTTAGTTTTGTAATAAATTTTTAAACAGAGATAAAAAATACTTGTACTTTAACAAAGAGTTATGTTTGATATACATCGCTGCCCAAAACTAAAAACCAAGTCCTCATAAAAGTTTTTTGCCGAAAACTATATCAAAATGCTTAACCTAGACCGAAGTCTTGATATTTTAAAGTTAAATTGTGCTCGAACGACGTGACCGATTTGAATATTTTTTTGTTTGAAAGGTACTAAGTAAGGCTTTATACAATTATTACATTGATAAAAAAAATTATATTTTTAAATGGCTTAGATTGTAATTTTTGTATGTTTTGGGTAAGTAATAAACATTTAAAATATAAAAAACTTAGAGAAACAAAAATAATTTTTGAAAAAATACAAATAAAAAATATCATTTAAAACATATAAATATTTTATGTCACTGTAATATTTTTTTATAAAGTCTCACTAAATACCTTTCAAATAAAAGAAAAAGTATTAAAATAAATTAACCCGTTCGAGTACATTTTAACTTTAAACTTCACTCGTCACTTAATCTCTTAACAAATTTCGAGCCACCCTGTCTGTTAAAACTAGTGAAAAACTAAAAAAACGCATATTCATTTTCTTTATTATACCAACGATTATCGAAGGTTCAAAGAAGTCGGAAATGTTCGAGTTCATATCATCGGCGTCTTGATTCAATTTTCCATATATAATTATCGTTATAGCGGTTTAAGGAGGAAAGATTTAATATTCAAGTCAGATATGAAGATTTTAGTTCTGGTTTCAAAACTGTAAATTTAATTTTTGCAAAATCCGTTTTTACAGAAAACTCTTTATTGCAATTAACTAGTGATATTTTATCATAATATGTGTCAGGAAAACCAGAATAACTGCCGAAACGAACGGTAGATACAACTACCGAAATATTACATAATTTGAAATAAATACTATTAACAAGGTAAATACTTAAACATTATTATTTTTTATAAAAAAAACTATAATTTACAGAAAAATAGAAAGTTAGTAATAGTAATAAAAAAAAAACTAAAATATGAAATCGTGACTTGCGATTTTATTAGAAAATTTATTTCATACAGATTAGATTGATGAATCTTGACATATCTTTAAAAAAATAATAAATGTTTTGATTGTCGAATTATTTTTATAAATATTAAATAAGAAAGATAAAATGAATAATTAAGGTTAAACAGTAAATAATAAATCGTATTAAAACTGTTCATTAAGATTAACTAACAGATTAAAATTTTTTGGTGACAACCACCTTCACCAGGCCTTCGCCAGTTTCATTTGATGATTACCACATATTTTATACTTCGTGAGGCCAACTTTTCGAGTCCACCGACTTTCGAATCTGCCAATTTTCTCGAAACGGCCGCTTTTTCGTTCGGCAAACGCGAAAACATTACGATTGCCCGAGAATCTTGTAAATTTTCTACCACAATTTTGTTTTTTATTGATGAGGGGTGGAAATTTGCTTTAGAAAACGAGGGTTACCTTGTCCGACGAAAATTTGTCTCCTATTTTCGAGACCGACAAAACAAATCTCCACCTCCTATTAATCAAAAAAACAAAATTGTGGAAGTAAATTTACAAGATCTTCAGGCAATCGTAATGTTTCGGGTTTTGCCGAATTGAAAAGCGGCCAAATAGAGAAAAATTGTAGACACAAAAGTTGGCGGACTTGTTAAGGACAGGCGCCTCACGAAGTATAAAATATGTGGTAATCATCAAATGCAACCGGCGAGGACCTGGTGACTAGCATAGGATATAAAACAAAAGTTTGCAGATAGTTTGGAAAATGTGGATTGCCTGCATGTCTCGCTAATGGACATTTTATAAAACCATTAAACATAGCATTCGATTTATCTTATCCATTGTTTATATCCAGAAAGTGAATTTGTGCTACTATGCGATGAGTATAGAGTCCGTGCAGTGAATGGGTAACTGAATAGACGAAAGATTATATTTTTTTATTGCACACGAGTGCAGTTCTAATTGACACCATGAATAAGTCGTTTATGCCAAAATAAATGGAAAACTCTGATGAATAGATGGCTCTTTTTTCCTGGCCCTTTGCTGGACGAATTTGGGCAGCAATTAATAGCAAACGTCCAATTTAATTGACCCACATTAATTGCAGGTTACAATCGCCACTCTAGAATATTTATTATATTTCTAGAGAGCTCCACGATAAAATGGTTGGTACCTATCTAACCGATTTATTGCATAATTGATAAACCCATTGCTACTAAACAACCATGCTTGTAGAAACAATTTCACAAAAAACACCACAAAAAAACCACGCAAACAAACGAACATTTTCAATTTACATAATTTATGCTCTTCCCAAAACCTTTAATCTATAACTTGTTTAACATTGTTTTGATATAAAACCAAAACAAATTATAAACGATAAAAAAAATAGGAAACAAATATATTCCTTCAATTGTGAAATTATCAGTTTACTTTCGAAAGAATTATCTCATGGGAAATATTAATTCAATCCACACCAAAAGAAAAACACAAACTTTTTCTCTCTTCTTATACCATTTCATTGTCGCCTTTCTATCCTTCGTTGTGTTAAACAGAATAAAAAAACACATCTTTTGTCATATATGAAAAATTCACATACACTTTGCATTATTTATCTCAGGACACAATTTTTGATAACGGAAAAACCTAATATTTTCTACCGTTTTATTATCATCTTCTGCTGTTCTTAACATTTTATTTTTATTTTCTTGTTCAATAGTGTAATTTTGCGAAGAAAGTCGGAATTTTTTTTTTATATTTTTGTTTTGTTACACCGTACAGCCTTCGTGACAAATAAATTAAATCAAATTGAGTTTTGTATTTTTTCGTAAAAATATATCAATTATTTATATTCTAATTTCGTTAAAGTTGAAATATAATTTTCAAAAAATAATCTAAGACGAAGGACTAAGATTGTAAAAAATAAAAAATTTCCTTATCTAAAACTAAAGAAGAAAATAGTCCATACCAAATAACAAAACTTAATTAATATTTATTAATTTATTTCCGGAAATAACAAAAATTTATTTAAATTGAAAATAGAAAAACTAACGTTCGAAAATTTGAAAATCAAAAAAATTTTCAGGTGAAGATCCAAAAATAAAATTTTATCTATTGGCGAAAACATGAATTTTAGTCATGATTAGCCGTTGACAGCAAATATTCAATAAATAACATATCTGGCAATCTCTCGTAATATATTGCGAGATGTTTTCTTTGTTTTCAAATTCAGCATATCATTCATTCATTGATATATACATATTTGCTATCTCGTAGTAAATATTTTGATCTGATGAATGAGAGTCGCATTGCGGTTCATTCACAATAGCAATGATATAATAAAAATAGATGTTGTTATACAACACCACAAATTCAAAACAGAATATTACATACAAATTACAAACATGTTGCATAACAAAAATCGAAAACTGAAAATGTTTTCCGTATAATTTATGGGAAATCAGATGGGATTAATTTTAAGTCCATATATATCACAATAAAATTATATGTATCAAAATTGAAATTTAAAACCTGTAATATGTATATCATTAAAAGGCCTACCTTGAATCGAATTTTGTGCCATCTGTAAGTGTTCCTGTGTAGTGCATTGTTAGCATATCTGTGAGTTTTGAACGTTCCGAACATCCTTCAGGTACGCTTATAACATCAATTTTAAATGTCGAACTACAACTAACAATAACGAAGAGACATGATACAATTGCTAATATTGATTTAATCATCTGAAAATAAAATAAAGATCGGTTAAAATATTTATCTATTTATATAGTAGAGTATATGTAATTATTTTTCTGGGCGATCCAAAACGTCTTTGAAAGTTCTACTCTTGCCTTAAAACTTGCCAAATTTAAAGATATCGTTTCTTTATTTATAAGAAATTCGTGATCTGGACAACCGATGCTGACGCAGACAATTTTTGATCGACTTAATACTTGACAAGTGAAAAAAAAATGCGCGTTTTTTAGAAAAATTTTAGTTTTTAGTTTGGTCCAAAAGATTTCTGGGAATTCAAACCCAGACATAGAAATCAACTTGCAAGAGAACGGAAATGCAAGAGAACCCGATATCAACAAATGTTGGTGCTTTGGAACGGCAAAAAACTGGCCTATCGAAAAAATGCATAGTAAATTTTTTGCTTACACTGTTAAAAATATTATGAAATAAAAATTTTAAAGATGGCGCTGACGTCGTGAGTCATTGTACGTGAATATTTTTTGAATATTTTTTTCGCAATATGAAAGTTTCGATCTTCTTCTTAAATTTGCCAATATTGAAAGTTTAGTTATGGCGTTTAGTTTTGAACTTAAATTTTTTACCTGAGGTGCACATTTCTAAAAATTAATAGTTTTAGAACCAAAATAAACTCTTCTTTAAATTTTGAAATGTTTTAGGATAAGGTTGAAACTTTTATTTAACGTAAAAAATTTTCAAAAATTACTTTTTAAGCGGCGTCTCGCATCAGCGCCATCTTCACAAAATTAATTTCATAATATTTTTAACAGCGTAAACAAAAAGATTCCTCTGTATTTATTTTTCCAGCACTTGTAAAACAAAGCTTACCTGAAATGCACATCTTTAAAAAGGAATATCCTTAGAACAAAATTAATGCTATTTTAAAATTTTGACATGTTTGAGGATAAGGTTGGTACTTTCCTATTGTGAAAAATGCTTGACCTACGCCATCAACGCTATTTTTAAAATT